>JAODKL010000085.1:2034990-2050716 GCA_026780765.1 Petrocephalus schoutedeni
TGGGGCTAAACACTGGGTCTTCTGTGCCAGCAACCATGCGAGTACAGAACAATCCGACTAGGCTAACTGCCTAATGTCTGCTGCCCTGATCCTCATCAGAGGTCAGAGGTCCCGGCTCTCAGTGATTGGTGGATGGGGAGGCGGCATGGCTCCTATTGGCTCGACCCTCCCGTGGGGTCAGAAGTACATTAGAGGAGCCGCCAGATGCCTGAGGAGAGTCCTAGAGCTCCTGCCGGCGGGCTCACAGCCGATTTCACATCCCGAGGTGGCCACCCCCCCCCCCCCAGAACTATTTTTCATTGACTGTTTGGACCCCCCCCATGGTAATCAGATCGTCGCTGGAACGTAAGCAGCCATGGTCGTCCCACAGACACTGAGAACAAATCAGTTTGGAGGGGGCCACGGGCAGGCCAGGGGAGCTGGGCGTGGGGGAGCCTTGCTGGAGCCCAGGGCATTTCCTGCTTCCTCCAGCTCCCCGCCCCCTGGGAGGGACCAGAGCTACAGCACAGGTGTGCCAAGCGGAGGTCCCCTGCAGGCCAGCCTCAGACTATGATCACTTCTCTTATGACAAGGGGCCCGTGTGTGTGTGTGTGTGTGTGGGGGGGGGTACCCGGTGACCCAAAATGTGGCTCACAAACAAATTAAATGGTGATTGTTTACAGTCAGCCCATCTGTCGCGGATAATCTCTCCTCAAATGGCCCTCGATTCGTTCATCTCTTAGAAGTTAATGGCTCTCCATTTAGTCAGCGCGTCCATATTAATGAGTCCCAGTAAGCAGCTAACCCACTTAAAGGTGCCTAAAAATAGGACACCACTGAGAACGCCATCAGCGAGCCACCTTACTCCCCGACAGCTACAGACATCCGCTGCTCTGATGTTGCGGAGGGGGCGTCTTTAAACACGCATTCTCATTTCCTTGTGACAGCACTACATAAATCTGCCAACAGCAGAAGGGGGCGGGGCTTGGAATATATCACCAGCTTATAATTAGCCATCAGCCACGCCAGTCACAGTGACCCCAGCACCGAATGCAGCCTGAGCATTTACACTCATCGACATACCCTGGAAGGAGGCCCGAGACTCCGGGAGGAGGCTAACCGTACATTATTTTATCCAAAGAAAGGTACATTTTTGGAGCATTTTAGGCTTAAGAGCCCCCATCAAGGCCCCAACAACGCCATCAGTTACCATCTGACCCATCAAGCTTCCGATCACAGATTCAGCATCCTAACACGCCGAGTTCCATGTTGACCCCTAACATGCGACTCAGAAACAGGCCATCAGCAACCCAGAGCTGAACCCACTTCTGGGTGCCGTGTGGAAGCAGAACAGCACACATCTGTTAGGGCCGCGGATCAAAGCACTGAGTCACCGTGGGGCAAACCATGACACCGAGGCCAGGGATAAGAAGCCGTGCATCACTGCAACAACCATGTGACTCTCAGGAAGAGCAGCGCGGCCGTGCATCACCGCAACAACCATGTGACTCTCAGGAAGAGCAGCGCGGCCGTGCATCACCGCGACAACCATGTGACTCTCAGGAAGAGCAGCGCGGGCGTGCATCACCGCAATAACCATGTGACTCCCAGGAAGAGCAGCAGCAGGTGTGACAGAGCAGGAACCGGAAAGCGTCAGACGCGGCGGCGCCAAGCAGGACCAGAGGGTGGCATCTGCAGGAAATGAGGATCTGCAGATGTGAAGCCACAGCATGACATGACTAGTAACAAAAGATCTCCAGCAGATTTAAGCACGGCCCAAGAATATCGAGCCCAGCCACTGGCTACAAACATCTACTTATTTAAAAGACGCTTTTATCCAAAGCGATGCACTATTGAGAGAACAGGATAAGTCAGTCCCAGTGGCAACTGGTGGTTACAGAATCAACAGTGAAATCCACCGGCTATGAGATTCGAACTGGCGACCTTCTGGTCAAAGGTACAGCATCCAGAACCACAGCATGCCCTCATATATTAGTGGGAAACGAGAGGGTGAGGTAATGAACATTATCTCCCGTCGCACAGCACGACACCTCAGCACACAGGGACAGTGACTGAGATGCAGCATCGATTAGAGCCGCCCTGTTACCAACTACTGATTTGTTAGCAGATTGTTCCATCATCGCCCCCCCCTGCCCTCCATCGATAAGAACCAACCGGATCATTAGAGCCAACACACCGCTGCAGCATTCTAGATGCTCGACGCCTGGGAAAATGGCACACCAGCGCGTCCCTAAGCTATCACCTCACAAGCCAAAAGGACTTGCAGAGGTGGCTGCGATTGTAAACGCAGATGTCCTACTGAAGTGTTTCCCCCAACCGGGAGAGGAGAATTCTCTCTCCTCAGAGAACACAGCGGCGACCACCAAACTTGATGGGTTAAGGATCTCCGCGGATCGTGTCCCGAAGGTCAAGGGTTCAAAATCTGTGGTGGTAAGGTGACCATATCACCGCCTGGCCTTTGTGCCAGACCCCCCCCCCCCCCCCCCCCCCCCCCCCCCCCCCCCCCCCCCCCCCCCATCTGCTCCAGAGTACCTGGCCGCTCCGCTTCAGTAACACCAAGTTTTCATTAACTTGGCATTTGCTTAACATCATATTATGATATAATATGTAGGTCTGTTCATTTCGGCTACAGCACCCTCTAGTGGAAAAACGCATCCTGACTCTCCACGTGAAGCCTTCAAATTCAAATAAAAAAACAATCATGATATTTAACGATTTTGAAATTATCATGACCACTTCATATTTGCGAGCTGTACGGGGCTACCAGGTTTATTAATGTCTTTTGCAATCTTATGACAAACTAAAGTAACAATGCGGCAAAAAAAAACACTTCAAATGACAAAATAAACCAAGTCACATATTAACACAGACCCACTGCTGGTTAAATGCTGCCCTAGGCCCATTAACCTCGCTGCAGTTGTCAGTTCGCTATATTGCGGTGACCACAAGGAGGCGCTGTTGTGCAGTACGTGCTCAGAGGCGTCACAAGAGCCTGGATCGGGTTTCATACACACCGTGAGTCAGCCTGGGCATCTGTGTTTACAACCTCACAACACGCTGACATCAAAGTTCCCCCAGTCGGAGAAAGACCAAAAAAAAAAACAAAAAAAAGTCTGAATCACACACAGGCCAACGTGCGACTACATACGCCACTGCATGCATTCCCCAGACTCTCCACAGGAGGCGCCAAAACCCTCCAGCATTAAAGGACAGACGCGACAGTGGATGAAAGGTGCTCTGAATGTGCTCGGAATACTACAGCACTGCTAATGGCAGCCTCTGTGAAGGCATGTCGCCCACCCGCAGTTCCGCGACTACGAGCGCAGCGCGGGAGCACACTCCACGCTGACGAGCCGCGGCTCCGGTGGAATTAAGTGGGACGATTTCCCGGTTCACGCCATTTTAAAAAGCTGCAGACGGCCCTTAGAAGAGCGGGAACTATTTAGGGGCATCGGGCGGGGGAGGGATGGGACCGAGCAATCAGCAAGCGGGATTTATTCAGGTTCCATTATTAATACATAAAGCCATGAATAAGTTAAGCAGTAGGAAGACTGATCAACATGCAAGAACCTTTTTTTGTTTTTTGGGGATGGAGGCGTGGGTACGTTTGCGCGGGCTGCCAAGCATCACACATGGGGCGTGGGAGAGGTGAACAGACGGTGCAGTTGGCCCTGCGGCAGGGTCCTCGAGTCTTACAGCTTCCTGCCGGCGAGGTGAGCCGCTCTCCCCGCGCTGCCCGAGTCCCCCGCCCCCTCCCGTCGCTAGCCTCTCGCAGCACGCCGCCGCAGAAACAAACGCTTTGGCAGGACAGAAGGAGCGGGGCTTCCTCCAGGCCGAACGGCAGGAGCGTGCAGTCGGGCAGCACGCCCGCTGCTTCCTGCTCTGGAGCTACTCCAGGCATGAATGAGCCGTGGCCTCTGCCCGGGCGGGGTGTGGTGGGCCGGCAGATTTCTTCAATGGCTCACGTGGAAACCAACCCCTCCCACCCACCAACCCCGTGGCCTATTCTTTACGTTAACCGTAAAACGCGTGAGGGTATACTCCCGGGCCAAATGTCGCCACGCACTGTTCAGAACAGGGACGCGCGTTAACAAAAATAAACAGATGATAGCAGCATCTAAAAGGAACCACACCTTCTCCCGTGGCAGGGCTAAGAGAGCCCAGATTCATGGACTCATTAAAGACCGTCCCCGTAGGAGTCTCACAGAAAGGTCCCAGGGCAGCATAAAGTCAGAGCGATTAAGGCCAGGAGCGAGACACACCTGGCCTGCAGATAAAGCGTCACCCGGGCTCACAGACCCTGCAGGAGGTGGAGTAGCTCACACATACGTGACGAGGATTAACGGGCACCGTGGGGCCTGGACTCCGGCCCCCCCCCCACCCCGCACCTGCCACATCCATACCGCCTCCCCCCACCTACGTAACTCAAGACCAGTCACTGAAGGAGAGTGCGGAGGGCTAGAAGCGCAAAGGAGGGACAGGGGAAGCGGAGCCTGACGGAGGCGCGGCTTCGGCCCGAGGGCGCGTTCTGGCAAGACGAGCCAAGGTGAGTCGCATCCGAGATCAGCTATTTGCACAGTGGATGCAGGAAGACCAGAATTGACAAAGCGGAGAACCGGAAATAGACCCAGCAGGCTGGCACCTGCCTAGGGGGACATCGGACGGGCAGCAGCAGCCGTTTCTCCTATTCTCTGGAGCTACAGTAGACTTTGGTGCATTTGGTAGACTTTGGCATTGGTGCTATGTGAGGGAGCAACTGGGGTTAAGGGCCTGGCTCAGGGGCCTGACGGTTACTGCGCCGAATCCATCCGAACCGCCGACCTCCTGATCACAACCACAGCGTCCAAAAGCAGGAAGCCACCCACCGCTTTCTCTGCAAAAAAAAAAAAAGACCCAAGACTTTTGACTCAACCCTGCTAGCCAAAGGTAGAGGGATGGGCGTCTTGAGAGGCAACAGGCGAGGCCCCGGCTGGGGTATCGAGATCCTGTGCCTGACCCCTCACTGCTCTCGCCTCCGCTCATTCACCCCAGACTACCGCTGCCTCACAGAGCAAGATCAAGGGCATCCAGCCACTAGGCTTAGACATTTCCCGTGGAAATTTAATAATTAGTATATCCAAAGCCAGTGAACAATGGGGTCTCCAGTCCTGAACTCCCATCTACCAACTGCGATTAACTCACTCCGCCACTGAGAGGTACTTCCGAAAACCCGCCCACGCAAAAGCGTCTCTTCGATTCCAGCGCTCCCACTGAAGAATGAGGACTGAATGTCATTCACCTGGGGATTAAGGGGTAGGTGTTCAAAGAAGCTTTATAAGTCACTGGGCTGCAGCCCAGGTCAAAACACCAAAGCCCTGAGGCCCACTTCCTACACAGCTTACGGTTGTACAAAAACACTTCATTCGACACAGCAAATAATGAACCCTAACGGGGAGATCCCCTTTCTTGACAAGGTCATTACTGAACTGTGGCACGCGGTTTGAGGAGTTCCAGTGAGACATATGAGAAATGAACCATTCAAATAATGCACTGGCCAGGACTGTCGACCCTATGCATCGGTATCAGCTAAAATGCACACCTATCAAACTACAAAGGCAGACACTATTTGATGCTTCACCCGATTTCCAAGGCTAACATAAGTAATAATAACTAAAATATTTAAGAAATGAGTCTGAAAGACATCTCTCATGTGCCCATGCACACAGGGGTCAAGGACCCTGACAAGTCAACACCCACCTTACATTAGCATCAACATTTTCACTCAAAGTGACATTTCTCTTTTTAGTAAAAGGGACCAACCAGTGCCCGAGGATATTGGGGGTTAGGAGGCTTGCTCAGGGTCCAATAAACGGGATCATTCTACGCTACATGGGACTTGAAACAAAAGGTACAGCGTCTTGAAACTCCTAAAACTCACCCCCCTCCTCCACCGACTAGGGCGACGGCGCACAATAAACCGCACCCTTTGGCATCAGTGAAAAATGAAGATAAACTAAAGAAACAAAACATAAAACAAAAGATGAGGCTACTCGCAAAAATCTGCTGCTCACAGCATCGTCGGCTGCCGTTATAATCTATGCACAGCTTTGCCAAAAGGCATCCGCTCCCTCCTTTCAATTCATACGAGGCCAAAAGATTAATTACAGCAATCTGCTAATTTAAAAAGGTTAGCTTTAAGGATGAGCCGGGGTACCATATATAACCTTTACTAGCACAGAATACTCGAAGCGGCCGAGGACCGCGTCTCACTGGCTTGGATCCAGGAGCTGAAAGTCCCATCGCAGAGGAACACGTCCGTTTTTGTGCAGTTAAAAGCCGGCTGTGGCATTCCGCCGATTTTCTAACGCCGAGGTGTGCGTGTGGACGGCCGGAGCAGGACTATTTATAACTCGCATGCTCTGAAAGTACCCATTTCAGAGGCAAACTAACACAACCTTCCCAGGGAGCGTGTATTAACACCCCAAACAAGAGAGGCTGTTAATTACACTTATAACCAGCGTTTCTCAATTCGGACCTCTGGGACCTGCTGGCAGTGCGCGTTTTTGCTCCCTCCCAGTGCCTGGCAGGGAGCGAAAATGTTGCTCACCTCCAGCATGTGCAGCACACTTAAATACACCCTTCCCTACAAAAAATTACAGAAGCAACAGATGGCTTTTTTTCACAGCCGTGAGAGTCAGGCCACACCTAGCAAGCGCAACAAATGACAGTCCATTCCTCGCATTTCGCAAACGAGGGCTACGCCCCGACCTACACGTCGGCAGGGGAGTTCTGAGAGAGCGCTTGGCTTTTTCCTGCCGTCTAAACTTAGCGTCGAAAATCTCCAGGTTCTGGTCAAAGGCAAGCATCTGCTTCAGAACCCCATGTCCAGATGCTCCGTGTTGGGTTCCACACTCTCCCGCTGATGTTCCCACTGAAATGCTTCTCTTCAGATAGTCCAGCTTGTTCTCTCTTGAGATATGCACGTACATATACGCCGGTGACCGAGAAGCTGGTCGTCCGAACGCAAGATCAGGCCATTTAGCCGACACCCCTGAAGAGTTGGAATTAAAGGCCGTGTTAAAGGGCCCAATGAACATTTAACTATCCTGCCAAACATGGGATTTGAACCGATGACCTTCCAATCATAGGCACGAAAGTCACACATTGCCCCCATACATGACTACATTATCCAGAACCCAAAAATACTATGCCCAGTCATGCGTACAGGATGCACTATTCTTGTCATTTTGTGTCAGTATCCAGCTCATATTTTAGCCAAATGTACATCAGATTCAATTGCGACCACAACAAGAACTTACAATGAAAATGAAACAAAACCTGTCCCCCAGAATGGCACGGCGCACCAGGTGTTCTGCTTAGGCATTCCTAAAATTTCCTAAATGATTTTCTTCAGAATTTCCCGATTCCCATCCAAGCAAGCCTGATGAGCAGAGGGGCTGGGCACCCTCCAGACACCCATGATGCGGGTCGGCGCAGCAAAAGTGAACGTCTGATTTGAGGCAGCCCAACCAGCCACTGTAGTTTCCTGTCCCCACCCCAACACCTCCCCCACCAAACCCAAAAAGAAACAGATCAGCCACTCAACACCCCCCCCCCTTCTGTGCTGTGATATTACAGACAGGGCCCCCCCACCCTCCACTTTCACCTCCGAAAAGGAGAAGAGAGCATGGCAGGTTTGGGTCAGGTCAACGGCACGTGGGAAGTTCACACGTCGGAACATCCGACGCCGAGCTCAGAGGACCAAGAGGTCCTCCGTCGTATTCTTTAATCTGGGGGGGCCCGGGGAGGGACACGGCAGCACACGGGAGCAGCTTCCACGCGTCGGCTCTTCGTGAACCTGCCGAGGCAGCCGAGGCAGCGACGGCGACATGTAAACACGGGCTCCGCCCCCGGGCGCGTCCCGGCTCCCCCCCCCCGATCGTCATACCCAGACGCTTTCTTACCATTGATTGGCACTCATCGGTTACCCCCCCCCCACCCATCGCAAGCCATTCTCCCCGCGCCCAGAAGCCGCAGACACGGGCACATTATTGCCAAAAAGAGCCCAAGATAAATCGCCGTGCCATTTCATCATTTCACTAAGGTTAATACTTGATACCTGACACTTAATGAAGTCTCGTCTCCTCAAGTCATTTGGGAAAAGACGGGTTGTCCCCATTCCTCTGTGCCAAGCCCCCCCCCCCCCCACCACAAACACACACACACACAACCGGCCCTATCCGTGCAACCAAAGAGTTGTTGTGACCAATCAGCGCAGAGCTATAAACAGACACCAAGCCTGGGGAATAAGGGGTAGGAGGCGCTTAAAAGGAGCGAGCTATAGCAGCCAGAGAGCTCCACCGAGTAAGATCCAGCCTGGCTTAAAACACACAGCACCAGTTCCCTGAAGCCCACTCCCAATGCAGCTCGAGAAACATCTTTCCTGCATGAAATCCTTGATTAGTCAAGTGAAAAAATTCACTTATACGAAAACATTCAGCTCAGCCAATAAGAAGGGTGGCACGTTAGCCAATCAAAGAGCGGATTACTAAATATAAAAAGCTAAGACACCTGATATGCGTGTCGTGCACATACATGACAGAGCAATATAAGCCACTGATAAGCAGACCTCTGTTTTAAGTCTTGGAGTGTCTGAGGAAAGGATTATATAGCAGGAGTCATGAATGCATCATAAAACAACATGGTTTGCAAATGGAGGGCTGGGGCGAGGGGATACCTATATTTAGGGACTTGCAAGCCACTCGTGTTGCAGGTGATTAACACTGGAACTACACAGGTTGAACGGCAATGCTATGGAAGGTCAGCAAGGGGGAAATTCAGTAAGGAGTGCAAATTTATCATTTTAGCCAAAACCAAAGGCATCCATTGCACTGAGAGAAGCGTGCTCCCTCCCACCAGCGAGCCAAAATGGCCAAAGCTTGGAATAAAGTGCCTTGCTATGGAATGGCCGACCAACAGTCCAGGACACAACCCAAAAGAAACTCTGCAGCCAGACCGGAAGAGAGCAGCCAGATGGCCAGCAAATCTGGAGCAGCCAAAACTGCTTCTGAAAGCAAGAAGAGACCAACTCCTCCAAGAGCGAGCGAGCGATCGATCGGTAACTAGGAGAAGGTCATCAGCAACCAGCACCATCAGAACGTACACAAGAAATACACAGTGCCTGTTGACGAGCACTGAGCCACCGAGCCATGAGACTGGCGAAGACCCACTACTTGCCCTAGTAGTTTGTGTTCTTAAAACACGCAGAGCTGATCCATTAAGGGGCAGGCATTAAAGGGCAGCTGGGAACTAGCTAGACACAGCTTGATTGCAATGTGGTGCTAATTTAAGCCCGTCGAATGATTTACAGGACTTTTCTGCGGCAAATCCTCTGGAGGCATAGAGACCACTAGGGTACATTACTTCATTAGGGAAGAAATTCCTCAAAGCTTCAGCTTTAAGACACCAGTCCAATCTGGCCCCGGAAAAAAATCGTATGGAAAGCATATGGACCGCTTCCAGTCATAAAAAGACTAGCCTCCATCTGCTCTTTCATCCCCAGCGAATGGATGCGTAACGCGGCCTCAGATTTTCGCCCCGGATCACGTCGGAGCACGTGGGATGGCGCTTTGATACAGCAGCAAGAGCCTGAACGCGCCAGTCCGATCCAGTCAGACTCCATCTGAAAGCAGTTATCTACAGGAGGCGGCGTGCAGGGAGGAGAGGCGCGCCCACAACCCGCCCCAGGGATCCGAGCGAGCCCCGAATGTAGGCCGCAAGCGAGGGAGAACGCCCCGCCGAGAGACAGACGCTCCAGCTGTTTTACAGGCCGCTGCCGGGAGTGCGGGCCGATCGCCCTGACAATGGGGAGCAGGGCTGATTTACGAGCAAAGGGGCACATGGTTTCTGTTGGGACATGTGTGCGACTCTCTGGGCCAGGTAATAATGAAAGCCCTCCATTATGTAAAGGCTGGGGCTAGCAGGCCCTGTCGGCAGCTGGAAGACGTCTGTCTGTGGGCCTGTTCGGTAGAGCCAGACAGAAGAGAAAGGCGGAGGGGGGGGAATCTTTATCGTCCAGCTGCAGACGAGAATATTTCAATAGAGCCGCATTCCAGAACCTTGCCATCCCAAGTCTGTCGGACCTGGTTTCAAACACGGGGGCCGGATGGGAGCTGGGAAGCTTTTGTGTTATGGTACCCAATCAGCTTTCTCGCCATTGGTTGCGTTGATGCGACGAGCCCAGCGATGGCGGAGCTTTGGAACAATGCAGATCGCAAGAGATACCCAGTCGCGGGTCACTTTCGGTCATGGCGAGCCTCTCTCTTAACAGGAGGTTCTCAGGATAACGCCAGTGAACAAAGGAGTTCATGGCAGCGGCCCCAAAAATAGCTGAAACGGAGCAGGTCCGGATCATGTTTTCCGTCTACGTCAAGCCCCCGGCAGACATTAATATTTACGTCACAAAAAAAGGCACAAAGACACAGTAGATGGGAGTCTCTGCCCACTGCAGCAGGGATGGGGCACACACTGTTTGTGTTTTTAAAAAAAAAAAAAAAAAAAAAGACTCAGGAAGTGTGGTGGCAGAAGCAGTCATAACAAGGCTGGTGCCTCAATGGTACCAGAGTCCCTTGCAACGCCTTGCTTTGTGTGGCTAACGGTTGGCAATTAGGCTTGCCGGGTGCCGCGGCAGGAAGACAAAAGCGGCTAACGCGAGCTGGCAGGTGTGCCGCGCTTTTGTGAACCGGGTTCAACGGAGAACAGAACAATGGCGAGGGGGGGAGGGGTTAACCGCACATGCGAACCCGACGTCAATCCGCAAGACGCCCGGGCCAACTCCTCATGCCAGACGGCAGCTGTGGCGGATTGCGGCCCCGGGTTCGGCTCAGAGATGAACCTGGAAGGGAGACGATGTTCACGAGGCGGGACGCACGGCTGCGGCGACTCGATAAACACGCGCCAAGGAGACGGAGCCCCAAGCTAAGGAGACCAGAGATGACACAGGGGCAGAGCGGTCCAAATACGTAGACGAGCTTCCGCCACGTACCCCCTTGCAACCCCGACACCAGCTGGAGATGTTTAGCTAGAGGGAGCAGAGCCAGGCAACCGAACATAAAACTTTGCTTTGGTGACTCTGCGAGGCAGAAATCGTAGCCGTGCCGCTCGGCTGGCTCGGGAGCAGCAGTGGGACAAAGGGCAGGGTGCGGGAAGCACTCCCGTTCCCGGCCAGCACCGCCCCGGCGCGAGCCGAGGAGGCCAACCCACCAGCACGGCCCTGGAGCAGGGCTCACACCAGCAACTCTTTCTAGGAACGAACTCGAGGCTCCCAGACCGGCCCTTATGGAGCTCGCGTGTCGCCTCTGTGCCAAAAGGATGCCGTCCAAGTGGATTAAAGAGCAAGAAATGGAGGGAAACAAAAGCCTCGAATGAAGGGAGAATGCGTCAGTGGTACAAAAGACCAGTTCAGGGCCCGGGGTGAGCACACAGAGCACAAGCGAGCGGGACAGCTCATGGTGGGGACAGCCAGCAGAAGGTAGCCCTGACAAGAGGAGGTCCCTGCCAGCTCCTGGCTTCTTAGCAGACCTAAGTCCCTATTCTCCTGATGTTCTTCCAGGATATACAGGTCCTCCAGATCCCTCCCAGATTCCCAAACACACATAGAAAGTGAAACTGATGCACAGTAACCCTCAGGTGTAACATCAAACATATATAATCTGACATGCACTCGTCTCGCTCGCTCAGTTCCCTGCTGAACGGCTTCCTGCAGGACTCTGAACACAAAAACACCGTAAGCGTGCTTAGGCGAGGCTGCTCTCATATACAACCCCTCGAGGAAAGCCAGATCATCCCCGAGTGATGAATCACCACGAGCCGGACCAAAGGACACACTGCCGTCGCGGCACGGACCAAGAGGCAGTCCAAAGAAAACACCGGTTGACTTTGACACATTGTTCTGTATGCTAACCCCCCCCCCCGCCTCCCAAGCCCTAGCCACCCCCAACCTAGTAAACTAACGGCCTTGCACAGATGCAGGTCACATACTGCTGGAGCTCTGGTCCCCTGAGGGCCGCACTCCTATTGAAGACGATAAATAAATAAATCACAGCGGCATCATCTCGGCACATGCGGGGCTCTCCGTACAGTGAGCACACGGCCATAGCAACAGGGGCAAACATTCGCGGGTGGTAACGAGATCGCACCCAGCGCAGAGACCTCAGAAACCAGGATAAGTCAACCACACGTGTGCAGAAGTGCACAAGTTAGATATTCAATACTTGATTCTCGACACAATATCGTCAAATTCTCAAGAAGATCTCAATGATAAGGTATGATAAATATAATCCAGAACAGTGAGCGGATAAGAGGACTGGCTGTCCCATTCAGGACGTCAGAGATGGGGACAGAAGCTTCACATTTCCAAGCATCAAACACAAACACCGCAAAACTTCTACTTGTATACATTTGCAGTCATCCTGACTTTAACAAAAGGTCTGGGGCCGCACCTAAGACACGGGGGGGTTACAAGCTCAATGGCACTGACCTTTGACAGAACAGGTGCATTCTGGAACCAGCCCAGCGCTTGGGCTGTCAGCACTTCATTTTGCAGACAAAGGACAGTAATGGACCTGCAGGACCAGGCCCTAATTTTCTCCATGCCAGAGTCAACAGACAATTGCATCACTCCTACAAAAGGTATTTCACTAAGAAAAGTAACAAGTGCTGGTTTAAAAAAAAAAAAAAACTGATAACATTTAAGATGTGTTGGGGGGGGGGGTATTTCTAAATTACTAAGGTTAAGTAATACAGCGTGCTGTCCTAAAGAATAAATTATATAATGCTGATTTTCAAACAGGGTTAAATACAAGGTTAAGCAGAGTATCTACTGTATTTATTATCAGTTACACTGAAGTTGAGCTTGCAAAGAAACATCTAAAGGTTATAACACCTATTTAGCCGTTTGCAAAACATGGAATAAATTAATATTTAACTAGTTTAGAGTAATCCTTTATTACCTAACTGTTCAAAGGCAGGATTGAATCGAAATAAACACGGCATTACAGTGAAAGGGCTTTCAGGGGTAATAAACACCTTAAGCTTCCTTTGTATTCATTTTGGGAATTTCGGAAACATGAAATCCGGGAAGCGCACTGACAGGATGACAGCGTTCGCAAATCCGCCCGCATGACTCGAATTGAAAAGTTCACGGAGTGCGACATGCTTTCCGAGCCAAATGGGCCGCACACCTTCCGTGACCGACACACTAGGTCTTGGCGATAGTGCAGACCCTCAGAAATTAAAAAAATTAAACATTCTTGGCAGGGGTGGGGGTCGACAGAGAGCCCGATCGGCCCCAGTATCAGCATACGCCACAAATTCCTCCCGAAAAAGTTTGGATTCAAACCACACCCCTAACCCTCACTGGCACTTTGACAAGCTCTGGGCCCTGGTCCTCACGGCCTCCAGAACTACAGGGCCGGGTTCGACGGGCCGCGGATCACCAGCCCGCCTAGCGAGGCGGGCCACAGCGAGCCAAGAGCCCCGGGTCGCGTTTCAGCCGAAGAGGGAAGTGGCAATGAATGGGTCGCCGGGCCTGGAGTTCCAGGAAGTGTATAAATAGCCACAGACGGCGGAAGGGGGGCTTGAGACCACGGGAATGTGTCACAGAATCATCAATGAGTCGGCCGACCTCACGGCTGCATTCCAGTGCTGTCCCAAGGTGAGGGACCGCAGCTTTAACGCAACACCCTTCACAGCAGTTCACATAGCAGCAGCCTTCAAACATTTTATTACACACGACATCAGGGCTCCGATTACGAGGCCCCATCGGCACCTGGGCATTTGTCGTCGTAACGCTAATTTTAAGTTGCACTGTAACTTAAGCTTTCAAAATAAAAGTTTTCGTAGTCAGATGCTTAACCCCTTGGGAGTGTTAATATCCCCCCCCCATGTGAAAATGCCTACCGTTTCAAGATGCTCTGGGGTCAGATTGACCCCAAACACTGCCTAAGGGTAATGCCTCATTTACTCAGGGATTCGGGGTCTGGACCCATTTTCACAAAGGTGTCTGAAACACATCTTATGACGCACCAGCAAAGAGGGCAGGAGGAATCGTGTCGTATGAGCACATGGCGGCACAAGCAATGCATCAAAGAGCGAGAGCCGAATGAGACCCCTGAAGAGAAGACCGCACGCTCCGAGCATGAGGCTTACTAAGGGGGTCTTTGCTGCCATGTCTGGGCCGGGAAGCATATCACAGCGTTCAGCAAGACGGAGGCTCAAGTTTGGTCACGGCTCTCTGACTTATCTGCCTATTGTCTGCCCAGATACTTTTGTTGGGGGGGGGGGGGGCTCTGGCCGGCCTCCAGCCAAAGCAGCGGCTCTCGCGGGCAGCACCGGCAGCCAGATGGGCCGAGGCGGGCCGGGGGAAGGCATTCGTCTTCATTAGGGCAGACACGATGAATACACGGCCCCGGAGCACCGCTGCCAAGAGTGCGCGCGGGAGGCCGATCCGCTGGCTCGTACCGCCGGGGCACCCTGAACATTCTCACGCACCGCGGGCCCCGGGCTCCGTCATGACACGCGCGGGTGCAGCCTGAAGGACGGGTGGGGGGGGAATCCCGCAACGCCGCGGGCTCCATCACCGAGCGCGGCCTTAAACGTGCGCGCGGAAACACCGCGGCACACCGCATGATCCGGGCCCTAGGGGCCTCCCTCCGTTACATCCATCAACGGCCATTCATCAAGCCCGAAAACACGTCCCTGAAAACAAGAGTCTGCAGGAAGAAAAGAGCAGACTGTATTTTAGGCCGGGTGCGGGTAAACCGCTTCCATGGCTGCCATCCAAGAGCGTCTACTGAATTTGAAGTGTCGATAAAAGTTTGGGAGCGTTTTTATGGACGCGGACGGCAGAGCTCCGGCACCGAGAGGCTCAGCTGCAGCCACCGTGGATGCGGAGCCGACCCAGGTCCACCGGCCATGTGGACGCCATTGTGCGCGGAGGCTTGATTAAGCAGAACCATTTGGTAGACCTCCCCACAAGGTGGCAAATACATCTGCTGCCTCAGTCACGTTTCTATAATATAGCGCGAGCTAACTCGGTAGCACACTGCACACAACACCAGTGCCTGTATCGCAGCGAAGATTCCAACCTGGCACAAATCCCCAGAATATCACAGACAGTGCAGCAAGGAGGTGAAGCCCTTTTAACGGACAGGTGACGACTCACGCTAGCTTATGATGAAATGCGCCACTCAGGGGGGGGAGATCTGGCATCCCTAAATAATCAGTGCCCTTTACCCCCGATACAGGCCGAGCAGCCTCAGATATCGTGCTCCTCTTTCGGCTCAATTACAGAAAATGGGGAAACGTGTCGCGTCTCTGCCGGCGCGGCCAGGGAAAACGCGCCCTGACATTTCCGAGGCCTCGTCCCTCATTTGAAACCCTTGACAGAGGGAGGCGTGTGTCCCAGCACACCAGCCGGGGAAGGTAATTAGAGTGGCCCAGTGACACCGCTTCCAGGGCCCGGACCACATATCGCCGCCTGGTTCTGAACGGACCTGGCCGAAGATCAGAGCACGCTCGCCGGACCCCCGGGTCCGTTCGCAGCAAGGACTGAGAGCCAGCTCGAGGGACGGCTGAAGCAGGGCCCTCCGCGGGAGGAGCACGGCAGCTCCGCGTGGCGATTAATGATGCCTGAGGAGGAGATGAGGACGAGGCACGCGGCAATGCCATCCACCGCCGGCCAATCAC
>JAODKL010000085.1:2062114-2078194 GCA_026780765.1 Petrocephalus schoutedeni
CGAGGATCTGGCCGATGTTCATCCACATGACAAAGAGTATGGCAGATACTATTACATGGTATTCGACATTGAAGGGGGCGCCCCCCCATTGCAAGTCCCCCTGTGAGAGAGTATGGGGGGGGGGCATCATGACGCCCCCCATTGCAAGTCCCCCCTGACAGTAAGAGCTGCACAGGGGAGGCTTCAGCCCGCCCCAGACCCCAGACCACGCCGAGGGGCACTACGCTGGGGCGGGGGGACGCGGCCCCGGAACATGTGCGCGGCGTGGCGCCCCCACGGCAGCTCGTCCCAAACTTCGCCCACCGACCTGCGGACGGACCCACGCCGGACCCGGCGCCCAGACACCCGAGCCGCCGCGGCAGGACCGAGCCGGGACCCGGAGGGGGCGCGGAACGAGCCGCCCGGGCGCCGGGGCCAGCGCGCCCCAGCCACGCCTCCCGGCGCCCCCCCCTAAAAAGCCCCGCTTACAGCACGGCGCCCCCCGCCAGCAGCCCCCTCATCCCCGCCGCCACCCCCCGGCTCACCGGCAACTTGCTTTACCTGCGCGCCCGGCGGACGCGGCTCCTCTTGCCTTTGTACTCCCAGCGGGAAGGCTGCCGCGCTCCCGGGGAGGCGCACGCTTCGGCTCCCTTCGGCTGCCTTCGGCTCGCTTCGGCTCCCTCCGGCTCGCTTCGGCACCCCCGCGCGGCGGCGCCCTCGCTCCGCGCCCCCCTGCCTAGCTAGCTAGCTAGATGGACTGATAGATAGAGACACTTTCCCTCCGCGGCTTTTTTTTCCTTTTTTCCTTTTTTTTTAATAACTCGGTACCAGTCGCCGCAGGAATATTTACGCGGGGTCTCTGAGGAGGAGACGGCCGGGGCGAGCGCCCCGTTTCAGCGCCCAAGGCGGCGGGGTCCGCGGAGAACCGACGTGTGGAATCGGCAGGAAATCAGACACGGGAGCTGCTCTCCTCTCGGCTCGTCTCCCCTGCCCTCCTCGGCGTTCCTCACCACCGACACACGGAGCAGATATACCGAGGTCGCGCCGCGATGACGTCGGCTACGTGGCTAGCAACCGCTGTCCTCTCCGGCGCGCACGTATGACGTCGCTTACGCTCGCGGTCCAACTTTATTTGCAACCCAAGTGCAATGTTTTTTTTTTTTCTTTTTAAATCCCCACCGACTATTGACGGACATGAGCAGTCATTGTGAATGAATGATGTTTGTCACGTGTGTTTCCTGAATGAGGCAGATACCCATCTATCCATTCATCCATATCCCAGCCATTTGTCTACTGCAGGGCTGTTGGGTTTGAATCTGCTTTCTATATCAGGTAGCTGATAGCTCCAAGTGGCTTTGTTCCTGTGCTGTTTAAGCCGTTTAATCACACCGGCAACGTCTGTGGCTAACATAACCAGCATGAAATGAGGGAAAAAAATCATACATGTCATGTGTTAGGAAGGTCTAAGGAGTGAAATGCATGCACTTATTTTGCAGGGAAAAATTTGGGATTAAACAGGTTAAGTAAAAGGGAGTTGCTTAACTGGCCATGGTATGTGTGTGACTTTGATATAGTGCTGAGAATGTGGCCTAGCTTCTGTCCCGGCCGTCCTGGGAACCAAACAAGGCCCTTCATCACAGTGGCTTGGACTGAATTTGTCTGTTTCCTAAACTGGGTTGACGTATGTCTGATATATGATCTGATGTTATATGATCAGTCACAGGGACTCAGAATGCAGCACTGATGATAAATTGAGTCATAGTGGACTAGCTGATTCGATTAATTTGTTCAAGGTAAGGTAGTTAACTCACCTTCATGAGAAAATCTAACATAAACCACGACATTCCATGCATATTTCTCTTTAAGAAGTTGATACTGCCTTTGTTCACTCAGGCAGTTTTGCACATAGTTTTTAGACGTTGTCTTCCTGTCATCTAACATTATATGTCCCTGTAGCTATCATAATAAAGCCAAAAGCATAAATGGTCATGATTAATGTAGACACTCGTTATTGGCATGCATCCCATTTCTGTGATACCAGTTTGTGTCTCAAGAAAAAAAAGTACTCTGTGGTATTTGGGTTTTTTTCTTGATTTTTATGCCCTGTATCTTATTCTGCCAGAGAGAGAGAGATCACTAGGCTGCGAAGAATGCGGGTCTTCAGGAGCGTGGAATTGATGGCAGCTTCATGCCAGTAAGTGCTCCGGAATCTCCAGGATGACTGGAGTATTCCCCTGGAAGATATAAGGTCTGGCAATGCATGGAACCAAGCTTACCTCTAGATGTATGTGAACAGGACACCGAGCAGTTAGATATAAATTAAGCAAGTCATTTCTCATAAATTCTCCATGTCCAGATATTCTGTTCATTCCTACTAGCCTGTGTGTGTGTACATTATTATCAAGACAGATCTGAGCTTGACTACACCAGTCACACCTTTTACTTCACTGCAAAAAGCAATAATACACCATTGCAAACTTGATAACAGAGTATCACTATATGATTTGCTGTAAACTTAGATATATATTTGTGGCCAGTAGTCAGATTGATGAATAATTGTACACTTTCACCTTTCCGAGAGATGGATAACTAATATATTCTGACCAACACATGAAAAGATTGTAGGTATATATAGAGATACTTGTATTGCTCCGTGATAGGGGAAACTTTGTAATGTTACTTCAGTGAATTATTAACTAGGTTTTAGGTGTTTTGATTTAATCAGCTCAGCTTGGTATTTTTGGACATGTGGGTAAATGTGTCAGATTCCTGGTGGTAATACCACGGCTCGTTTACTCTGTGAGAATTGCACGGAGGCAAGCACATTTACTCGCTCTACACACGAAACCCTCCACGTATGACCAGGGGAAGCCCTCATTGGTCAGAGTTTCTCACGCGGTTACGCACATAACTCGGATTAACGAAAGACCCCAAGCCAGGCGACTCAAACTCTAGGGGGGGGGAGTAAATGGTTTCCATCTGTTGCTCCAAGCCAGATCTGCAATTACGCAGCCGAACTTGGCTGTAAAGAAATGCGCCGATAATTGGCTCACTGTAAACTTCGCGGAAAATGCTGGACTTGAATCTAAGAAAGAAGTGTGTCGTTGCACGCACGATATTCTGTCCAAAGCCAAAAATATGATTATTACTATTGCATATTATAGCGGATGGGCTACATACTTTCTCTGTTGAAACTCTGCGCCCTACTAAGCATATGATACGGACTTAATGCCAATCATATTATGATAATTAAAATCAAGGATACGTATTTAACAAAAATACTATGTTACAATAGCACATGTTGAGATGACATTCTTGGTGCAACTGGTTTGATTAAATTGTATCTTAATGCTGCATTAATGGTGCATCAGTCTTATTGAGAGCTGTGTGAGCTTGTTTGCTGACAGCTCTGTCTCGCTAGTTTAGTTTAGTGCGTAGCGGGAGAAGTGGCTCCGGTTTCCATGCAGAAGCTCAGCATTAATTATACGGAGGGCCAGTGCAGGACCAGAACATGACAGATAAGTCGTTAAAGGTCAAATGCTTCCACGGGCTGCGCTCCACCCACGGCTTTCTGGTACCATCGGTCACACATCAGATTGCTACAGGAACAGGGCTGGGTGAGAGATCTGCAGATAAAGAGAGGGATCTACAGAGAGAGCTGCAGATAAAGGGCGGAGCCCGCTTTGGCCACGCCCCCTCATACCTCTTTCCTCTTCCCGTGACAACGTAGCATGCCAAAGGTCTGGAGAGATCCCAAAGCGCGGGTGGGCGATTTTTCGCCCTCGAGGTCTGCAGATCTACCTGTCCCAGGACGTCGCCAGTGAAAGGCTCAGGGTTGAGGTGGCTTATCTTAAGCGAATAATCGGACAGAGAGGCTTAGCCGATGCACGTCGCGGGCCGCGTGGATGTGTTTGCCGTGGCCTTGTGATCAGCAGATAGGCGGTGCAGAGGCTGTGGTTTTGTAGCGTGGCACGTTAGCATCTCCCTGCACCCACTCTCCCTCGCATAACACCAACCCCACCCCTACAGCTACGCTGGGCTCAGTGCAATGTAGCCACGGCACTATTCTTTGGGCCTCTGTTCTCCCAGAAGTCAGGTAGCAAGGCATTCTGGGAGACAACAGCATAGATGAAAGACTGCACAGCAGTACCCTGTCTGGGGGGGGGGGGGGGGGGTCTAGAAGACATTGCAGACCGTGCGGTTATGAAAGGAAGCTGATTGGGTGTGACAGACACAAAGCCCAAGGGTAGGAATGACACGCTCGTGCTGTGCGCTCTGTCCCTCGCATAAGGGCCACTGCGTTTGCATATGGCGAGAGTAACGATTCATATCCCAGTGTCTGTCAATTGCCTCAGCAGATCACTTTGATTCTGTCTATGGGTCAGTCCATCAGGGTGCGTCCACTGTGAGGCGTCTCGCAGGAAAGGGACACTGTCAGGTCCCCGCACGCCCGACTCGCACCATGAAGCCAAAGACAAACGTTAGAGAATAATCAGACCCATGTCCTATTGGAAGGACAGTGCCATCTCCCCGGAATGCCTCGCATTCCCCCCCGCATCAGATCCGAGGTCAAGGGGAAGCCTGCTTTCGCTTAATCTCAATATATACCGCGCGTAAACCGGTCCGACCTGAACTCGCGCCGAGGACTGAGAGGAAGGCATGAGGAACACCTATGTTTACCGCCGCGACTGGCAGCCACTCCGACGGGGCGTCAGCGCGGGGAGGGCCCGGCCGCCGGCTCCATGGCAACACGCTACACCTGACAAGAGCCCCTTGAGTGTGAGATATGGCGGGCGAATGAGCGGTTAGCGGCCTGTATAATGAGAGCGCGGGAATAAAGCGCTGACTGGGAGCAGACGCGCGGCCAGCGTGGCGGCCCGCATCCATCTGCTGACTAGGAGGCAGCTGAACTGTCACCGCGGTGGGAATGAGTGGCAGGCCGGGCGGCCGCCACTAGGCGTGCGTTACAGGCAGAGGCGTTCGGGTTTCATATTAGCTTGGATTCCACTCCAGTGTTTCTTATTAGTAGGGGCTCAGACACGGAATCTATCACCCCTGGAATTCTGTATATGCAGTACACAGGTTCCGTTCCAATGCTTGAGGGCTGAGGCATGCTGGGAGGACTCGAAGGTACCGCTTTATTAAAAAAAAACAAAAAACAAAAACAGGGCTGCTCAAACAATGCTGCACACTTGCTGTTTTTATATTCCCCAGGGGAAAAGCGATTACCCGGGGCAAGGGAAAAAAGAAAGAAAAAAGAATCACACTTTACCATGGTAACACTTTCCAGAAACAATTCGAGGCGAACACATCTGACACAGATGGGCAGTTTTTGGGAATCTATATGACAGTCACAGAAAACGGCTCCTTCATCAGGATCAGAGGCGACGTGGGATATTGCCTTGAATACTTCACAGATGCAGCCGTCATGGCGACGCATTCAGGGCAGAGTAATAATCCCAGGGACTTGGTTTTTCTTTAGAATGTTCCTGTACATCCTGAACGCGGATCAAAGTAATATTGACCCTATTCATTATGTCATGCGGCGCCTAATGTTATGCATGGCCTTGGAGGGTCCTCGTCCTGCCACCTATTTTCTGCTTCTATGAGCTGTATTATGACTTAATGATGCACAGCTGAGCCCATGGTGGTCAGGGCTCTGGGCTGGAGGGGGGGGGTTGGGATTGGGACTCGCGCGACACAGAGACATGGGCCGGGACATTGGACGCCGAGCGATCTAATGGGTCGTCCCAGCAGAGAGACAGCCAGATATCTGTCCGCCATGCTTTCATTTATAGGCTGTCCAGCAGAGATGGACGTGTGCTGCATGTTTAGCCTACGCAACGACACGGTTAGATTCCACAAAAGCGCAAGTTTCATCAAATTTCACGAGTAGCATAATGTCATACCCTCCACTGAACTACTACTTATTAAAACAATCTATTACTATAACAAAAATATAAAGCTCTTGTGTCTACAGTTTCATTTACAAAATACAAAAACAGATAAAAGCTTGAGCACAGTGGCAAGTAAATGATTTACTACACTTATAAATACATACAACTGGAAAAAAAAAAAACATTAAGGGTTTTTCTGACACTTAGAGGCAGGGTCAGAAACTCTCATTTCCTCCCCTAAACCGGTAACGGGGTAACAGATAAAATTATTTGTGGCTGGTATAATCGGTCGCGACAAAGGTCGCTGACCGGAGAGCATTGCATTTCTGATCGAGGAGGCGTGGATTTAAGCTGAAATACTCGCTGCACGCGCGGACAGTGAGGAGGAATTTCGCTAAGACCGCCGCGCATCATTTCTACGGGGGAATCGCACTTGGAAACATATCTGCGACCTACCTGACAGATCACCACTTTCCCCCAACCCCTCCTCCTGTCTTATTAAGATATGTTTCCTATTATCCCGTCTGTATCAAAAAGGCAGGAACAGCAGTTAAAAGTTGGCAGCACAGAATCACGGGCAGGGCAGGAAATAGGAAAAGGCATGTGAGCACCACCCTGTCCGCGACTCTCTGCTCAGCTCATCCCGGAGGCCGAGTGCCGAGGACATTAAAGGATGTGTAAACAATGAGAGGCAGACTCAGCCGCCCACCAGAGAGCGGCCGGGTCCCTGTTAACAAGCTGTCCGAGAATAGGACGCATCCCATACCGCAGGAAACGTCCGACCATTCCCATCCCGGCACTGCGCCGGTTCCGGAGTGTAAAACACAAACCAGCGGGAAAATCCCCCCACCCCCACCTTATGCACGGCAAAAAAACGTTTATGAAAATCTACTCGACTGCTATAACAATGTTTTTAGGAACAGAAACAGATGTATGAACTAGTGTCCACTGTTTTGTTATGATGTGTTGTCCGTACATAAACATACTGGTGAAACAGGATATAAGGTGCTTATGGTAAAGACGCTTAACAAGACCGTCCATTCGCTTTTGTTTACTGCAGCGCGATGCTCTTCCTGGTATCAGTCAGCCGACGAGGAAAGTAATCCTTGGTGATCTGCAGTCCGCAGGCCGTCGTTGGGGTGGCAGAAGGATTCAGCGGGATCCACTCAAAGCGAGGCAGCATCACGGGGGTCGACTGCACCCCCATGGGGCCCGGCGATGGACAGAGGAGTGTCAGTATCTTAGCAGGCAGGGTAGGTGCAAGTGTCCCTGCAGGAGAAGGAGAGCACCATCTAAATGGAACCATTTAAAGTCATGCACACTATTGGCCATGCATAGGTCTCAGGTGGGACATGCCTGTCTGTCCCCCACCCAACAAAAGGCATATGGCTCTTGCTAACATCTATTACAGGGGCAGGGCAAAAGATGGGACACTGCAGGGGTGTTTGAGTGGGGCGTGGCTAAAGTTGGGAGACTGTAGGGATACCTGAGACAGGCGTGGCTAAAGATGGGACACTGCGGGGTATCTTTGAGGGGGTGGAGCTAAAGATGGGAAACTGCAGGGGTGTTTATGAGAGGGGTGTGGCCAAAGATGGGACGCTGCAGGGTATCTATGAAGGGGTGGAGCTAAAGATGGGACACTGCAGGGGTGTTTATGAGAGGGGCGAGGCCAAAGATGGGAGACTGCAGGGTATCTTTGAGGGGGTGGAGCTAAAGATGGAACACTGCAGAGGTGTCTATGAGAGAGGCAGAGCTAAGGACAGGACACCGCCCCCCAAAACAGTGGCATATTCCAACAGACATCACTGAACCCACGGCCAGCGGCCCGGGCTGAGGTCAGCGCCCAGAGCCCACAATCATGAGCAGATCAGTGGCCGTGTCAGGCAGCAGCTGGGTCGCGTGTCCAACCACAGACAATCGGGGCACTTCTTCTCTACTTCCATCGCCACGAAGCCTGGCTTTGCTGAATACGCCCGTGTTGTTGGCAGCGTCACGCCAAGCTCGCACAGACATGCCTCTAACGCCCCCAAATTGCACCATGCAGACCAAAGCTTCCCATCACTGAGTGAGGATTACACTGGTACAGCCAAAACTCCAATACATGAATAAATCTGGCTTTTAGACACACTATCAGAAGGCTGTCTGACCGAGTAACCCAGGGAAACCTCTGAGGAACCAGGGGCCACTGTTTATAATTCCCGAAATGTACATACCTGAAACCCCGTTTTAATTCTCGTGTCTGGAATCCAGGCCGCTGTCCACAGCTGCGAAAAACATAAAAACAAGCATATAAATGTGGGGCTGAGATCTGCATCCATGTCGGTTTAGCTTACATGAGAAATACTTTGAGGTTTGCTTAAGGTGCGTTCATGCATTGGACATGCACAATAATATCAAATAAAAAGAATTTAAAAAGTAAACAGTTTTTTTTGCCATTTTCATGCTTCTTACATTCACTGTACACTGAGAACAGAGTCTATAGCACAATATAGTATAGTAAATAAATCCACTGATTTACTTTTCACATATTCGGGGAAAACTATTTGCCTTAGAGCGTGCCGACATTTTAAAATATAGTCTTCACACGACCTCTACTGGCGGAAAACTGTACTGCAGGACTGTGTTGTGTGTTTATTTGCAGCTAAGCAAATTCTACAAGGAAGAAGCGGTTTTCACGGTGCCGAGCAAAACAAATGGTGCTGTCACGAATAAGGGGTGAAAATATACACCTGGGGTTATGGATATATATATAATAGAGTTAATAACTAAACACTGGTGTCCCCAGTACTAACAAAGGTCATAAACAGGCTTTAGTTCACTCACAGCCTTTGGTTATCCACTTCTCCAGATCCTCCATCTCTAACTCCAGGACTGAGGGAACGTCCTCCTCAAACTTAGGCCTGGGGAGACAATTAGGGTTTAAGACGAAACAATAACAAACTCATATGTATGATGTTTCATCCATTTACCACCCGAAATCGAATCCAGCACAAGGTCACGGGAAGCCTGGGAGCGTATGCCAGCAGATCGGCGCACAGGGAAGGAGAACGGCCAGTAATTGAAATGATGCACACATACAATTACACTCAGGGGCGCTGCTAAGGATTTTGGGCCCCATGAAAAGAATCTTGACAGGGCCCCCAACACAGCTTATTGGGGGCTTCTCTGGGCCCCCTCTCAGTCATGGGCCCCGAGAATCGTCATCGTCCCCCCCCCCTTTACAGCGCCCCTGATCACACTGGACAATTTAGCAACAGCAATTAACTTTGTGTATCGATACCAGATGTAATGCTGCCGGCTTCCAGAAGGGGGAACCCACACACACAGCCACGAGACCAGTTTCACGGGAGTGCGTTACGTAATATGTTTTTAATATTGAAATGCGTTTCTACACAACAGACGTTCTCGTCACCAGCTGATTAATATGTAGCAATCTTGCCATTGTTCGTTCATTAATATAACTGGGCAGAAGTAATTTATTTATAAATAGGTGCAGCTCAGTGACACTAACTAACTGGCAATTCCTGAGAAACAACAAAGCAGCGACAGGCGGCCTGGATCAGAGGCACCGCCTCCAAACAGGATATCGCTTATGCCGCAGGGCTTTGAAACATTAGAAACTTTGGTTACGACACTGACAGTCCGTCACTGTCCAAGTCGCCCTAGCAAACTTTCGGTGATGTGCACGTTACAGGTGCAGCTACGCCCCAAACTGAGTCACGGAACATTACGTCTGCAAGTCCCCAAAACAAAGAACCTGACCCCGTTTAAAAGCACGACGCGGGAGCCGCGTCAGGGAGTCACACACATCCACTCAGAAACAAGCCGCAGGCCAACGATGCAGAGGTGTCCTCTCTCCTAACGCAAGGAGGGGGTTTCACACCTACACCCGGCTGGCAGCCTTACAAAAGGCCACGTCTTTCGGTTTAACGTGATTCACAGTCAGGCGTGATCGAGAACTAAACAGAAGGTTTGAGTTCCTCAACCGAAAGAGGCTGACAAGCAGAAATAGTTTGCCACACCCATGCCAGCAAAACCAGGAAGTGAGCAAAGTGAAACGGATGAGGTGGGGGCAACAGACCCGGTAAGACGCAGTAAACAAACTCGTCAATTGAAACGACTTCATTTGCAGCCTGTCAGCTTGGTTAGTTAGCTCCTCTGTAGTTTAGAAAGCAACCCGCTTCAGAGAATTAGCCTGCATGCCACGCCAGGCTGTACAGGGAATCAAAGAGGCCTTCACATGATAGGAACTTGGTTAATTTAAGCAGGTAAAGGATGACAATGGATATATGCATTATATTAAAAGGTCCCGGTGTCCAGAGTCAGCATCATGGGGTGGTATTTGTGGACTATGCCCTCCCAAATGAGATACGGTGCCCCATCCTCCCAACCCCCACCCACCAAAGACACCGTTCTCATTATATTCTAGTGTTACTTTTTAATAAAGGTGTCCACCCTAAAAATAATTTAAAAAAATTGAAACGGCACTGAAAAAATACTGTTGACGACTTCTAACGCCACTGCCTTGAGTTGGCCTACGTCTCCTTTCCCACGATCGGCACCCCATCTCCCCCCACTTGACAAATTGTGGTGTTGTGAGGCCCCCTCCGCCCGGTCCTGACACTGCATGTGTCTGTCATTGCTGTCCCAAGCCAGGAACCAGGAGTGTGTGGGAGTGTACAGGCTCCTGGCCAAATACTACCCCATGCTGTGTTTCTCACGTTGATTTTGCCTTATTTCATGAAGACAAATACACAGCGGTCTTTGGTCAATCTAGTCAGAAACATTAAATGCCCTGCCGGGAACCAGTGAGAGATCAAACTTACATTGGGATCTTTTCTGCATTGTCTTTGAAGAATTCCTCATCCTGTGTTTCATCTGAAAGAGAAACAGTACTTTTATGACACTTGTTTGTTGACTTACATTAAAAGAAAAATGTTCGCCGCATTCCGCTAACCATTTTAAGGCCTTGCAGAAAGCCCGTTGACTGCCAGTTAACCAATCTAAAAATACTATTGCATTTGAGATAATTTCCTGTCCAATCACAAGTTTCTAGTTCTACATTAACTATTGGTTGGCTTTTGTTTTGGCTCTGAGAGCTGTACCAATTAAGTGGAGGTTGCAGGACACGTGACTTACGCGAGCTTCTGGATTGGCTCTTCTGCCTTCGTCTGACAAATACAAGAGCCACAAGCACCGCTGCCACCAGCAGGATGACCAGTGGAACGGCCGTTGTGATGACACTCATATTCACGCCGTGGCTTTTGTTGGGCCCTGCCGTGATCGACGGCTTTGAGAGACCAGCTGGAAAAAAAAAATGAACCGTAGGGTCCACGTCCAATGACTCTCACTTATCTTACAGCGCTGCCATTTAAAATCTGATGCGCTACTTTTGTAAGAAGAAAACATGTTTTGATGGGAAACACTGTTGTTTCTTAAAAGTTTGTTTACCTGGCACTTTTAGCCTAATTGACTTACAGTACAGTTAATGTGCATTTTCTAGGATTAGAACCCATAACTTTTGTGTTATTAGACTGACACCCTACTTATTGAGCTACGAGAGCAATCAGCTGTGGGAGGAGTCCTCTAGAAGCAGCCAGCCAATAGGAATCCTTGAGGATACTGACCTATCCCTTTGACAGGACCTCCAGTGGTAAGGTTCGGATGCCAGCCTTCGTGATTCCACTCTTTTTCACCTACCATTCAGAAAACAGCCTTTGTTTACCGTCTGTCACAGCACACTACAGTAAGGAACTGGTAGGGGACACTTAACGCGGGTCTCAGCTGGGCCGTGTGACAGCTCTGAGCCAGCAGCCCACGACTAAAATAGTCAGGGAAAGGAATGATTTGGCTCCGTGGTTCTCACCTGGTTTAGCTTCAGGATCCATGTTTTTTTCCCTGGTCATTAAGTCTTGACCCAAATTTATTTTGTGAGGAAGTACTTCAGTGATCAAAAACAGGGACGTGCCTTGAAATTCTGGGCGCCCCTGACAAACTGTCACCTTGGACCCCAAGCCAAATTTACTTATAATTCCAGGGCCTCCTGAATCTGCCAGGTTTTCCATGTCTCTCCAGTGGCCCTGATTGTAAGTAGAATGTACTGCAGTCCCTGTAGCACAAAGCCTACTGGCACTGCTCAAAATAATAATAATAAAAAATAGACTTTAGGAAAAATCTCGAAGTATATTTTTCTTGCCACACCTTCTGCCCCATGAACATGGTCCTGCGGCCGCCTTTGGGGTTGCGACCCACCGGTTGAGAAGCAGTGGTTCACCTTATGGTTTCAACCCCCCAGACCTCAAACATCCGCTTGAACTTTACCTGAGGCAGGAAGCAGATTCTCGACCCTGATCTCCTCGGCGACTGCATCACTGGCTTCAGAAAAAAAAGGGGCAGCAGTAAAGGAGCCATGTTGGATTAGAGAAGCAGGGCGCTTACGGCTATTGTGTAACAAAGCACTCAGCGGTCACGTGCAAAACCGCGTCATCACGAAGCGAAACGAGTCCGGCCTCCGGAATGCTGCTGCGGCGCAGGCTTTGCGCGCATTACGTAATTCTGCAGCGAAGGCAGAGACTTACCGGAGTTCTCGGGGTCCTGCACCTCCAGCCCGCCCTGGGGAGTGGGCTCCTGCTCGCCGATCTCTGCAAAGAAGCGTGCGCGGTTACGCAAAGTGCCCCAATTTACGCAAACTAAATAAGCGTAAGTGCCGCACCGGCAGACATCATCTCTACCGAACCGGGGACCTTCATTCAAACATCCCTTTCAGTCTCTTAAAGTTTATACGTCCTGCAGTTTTACTCCTAACGAAACACCAGACACTCATATGTATAAGGATTAAACTTAATGAATTCACTTTTAAACAGCAAATATTAATGTAATAAAACGTATTATACTAATACACAAAACAAGGAACTGTATAATATAATAATATCATTGTTACGTTTTTATAGCGCCTTTCACAAATCCGAGCTCGCTTTACAAGGAGGAGCAAAAAAATGAATTTTTAAATCAATTTATAAAGCTACTATGAATATATAACTAGATTAAATATTTACACATGCATACACACATATATTTTATTACACACATATATATATATATATATATATATATATTCCTCATAAACGCAGCGGGAGACGCAAACTCCTGGGTGTAGCTTTTCCTGTCGGGAGTTTCGGCTCCCTCGGCTGTTTGCAGACACGTTATGCGGTTTCTGCCTGGTCTTTAGGCGTGAAGCTGACCTCCGTCTTCGCGTTACTTTCCGGTGACGAGTAACACGGATAATTCCGCGGGCAAGGGGGCACTGCACCGTCCCGCTGGCGGGTGGGAGACGAGCGCCGGTGCTTCGGTTGTTTTAGGAGCATTTTAACAGCAAGCGAAATGGGCGCTTTGCTAGGGGATCCCTAACAAGCAGAGCTCACTGTGTTTCCGAATAGTGCCAGGGTCCTTACACTGCGCTTGCTGTTTGGGCTACCCAGCTGTCTATTACAGCCTCACCATCATTAACAGTCATTTAATATTATATGAGCAGTCTAAAAAAATAGCTCATCACCAGAGTATCACCAGTAAAAGTAACAGTCAGATTCTAAATTAAACTACTTCTCTCAGATTCCTTCCTACTATCAAAGACAAGTCAAGTATAAGTAATGGGGGAAAAAAAACAACTTTCGATAGAAGAGTAACACTGTTTTTGGCAGCCATTACAGGTCCTCGATATAGAATGCCTACCCTTGTGAGTTTTTAGCCTAAATTTAAAGTATATTTTAGGTTCCTTTTCCCAATAAAAGAAGTCACTGTGCTAACCCTCATCAAACAGAAGGAGCATAAAGTACACCAAAGACCAAAGTTCAGCCTCCCCCGCCCCCCCAAAAAAAAACTAAAAAACACACCAGATGCTTCCAAAGACCACAACACCACATTACAGCCTCATCCTTCCTGGCCCTAATTGAATTCCCCATCTTTCACCAAGGGAGAGCAGTGAAAGATTGTCGGTCTCTGAGCAGGAAAAAGAGCCGTCCCAAACCTACCAGATCCCAGCGCGGCTGCCATCGCCAGTAGGACCAGTAAGGCCATGCTGTGGGCCCCCTTTACTCCTCCAGCCTTACCAGAGGCAAGCATGGTGCCATTGAGCCACAACTGGTGCAGAGCCTGTCATGACATCCTCTACTTCCTGTTTCCTGATTAGGCTTTGACTCACCTACATTTTTTTCCCTCTCTTTAGCAAAAACCAGAGATCTCGCGGATGTGATGCAATCAGCCTGTGGGCCGTCGAGCGTGTAGCCACAGGCCTGGCAGTGAGCTCAGCTCACTCCGAATTCCCCTGCTAAGGTACACAGACACACGGAGGAAAGGAGAGAAAACAAAGAAACAAGCACTGAATTCACCGGAGAGAAGACTTTAAAACCCCCTTTGAGGTTTAAAGATCTGAACAAAAGAACTAAAGAAGTCTGAACATGCTGTCCTCATTTAAGTTTCTCCGGCTGACATCAAGTGGCGAAAATGTAGCGCTCCTTTGCATGTATTCCACTCAACAAAACCTGAGTCACCGTCTAATCCACTCCTGCGTCTCACTATCAGATTCACACCACTATGTCGTAAAAAGCTGAAGGGGTGCACACAAGATAAGGCAAGAGCGCGGTCACTGCTGGGGACAGGGAGAAGTTAGATGAGTGGTACAATTTGCATGCTTAAACACATCCAGGTACAACTGGCATTGTTATTGTCGAGGGACAGCCCGGTCGGCTTCAGAGCTCTGTACTGGATAAGTTCTTGTAGGATAAATTAGCGGACGGCCAGAGGGATGGAAGGATGGATGGATTATACATTGTCGGAATTCATAAGCCTTTGATCCATTGGTATCAGCTATAGAAAAACACCCTGGCCTGAAGCATGTGCATAATATGGGCGTGTATTTGATGGGGGGGGGGGGGCTGTAACTCCACCCCATTCCCCACACGCGTTCTGGGGGAGAGACTGAGCTGGTGGGGGTGGGTGATGCGTTGAAGCAGCTCCCTGCCCTAAATACCGTCCTGAGATTTTCCACCATGGGCAGATCTGTAAAGGCACTGAAGCTGTTCGCTTACACGCTGAGGCACGGACGGGCTGCCACGTGACCTGGAAGCTACCTGGGAGACGACTCAGGCTGGTACACGCCGGTGAATCACGGGTACGGCGGAGCGTGCGTCACGTTCTTTAATTCAGTACTCCGGAATGACTGCGGAAAAACAAAAGAAACCCTATTGAACGGCTGACTTCAGTTGAGCCGTCATGACACCATGAGCCCTCATCATTAAGAGGGAGGAGATTAATTACGCCATGACATAACACTTGTAGGACCGATTTATTTCTGGGCATTCTTTTTTTTGTTTTTTTTTTGCTTCAAAGCATAAGCTGATTCACCTCCAGGAAATAAAAATAAAATATGAGAGCAGACATGGTGATAGTTTATTGCTGACTGTGGCAAATTCTGCAATTGTTATCAGGTCTGAGTTATATTAAAGTCTGAATATAGTGTGTGGGCTATTTCTTGGAACAGAGCCAGCTTTTAAGCTCATTTATTAAAACACAGACTGACTCGTGGTCACGAGATTACACAACAATAGCATTTATCTGACACATAGTGATACACAAGATCCCGACTGGCATGCTAGGTGAAGTGAGGCACCAGTGCTGTCGACCTTCTACATTTTTCAACACAAATTCACAACATAATTTGTTGTCCTTATCAGCACAACCACAAATACAACTTTACTCCCAGTCCATAAAAAGCACCGAAACACATTAAAACATAAAGATTAGATACGAGTCGGAGAGCTACAGACTTTCCTCCCTTTTGTGGAATAATAAGTCATTTACAGCCTTTTGGTTTAATCTTTGGTGCTCTGTTGACACAGATTATTTTCATATCATCAGCCAGGCTGCTACAGCCCAAAATTTTGCTCAAATCAGTAAAGAAAAGGCTGGAAAGCCCACCAGCACATCACATGGCACACACAGAAGGGTACACCTCAATCACATGTGATTGGGTTTTAATAAGAGCAGGATTTCCAGTGACAGTGAGAGTGTACTGCATGCAGAGGGTACATAGAGAGTGTACTACATGCAGAGGGTACAGTGAGAGTGTACTGCATGCAGAGGGTACAGTGAGAGTGTACTGCATGCAGAGGGTACAGTGAGAGTGTACTGCATGCAGAGGGTACAGTGA
>JAODKL010000085.1:2108575-2123470 GCA_026780765.1 Petrocephalus schoutedeni
CGCCGGGCCCTCGGGTGACCCCCCCCCCCCCCGCTCAGAGGCCGCTTCCTCCTCCTTTGGTGCTCTTTATCTCATTCAGAGGGGGAGCGTCAAATTCCCACGGCACTCCGGTTACCCGGGAGACAGATGTACATTTAGGCTCTCTCTTTGTGATCTTTTGGGCATTCCACAACCTTCTACCAACGCACAGAGACACACACACACACACACACATTTGTATTTATATCATAGGGCAAAACCCTAATCCCAACAATGACAACCTTAATCTCAACCCATCCCTAGCCTTAACCATGAGTAACCAAACAAAATACAAGACTTTTGCCATTTTTAGTTTTTTGATTGCAGTCGGAGATTGTTATAAAATTGAGTTTCCCTTCCTAGTGACCGGAAAAAATGATCACCACAATGTAATCTTTACATCACGTGATATCTGTTTGATATCTCAGTCACCTCTCTCACCCACTGCTGGGAACTTGCTGTAAGACCCAAGTCATTAACTCCTAAAACTTTACCCTGTTTTGTTACATTATCGCATTGTTTTGTTGAGCTTCAGTTAATTGTGCAGTTGTCAAGCTATCATGGGTAGTAACTTAGTATCTTAAATGTAGTAACGATGTTAAATTATGTGGTTTTGGTCTTGATTTGAACTCAGAGTCTTCAGCACTATTGTGTCCTAAAAGTGTCTTTATTTCTTGTTTCAGTAGCATTTCACGTGTCTGGCTTTTAAATTCCATTTTCAGAGATGAGTTGGGATCATATGTACTGGCTCCCAGTGTTTGTCCTGTACCTGGCTCCTGGAGGAATACTGTCAGCCTGACACAGGAGTGTATTTTTGTTTTGAGGAACAGTCAGAATGCGCTGCCTTTGCGTGACATTTGTGAGTCCCGCGCTGGTGGCTGAAGTGAATGCTATATTGTAGCTGACTGTTGAGCCCAGAGCAGCAGAGAGACGTCACGATCAGTCTGTGGCTCTGGGGAAGTCGACTTATGGTTGATGAGGTCACCTGCTGGGGGCGGGGCCACAGGGGCACTGGCCCCCAAACGAAAACTGATTGGTCTTCGGAGTGCCTCCTTCCTTGTCACTCATCAATTCAAAACATTTCATTGGCTAAAGATAAGGTTGGCCCCTCCAGATAAGTTATGGGCCGTCTTATACCCCGACCTGAAAAATACTAGAATTGCCGCTGTAATGTTAAGCTGGCCATTTGTGAACAAAGTAGCCAGGGAATCCACATTGAAAATGAAGCCAGCAGTTCATGAGTATTTCAGGTACTTTTCCAGTTGACCTCTGTAGTGGTTGGTTCCCCGCCCATTCTTCATATGTCAGTTCAGGCTCTTTAACATTCCGGTGTTGAATATCCTCAAATGAGCCGTTCTCAGAAAGCCTCCTCTTAAAGATGAATCCCCATTTGGAGACGTGGAAAAGAGGCAGAAGGCACTCCAGCTGGGCTTTGGGTGTAGCTGTCGCTTGGGTTATTGAGAGAATGCTCCTGATAATTAAATCTGATGGAGGGAGGCAGTTAAGGTCAGTGCTGACTTGAAGTAATAGAGGAATAAGAGAAGAAATGTGTTCAGTGATGGGAACATGCACCGGCAATATCAGAGCTAAAGTATAACACCCTAACCTTTTTGCCTGCTTAACCCTTTTCCCGTGATAATTTCCCCGTGTGAAATTTGCCTACCGTTTAATGATGCTCTGGGGTCAGACTGACCCCAAACACGGGATGGGGGTTAATCCTCCGCGCTGGCTTTGCGTTTCCCTTAATCTGCATTGATACTCGAGATGGAAGCGGATGTAGCTATTGCAGCATGGAGTGTCATCTGGAGACACTGCAGCGAGAGAGAGGCGCGTTCCCCGGCGTGGTCAGAGAGCCATGCACTTGCATTTATGTGGGGCCTTTTGTACACTCAAGGAGGCTTTACAATACAAATAATCCAGCACAGAAACCAACAAAGAACATGGAACGGCGACAATGAAAACAAAGGCAACATTATGAACTGGACGATGTATTATAACATTCCTGAAAGAGATACTTTTTGAGTAGAGCTTAAACGCTGAAATAGATAAACAGAATAAACCCCCTGCCACCCAGAGAGAACCTAAACCTGGGTACCGTCAGGAAATCAGAAGCTGAGGATTTCGGTGAATGAGCTGGCATGTAGGGATGAAGACGCCCGGACAGATAGGATGGGGTAAATCCATTAAGAGCTTTATAGGGGATAAGTATTACTTTATGATAACCTCGTTCTGATTGGAGCAGAGGTGGGGAAAAAGATCCAGGTTCAGAAAGTAGAAATCCAGACCAGCATTTTGATTCAGCCAACCAGTTGAGTACAAAAGGGTCACAGTCAGAGTGCTCAGCTGGTTGGTCTGAATAAAGTCCTGGTCTGGGTTTTTACTTTCAGACCCTGAACTTTCCTCCTCTGGATTGGAGCCCCTCTTCGGGCAGTTGACGGGGCTGAGGGGGACTCCTTTTGCCTCCTTGGTGCTTTTAACTGCCAGACGGAGTCTAACTCGGTCCCGTACCTGTCACCCTCCATGTTCTGGACGGCCACGAGTCGAGGTTGAAAGTGACAGATCCCTTTCAGTACATGTAATGATACATTTGTACTGGCAGCGTTTAATGACCTGATCTGAAATTCATTTGTGCTTCTCAGACAAACCAGGGCAAAATGCATAAGCTCAGCTTAATTTCTCAAGCACCCAGCGAATCGGTGGCACAGATTTGTAGCTATTAATTATTAAAACACTTACTCAGTCAGCAGATAAAGTCAATAGGCATCGACTAGGGTACATGTGGACACCAAATTTACTCTGATTTACTGTGAAATAGGACTCTTATCTGCCCATGTTTGATAAATCACAGTAAAACAGTGAGGTTACGTCTGGTTTATCGGAACATTCAGTACAGGCCATGAGTCCTTGGGCCCTGGGGGGCACTGGTTCGAGCAGATGCTAGCAGGCTGCCCCACACGCATATCTAACCTTACTGGCTGTAGGAGAGTCAGGCCTGGGTATCTATCGCTTGTGGCTTAACAGTTGGTCAGGTAGACCTTTGAGAGCAGCAAACAGGGAAGAATGACACTGAGAACACTATGACTATATATAGTTATATATATTTACACACACACACACAGTTATGTACATCTACAGTTAATCCACTGTAGGGGAAAATCAGATTAGGGAAGCGGTTTATTAACAGCCTAAGAAAAACACAATGATATTATTGATTCTTTGCCATCAGATCTGAATAATTCCAGATAAAATGGCCCTGCCTGTAATGGTGCGTTGTGTGGTCTGTAGTCCACCCACTTAGGTTTTAATTACACGCCGGTGCAGTTGGCCATCGCAGAATGTCCATGTGGTTCCAGAACTGCATAACAAACCGAACCACAGCAACAAAGAATCAAACTGTCATCATAAAAATGTTACAGGGCGGATGGCGTCGAGTGCTCACGGTGCTCAACTATAATAAAATTTTTGCAGCTGGGTCTATATTTTTACAGCCGGAAGGTCCTCGCCGTGTGGTTCCGGTGAGCGCGCTGGCAGACGCGAGCCCCTTGCCGTACGCACTTGCATATACGCGTGTGGTTCCGGTGAGCGCGCTGGCAGACGCGAGCCCCTTGCCGTACGCATTTGCATATACGCGTGTGGCCTCACCTCCAGCACTCCTGCGCACCAGCAGAAGCTCTTTGGCGGCGGCAGAGAGTAAAAGAGGTGTCACTGTCGGTACGCCCCCCGCGGCGGCTTACGGCTCGGTGAGGCAGGCAGACAGGCAGGCAGACAGGCAGGCAGGCAGGCAAGCAGACAGGCAGACAGACAGGCAGGCAGACAGGCAGGCAGACAGACAGGCAGGCAGACAGGCAGGCAGGCAGGCAAGCAGACAGGCAGGCAGACAGGCAGACAGACAGGCAGACAGGCAGGCAGACAGACAGGCAGACAGACAGGCAGACAGACAGGCAGGCAGACAGACAGGCAGACAGGCAGGCAGACAGGCAGGCAGGCAGACAGACAGGCAGACAGACAGGCAGACAGACAGGCAGGCAGGCAGACAGGCAGACAGACAGACAGGCAGACAGACAGACAGGCAGACAGACAGACAGACAGACAGACAGGCAGGCAGACAGACAGGCAGACAGACAGGCAGACAGGCAGGCAGACAGACAGGCAGGCAGACAGACAGACAGACATACATACATACATGTGGGTGGGTGATCATTTAAATAAAATAATAATAAATATCAAAGTCAAAGTACCTTCATTGTCATCTTCTGCTGAATGATCCATGGGTCTCACGGCAAGATGAAATTATAATATAGTAACATAAATTAAATTTGTATATTAAATACAGGTTCAAACAACAGCAACACTCAGCGCCTAATAGTATGCTTAGGCCAGCAGATCACTTACAGGGTCATTAGCGTTGGGTCAGATGAGGCAAACGGCCGTGCCATGTGCCCGTGCGAACAGGTCACCGGGCTTCCATGGAAAGCAGTCAGGCTGGAAGGACCAGAGTGCAGGTCGGGCGAGAGGTGAGAGGGGCAGGGTGACGGCCACACGCGTCCTAAAGGAACTGCTCACGCTGCAAACTCAGAAAGACAGAGTCCTCTCCTCCGGGGGGGGCTGGTTGGTGTAAAGTTTTGTAAGTTTTGTAAGTGTGCTAAGCAACTAAAGTTTCTTTTTTCCCCCAAATCATGTGAATTTTGGTTTCCCCATCGCCTCAGCCCTGCGGCTGTGTAATCGGGAAACACGCGGCACTTTTAAGCCAAATCCTGGATGTTTGGAAGTTTTTGATGTGGTATTATCCCTATGCAGCCTCTTACTAAGGTGTTGCATTGCACAGCCTCATGGGAGGGGATTGGAAACGATGTCTCCTGTAATTTTACAGGGCGACGGGAAATGATGCCAAAGTCGCCTAACAGAAACATCTGGGGCAGAAATGCTGATGGCGAGGTGTCACCGGAGGGCTGAGTTCCGTCTGGCAGAAAGTTCCGGCGTGGCTCACACTGTGTCACAATGTCTGCCACTCCAGATCCTAATCGCCGAGTCTGTGGGACTTCCAGAGAAGTCCTCCCCTGGCCGGGAACCTCGGTAGACCAGTCCCTACTAAGAACCAGGCTCAGTGACCCAGTCAGCATCTCCGCTAATTCGAGTGCCCCTCGGTCGGGTGGACAGCGCTGAGGCTCCTTCTAAGACCCCAAGAATGACGTCTCTGCGTCCCTTCTCCAACTCTTTGCCTGCAGCTCTTCGCGACCCCCTCCTTAAAACCCGGGGGGAGAGCGCAGGCCGCGCAAAGTACCCCGCCGACCGCGGTAACTTCCCAACACCCTGGGAGATAATTGAGGATTATTCTGTCCAGTTGAGGAAGGGGACGCACAGCTGCGGCCATGAAGTGCTTAGCGGCACGGGGAGCTTTTATTAGTGTGAATTCAGGCCGTGGGGCTGCCGCTGCCTTAAAGCCGCTCCCAGATACAGCCCATAGGTAACACAATGCGCTCATTGTCGCTCCTGTCGGCATGACAATGGGCCTAATCGGGTTGGTCCTGTGAGCCGCAGCTCCCCTCCTCCGCTCACCGGGCGTTTACGACGGCCGTCCCCGTATCGCCGGGTGCCCCCCGTTTCCATAGCGCTGGCCCGCCGCATTTTGTTACTTTGTTTTGTTTGCGCGGCGTGTTTCCTGCGCCGGCCGCGTAATAATGCGACGTGCCGGATTGGCTGCGTGAAAGCGGGCCTCCTTGTACTTTGAGGAGATGGGCTTTATCAGAACAATGATCGGGCTGGACTGGCTTGGCCCCGGTCCAGTAAGCCCCCCCCCCACCTCCTTTACTCCACATTTGAATGGCCCAGCTGTCTGGGGGTTAACAAGCACCCAAGCCCATCAGGAAGTGAGTGTTCCTGGGAGCTGATTAGAGCTCAGACTGGCCTGGGAAGTACCACCCCCCCAACCTCCATCCCCCTTACCACACCACCTTTGGTGAGGCTCTTTGTAGGGCTGTGAGTGACCTTGGTAGCACAGTGGCACGCAGACGTCTCAAGCAGCCTCCCCATCGCATGCCAACAGCTCCAGGACCGCCGGGGCGGTGACAGTGTGAATCCGGCATTCAGGGCAGGTGTGTTAGACCTGAGGGTCTGTGGCCCAGGGCGGCCCAGTACAGGTGCCCAGCGCCTCATTCACGGCCATTTCTGCCCACTCAGGACGATCTGGAAAAGCCCGTTGTGGCACAATGCTGGCTGATGAGCCGATTTGCACGCTGCTGTTCCTGTTTGTTTGCCGGATGTATGGTCTAGCAGGAGCCCCAGCTGACGTCCCAAAATGATACAGATATACAGGCGACTTTATTTATTTACATGGGCAGATTTAGTAACGCACGGACTGTGCTAGGGTGAGACTGACTTGGGAAAACAAACAATGCCAGATTTGTTATTTGGCGTTTGCACAAATGCATCAGAATTCTTCTCTCCATAGCTGGTGAGGTGGGGGGGGGGGGCACGACACAGGGATGGGCCACCATGCGGCACCCCTGGAGCTGGGCGTTGGGGGCCGCGTTCAAGGGCCTGCAGACGTGTGACGGTTCTGGTCGGGTCTCAGACCAGCGATCTCCTGATCATGGCACAGAAACTTAGCCCACTGAGCCGCTGACCTCTCCCTGACATCCTATACGACTGTTGCTGGGTTTACTTGGAGCATGGTCGTCAGACCCGGCTACAGACATATAGGGACCTTATTCCAGAACATTCCGAGTTCCGTGGAATGACAGATGCCGGCTCTCTGTCGCTGTTGACCCGTCGGACGTCCCTTAGCTGGTCCCGGCCTGAGGTCACCGCGTTTTTCTTGGGCCTGCTCCCACTTCCCGGCCATGAATTTAACATGGGTTACCCGGGAGACAGCCATCCGTGGAGAAGCACTCTTAAATAACTTAGTGGCCGTAGGGCGGCCGCAATCCGATCCTCACAGGGCATGTCTGAGAATTGCCCTTCAGTCTGTGACCACAGAGCGTCCCGAACAATAAACACTAAATAAACCTCGTGCCTGGCCACCGACTCCCGTTTATAATGGAGTGTGAAATCGGGGGATGCGAGCAGACTTCTGCACACATATATTGTAGCTTGGGTCTTTTTTAAAAGGCTGGGGTGTCTGTTTATTAGCCCCATGGGAGTTACGTGTCCGTAGGTGTTTTGCACACTGGCGTGTCATTGCTGTGAATGGGGAGTAGCAGTAATGTTGCTATTGGGCTGCCAGTAACCCTAAGAAAAGTCATTCGCATTGGCACTTTGGACATCTGTCTGAGGTCGTAAACCTCCCTGAAGTTGTGCTTCACCTTTTAGGACGCACTTCACTGCAACAGTACAAAGACGACATAGATTATACCCCATAAAAACTAATGAAATGATATTTATATATAGCTCAGAATATAATGTTACCTTTAGAAAGGACACTTCCACAGATATACATCACGGTAAAATTACATTCATCAACACTTTCGTACTTAGTCTAAAAATAAAAAATGACTAATGATGATTTTTGTGAGCATGTCTTTCCTGGCTGTGTTTTAGAGGCACAGAACCTCTTCCTGGGGATTATTATGGTCTGTCTCTCTATAAGATAAGACGTGTTGTGCTCTAGCTGTGGACAGTAGGTGTTTTGTGGATCTAGTGTTGAATAAGTGACCTCCTTTCCCAGGGCCTCGTGGCCTCGCTGCGGCTTTGTGCTTTGAGGTTCCCTCTTTGATCTCACGGGCCCCGTGAGGGTCGACCGAGCAGATCGCCGCAGGGCCCGTGCGCTCCACCGAGCTCTGAGATCCGTGTCTTGTGTCCCGTCCACCTGCAGCTCGCCACCTGTGGCCGCCGGGTGTTCTGCCGCCCCCTTGTGGATCCCCGGAGGATTGCGTCGCCGGAGATGCGGGGAGGAAGTATCCGGGGGCACCATGACCGCCTTCTGAGTGGATGTCCCGACACCCGTGCGCCCAGGGCTGCCCCTCCCCGGACTTGGTGGCTGGCGTGAGGGGGGGGATGAGTAGCCTGGTGCTGGCCGACGAGAAGGAGAACCGCCAGGCGGAAAGCGCCTCCATGCCCGGGCCGCCCCCCGCGGCCGGGCCGCCGGTCCCTCCTCCGCCGCCACCCCCTCCACCCCCGCCCCCCGGGCCGGGTAGCGGAGGCGCCCAGGGCGTGGTGCGGAAGCGCCGGCGCGTCCGTAGCTTCTTCTGGAAGACCATCCCGGAAGAGAAGGTGCGGGGCAAGCCCAACATCTGGACGATGGCCGTGCGGCAGCAGCAGTACCAGATCGATGTGCGCACCGTGGAGGAACTCTTCGGCCAGCAGGAGGAGACGCGGCACGGAGCCACCTCCGGCCGTTCCAGCTCCTCCCTGAAGGAATCCAAGGAGGAGGTGAGTCCCATCAGCCTCGAGGCCCTTAGAACCTCTCCTGTCTTCATACCCTTCCAAGTCCAATGTGCTTTGAGCCCTGTGAGGGAGGCACAGGAGATAAAGGCTTTTGTCTCGTTGTTCCTTCAAACGATAAGTTAAGTGGCAGGAGAACATGTTTGGATGTGAGAGGAGATCCCTGAGAGGAACCTCTATCCTGTAAGCGTATATCCTTGTGAGAGCTGGACCTGATAGCATCCTCGGCTCTGTGAATGGGCCTGCTAGGGTTACCTGTCAGATCGGACACCCAACTACCCCACAATGAAAGCTCGGGAAGTCGACCCTTCCAGAGCCTAGCAGATGGAAAGTACCAATGGGCGGACCGGGCGGGGGAGTTTCCCCCAGAAGCTGTTCAAACAGCCTACGCAGCTACGTGCTGGGGGGTAAAGAGGAGCGATGCTAAACTAAGTAGCACAAAGCCACATTTATTTGAAAAGCGGCCGATGGACCAGGTCTGTTGGAAGGTCAGGAACGTATCAGTCTGCCAGCCACCTCCCCTGTGCGGAGAAGGTCTCAGTGCATCATGGGATTTGCATGCATTTTCCATAAGCTCAAGTTGCACACACGGATGCCTTATAAAAATAAACCATTCATCCGATGACCTCACGATACTCCGCAACCTCATGTCATGGTCTTTGTGTTTGGAAATAGTTTGTTTTTGTGTGTGTGGCGTTGCCATAAAGTTCACCTCCTGAATCACGCATCTGTTTTTAGGATCCCGTGTATCTGGGTTGGGTCACGCTAGGTTGATGACCATCCCGGAGAGTGTCGGGTGTAGTGAAGGAGCAGGGTGCCGTGTGTGTGACTGGAAAGTGGCTGGTTTGAATCCTAGGGCTGGCAGAGCGATGGCAAAGTTGGGCCCCTGAGTAAGTTCCTTAAGCTCCAGGAACTGTCTGACCCTGCCGTCTCAAAAATATGAGTCGCTTTGGATAAAAACATCTGCTAAATCAATTAAATGTATATCAGCCTGTTGAGGTGCCAGTTCCTTGCGAGGTGCGTGCACGTACAGTCTAAAGCAGTGTTTCCCAGTCTGGTCCTCGGGGACACCTTGACAGTTCAAGTTTTTGCTCCCTGCCAGACAGTCCACATTTTTGCTGGGAAGTGGGCGGGCGCAAAAACATGGACTGGCCGTGGGTCCCCAAGGACCGGACTGGGAAACACTGGCCTTGAGTAACCAGTTGGTTTAAGCCTTATTTCCTTTCTGCTACGGGAGTGAACAGGTGTGGAGGACAGTGACAGGGACAGCAGAGCGGTGCTCAGAGATCAGCCCCGGAAGCCTCACACTGAGCCACTGTGCCGGCCAGTTTGAGGGCAGTTATATGCCGACGTCGCTGTCCTTTTGCACCCGCCATGTTTTTGACAAGGATCAACTGACGTCCAAACACCTGAAACATAAGCCGAGCCTCTGTTTAGCCGGCCACTCTCTGTACCTCCCCCCTCCCCCCATGTAGCATTATCATAACACCTCACCTGTGCATTCCCATGACACAGCATACCTGCGGGGATTATGATTATGTCACTGCATAAACAATGGTTGTTACGGTGATGAGCACCAAATATGGCCTATTGACAGTGTGTCAGACTGGCAGAAAACAAGCGTGGATTGTGCCTAGGTAAGCTAATCTGACTTAGTAGTAGAGCTTGCCTTGAAAACTGCTGAAGATGTCCTTGTAATGTTGATTAAGTCTGAAAAGTTCCCCAGTTGTAGTTCAGGTACACAAACAGCCTTTGAATGAGCTTCTCTGTCTGAATGTCAACACAGTTGATAGCATTGGTCCACCGAAACAGGGACGCCTACTGCAGGCTGATTGAGAAGGTCCCCTCTTCTGTTTGTGCTTTCAGATCAGCCTCCTGGACCCCAAGAGAGGGATGAACGTGGGCATTTTCCTTAAGCAGTTCAAGAAGTAAGTTTTCTGGTCTAGCTGTGGATGCATGGTGCCACTCACGCATGCACACACGGCCACACGTGTGGCAGGGAGGGAGGGGACTGGGGCTGGTCAGCACGGGAAGCTCAGAGCGACAGGTCTGACGGTCAACACTCATTGGGCATGTGCAGAGCAGTGCATTCTGGGAAACGTCTGTGCGTGAGATTCAACCATCATTGTTATGTACAGAATGTGTCACACTAAGGAACCCTTGCATCACTGTGATCTTGGATCGGTCGTTGTCCCACCCCGGTCGTCACGTGTGCAGACATCTGCTGGTGACATGGCATGGGGCAGGGGTTGCTGGTTGGACTCCCCAGGGTCTCGACGAGTCGTGCCGCTTTTCGCTCCAAGGTGTTCTTCGCAGCTGCAGATGAAGCTAATTGGCCCCAGGGCGGTCGGTTTTGATGCAGACTGTTCTCTACTGACGCAGAAGTAGGAACCAGAGTATGAAGTGTCTACGAGCCAGCATGACAGTGCGAGATTTTACACCCAGAAAGTAAAAATCCAGACCAAGATTTTGTTTAAACCAACCAGTTGCGTACTCTGTGAGATTACTGGTTGGAAAACAGAAGGGCGTTGCTAAGGAGTGTTAGATCTTAGATCTTAGAACTTATTATGGCTCATTATTGTCATTATTTTGAAATGACCTGTATGATGTTGAAGCGTGTCATTGGAAATTAACTGATAAAATATACTATAAACATTTATGTGTGCATCTTTCAGGACATCAAAATCATGGCAGGAAGTATAGATTTACTGTCTGGAAAATAAAAATCCCTTTAATATAAATGAAGGCACTGTTTATGCTCCTGGGATGCATAAAAAGTTAGTGAAGTAATTAAACATAGATGTTAAGGCAGAAGCCATTGAGCGATTGACTTTATAAGGAGACTCTTCACCTTCTTTCTGCTCGGTGTGCAACCTTTCAAAAGTTTGTTTTCCTTGATTGCAAGATCAGCCCTAGTCCAGCGCATTCTCCTTGGATCAGAGACTTCCTGTCATAAGAAGTTCCGCCAAAATCTGCTGGACGGACCAAGAGCAGACCAGACTGTTTGCATTAGCTTGTGGCTCGCACGAGCAACAGAATCAATCAGAACCACTGCATCTGTGGGCCGGAACATGGCGCAGCTTCATCTTGTAGACCGTTAATTGATCGTATCTCAGGCCCGTTTATCGAAGTGCCCCTCTACACTCAGATTCCAGACTGATCTTCCGGCACTAATGCAAATGTTTCCTTAGAAAAAACACAGAGAATCTGCATGAGCACAAATAGGATACACTGCCCTTTTTGTGTTAATGCACCTCGCTTCATGTTTGTTTACATATTATTTGTTAATGGTGCGCATGGATGGTTTTTCCGCACGCAGAAGGGTGCCGGCCGTCGCTGCGAATGGGCCGTTTGAGCCTCTGCGGCATGTGAATGGCGCGGCTGGACAAAGGGGGTCATACATTATGCATGTCTTGTTCTGCGAGTGTGCAAGCGGGCCCTCAAAGACCTCGTCACGTGTGCTTTCTCCCGGCTGCGTGAATGCTATTTTCATCCTTTGATCTCGGGTGCAGATGCCTGCTATTTGCCGACTGTTGTCCTCTTGTTGAATACGCACTTTTAACTATATAAAGCTTTTACTTTTACGGTCTCATCGATACTGTTACATTTTTCCTAGAGCTGTTCTGCTTTAGTATTGTCTAGTATTGTCTTTCTGTCCCTAGTTGGCACCCTTAACCATTAACCGTGTACCAGCAGTGCGCTGGCTGTCCATTCCTAAGTATGAGTTGTCCATGTGTCATACATTCACAACCCCGGGACTGTCTGTAATCACAGGTTGGCCCTGAAATTTCGGTGGCGTAATGGTTAAGGACGCAGTCGTGTAATCAAACGGTTGCCAGTTCGAGTCCCCAACCTGCAAATACTGCTGTGGTACCCAGAGCGAGTGCGGTGCTGCGCCCAAGCACTGCTCCCCGGGCGCTCACGTAGCTGCCCCCTGCTTTCGGTCTCCCTCTGCCTTCCCTTTCACAGCCCCAATTCCCCCTTATTATAAATCGGCAGCTTAATTGTCTTAATTTGCCTCACACATAAGTCCAGCTTTCTCCAGCTGCATCCTGTGTAATCCTAATACGGGGCGGGTGTGGAAACCACCCATTGTCTAAAATGAACAGATTATCCATGGCTTAAAATCCAGTGCGATTTCATGTGTTACTCAGTAGCACCCAAAGCTGGTTAGCAGGCTCAGTGGAAGGTCCTATAAGCCTGCCTTAATAGGCGCTGCTCGCCTGAATTTGCATCCTGCAGCCACCTGATCGCATCGCGGGTTTTGCATGTGACGTGGTGATTTCCATAAGTCCCCAGCACTGCCATGTGAACGGCCCCCCGTGACACGCTTCCGGAACGGAATCCGGCGGCTCGGGCCCCTGCGTGGAGACCCCCGTCTTAGAAGTCTCCTTTGTTTTTAACGACTCAAGGAGCTCCCAGATAATGAAGCCTTATCTGTTATTAGGATGACTCAGGCTTTCCGTGTAAACGGGCCCCTTCAATAAGAAGTGTGACGTGTCGATTGCACGGAGACAGTTGCGTGTCGTCTGCGTGGAACTGCTTTACTTGTCTGTCGGGTTAGGTCCGGCTCGCTCACACATGTTCAGTCTAAAGTTGTAGAGGCTCAGTGGAGACGATTATAATTCACAGCTTACTCCAGATACTGTTTCCAATAAATCCACACCAGCTCCTTCAGAGACTTTGATGAAAAGCGTACAGCCTATTTGAGGAATAGAGGGATCTATCAACTAACTAGGGGCAACATTAGTAATATAACCTCAAATTTGTCTTGCAGGTCTAACCAGTCCATCATTGATGACATTCGCCATGGCAACAGCAAACGTTATGGCCCGGAGGCATTGAAGGAACTGATGAAGCTCCTGCCTGAAGCAGAGGAGGTGAGGACTGCCTGTCTACAGGGAAACCTCAGATGCGTTTGTGGAATGGACTCGATACGTCTAAGGGCTCTATAGATTTTCGCGTGGAACATTTTTGCGGTTAAGCAAACATGAACAGCAGGAGAGAAGATGTTGAACCCGGGGGATGATGCAATGGCCCAACAGAAGAACTGCTAATTGAGCTCAGTTTCTACAGTGTTCTACTGTTGTACAGATGGATGTGGGGTCAGTGGAAGCAGTGGGTCATGTGACCCTAGGAGCACGTTGGTATTGACTCTATGCTGCCCTCTGCAGGTGAAGAAGCTCCAAGCATTCAAGGGGGACACCAGTAAACTGACTCTTGTGGACTCCTTCATGTACCTTCTGATCCAGGTGCCAAGGTGGGAGCCCTGCAGTCTAAACCGGTTTATATTTTGGTTTGGGTCTCTCTGATCCCATGCTAAATGGGAAATGAGTGCCTCTTGTTGTCGTTCGCAGTTTTGATGTTCGTATTGAAGCCATGGTGCTTAAGGAGGAATTCTTCCCATCCTGCTCAGTGATGAGCCGTGAAATCGACGTTATCCGTTCAGCCACGAAAGGTAATGGCTAGTTTGCTTCTTACTGGCATGAAAATCTGGTTTCCATTGTTATCGAGTGGACAGGATACCCTATGTGACTTACCTAGACCATCTGGAAAAAATCATTTAATTAACCACTTTCTAATTACTATCCCAACTCAACAAATACAATTTAGCTCTTTTCCCACATTAAAATGCAGCTTTTAAAAGTGTTGGACATTTTAATAGTTAAGTTATTGATCCATTTATGACCCAGTTATATGATTCATTTTCTCATGCCATTAGGCTGTTTGGATATAATTTTTTCAGGCTCCTAAAAAGTTAACTAACCTGGTGTGGTTTGGAAAAACGATTTGACACATTCTATGGATTTCCCAGCCATCCGTGCTTCGTTAGGGTTGGGAACGCCCTTTGTATTAGCCAGGGGAACATTCTTACTGAACACATGCTTAACACCACTGGGCTGGTCTGATCTCGCTGAGTCACACTGTTCACATTGTCTGGGCCACCAAACCTCCTCAGCACCCTTCCTTCCAGATAATGCTTTCTGAGTGAAAAATTGGTTTAATTATTGTAGTGCTTTCCAGACCTGGCCAAACTCTTGATTGGGTTGTGCTATCGTGTATGTTTATAAGGGTGACTTTATGTAATGAATAATGCCAAGCTCTGAATTACACGATCCATCATTCTGGAAACCTTGCAAGAGGGTTTTAAGATGGATAAAACTTGCAGGTGGTGTGTGCCCCAGTAGGCATGGGGCACTGTGCCTATAAACAGAAGGTTGCAGGTTCAAATCCCATGGTCAGTGGAATGATTTCACCTTTAGCCCTTTAGCAAGGCCCTTAATCCCAAATTTCTCCAGGGACTGTATGACCTGCTTTCTCGAAAATGTACGTCGGGCGACGGCGTCTGCGGAATATGTAAGATGGTAATATGGCCGGCCGTATTCTGACTGCGCTTGCGTCCTGCAGAGCTGATGACGTGCGAGGAGCTGCATGCTATCCTACACCTGGTGCTGCAGGCCGGCAACATCATGAATGCCGTAAGTACCTCCACGGGCC
>JAODKL010000085.1:2142607-2157516 GCA_026780765.1 Petrocephalus schoutedeni
CGCACACACGCGTCACGCCTCCTTTCCTGCCAATCAGAACGTTATCTCCGCGGACACCCCGTGCCAGTCCCAGCTGCTGCGAGCACCACACAGAACCGCCCAGATATCGGCTGGGGCGTGATGTGGATCGTGTGAGGTCTCGGGGAGCGGAAACACACACACACACACACACGGACCATGTCGGCCGTCGCCATGGAGACGCGCGCATTAATTCCAGGAAGTTCTGTAACGTAACTCAGTGAATAACTGTGTCACAAAAAAATTCAATTTTGCAGATGAACCATAATAGCCACTCTGTTCATTTATTCTGTTTTTAAGGTTTTTAATGATGTCCTCCTTATAGAAAGTCTTGGGTTAATTATTTCTTTTTCCTATTAATTAAAAAATAATGTTAGGTCATGCATTTTGGATGCTTTCATTTCCAGCGATGACACTAGGGGATTTCATGGTGTGTGGTCTCTAAAACGATCGCACCAGACGTCGCCCGGAGTCCTGCGACAAAGCCTGCAGCGATTCTGCGCCCTGTTCGGTGGCCCGGCCTGCCAGGGGCCTTCGCATGGCGCATGGCGACTGCAGCCTGCAGACTGCCTGCCAGGGGCCTTCGCATGGCGACTGCAGCCTGCTGGTCCGTCGCGTGAGCTGCTGTGGGGCAGAGTCGCCTCGTCTGAGAAGACCAGAGCAGGGACTATTTTTATAATAGCGGCCTCTCGGATTAATGATGCTTTGGGTGAAGGCGCATGGGCGGAGTGGCCTGGACGTCACCTTTCGATGGGCAGACTGGTGTGAGCTGAGCAGACCTGTGTCGCCCCCCCCACCGCATACCCGAATAGTCATATCGCCTCATTCTGCTATGTTTGCCTGCCGTAGTGAAAAGGTCGTTGACAAGTCTGCTGTGAACACTGACTGCAGAACGCCCGGAATAAAATGGCAGGCATTCAACGTAAATAATCAACGTTTTTTTTAAGAAGTTTTTTTTTTTCTTTAGTCGTATAGCTTGTTCTTTCTGGTGGATTTTACTTATTTGAAGACAAAACATTGGGGTAACTATTTGTACAGCTGTGTGAAGACCGTCATGCTGGTTCTCTCTCTGACTAACGGCTGCTCTTGGCCTGGCAGGAGAATCTGGGCTGGGGTTAGAAGGTCCCCCCCATGGGGAATTCCTTCCCCCGTATGTTCAGCCTCTGTCCTGGCCGTACGGGTAAAGGCGCTATATCGCGGTGGGTGGAGTCTCCCCCTTTGTGGCGCTGCTCTCTTCTGCAGAGTCAGGCCTAAATCTGACTCCCCACCTTAATGGGGGTCAGACGGTTTCGTGATGACCAGCTCCTCATTTGAGCCCCGCCCCCTTGCTGCACTTGACTTAAGTGTTCATGTGCCCCGCCCCCCCACCCCAGGGGAGTAGGAGGCACTAATCATGTGAGGTGGGGGGGATGTCCCATTTCTATCCCCAATTGTCCATTATCGATTGAGACTGGGGGGGGCTCTGCACTGGTCCGGATGACGGGATTGGCTGGGGAGAGGGGGCCCAAAGGCTAGTGTGCCATCTGCCTCAGCAAGCACAATATTCAGACTGGGTCTTCACTTGGCTTGGATCTATGGCTTCTTTTATCAAACGCTGGTGTGGATCGGGGTTAGATTAGCCAGGTCTGGCTTGTTTTCGTTATACAGTTTTTATCTTGCTCTGTGTCCTGTTCCGTCCGCGGCGTAGGTGGGCTCTGAAAATGCAAATGTCACGCGATGGCCTTGACCTTGTGCTTTGCCTGAGCGCTCAGCCTGTACAAAGGTCGGTCCCCCATGTGCTGTGACTCGGTGCTCAAGGACAGCGCCTACCTTAACCCTGCTCCAAAACAAGACCTTTGTGAAGATCACGCTATGCTGAAATGAGGCCTTTATAAAGATCCAGGTATGGCGAGGTGGACTTTTTCCTACAGTGTTGTCCTCTGTGGCGTTTTTTTTTAACTTCCGTTTTGTGTAGTTTTATTGCTTTAAATCCCATCTTGCGGTTTCAGCACGGCGAAGAATGTGATCGATTGTGTGTTTTTAGGGGGTCAGGGCCTGATATATCTGCTGTCCTAACTCAGGGGGAGGGTGTCAGAAGGTCCCTCTGATGCCAGATGGCGGGTTTAGGTTTCTGCTGGGGTAGAAAAGGCATCTGGGCCACAGGGCTGGCTGAAATGGCTCACTAATGTCTCCAGAGGCTTATTGACAGGCGGCCATGTTTTGCTGCTAGCCTCCCAGTGCTCTGTTTACGTTCTGAGGTGGGGGTTATGCCGTCCCTCTCTCCAGTGGTTTCCCGTATCATCTGTGGGCCGTATCGAGTTACGCGCGCGGTTTCCAGATGGGAAGGGAGCAGCTGACATAAGCATTCTCGCTGGTGTTGTGGTCTCAGCACGGCCACTGCCTTTCGCAGGAGAGTCCTGGGTGGTGAGTAAACAAACTTTCTGTTCCTCTTTTGCCGGGGGTTAATCACCCCTGAAAGTGGTGAGGTGTGGTCCCTCTTGCAGATGTCACTCTTTAATGGGGCGCTGTGTGGTTCTGCGGATTAGGCCAGTGTTTAAAGAGATCGCTGCTTTATTTGTGGGTTTGGTGCTGATGCTGATTTTCATAAAACCTTAATATCATCCAGTAAAAATCGATGTCTGTCAAGTCCTAATCTCCTCCTGACCGCTCTGTGTTTTCTGTTTTAGGCCCACAGGCCCTGTGAGGGTTGGTGATTGGGGAGTGGAGGCCGTGTGGCAGTCATGTGATCAATATAATCTGTTTCTATTGGATATTTTATGGTTCCCATTGGCAGCACCCAGTAGTTCAGTGTACAGAGGGTTCTTTATTAGATCGTAAAAATCGTCTCTTCAGCTTTTTATCTGTTAACTGATTTATATATTTTTTTTAATTATTATTTTTTGTACTTTTTTCTTGGTATTGTAGCTTATTGTTCTGGTCCTGTGGTCCGTCCTTGGCTTTACTGTGGTTTTACCATCATTTCTTTTGTTTCCTGTGAGGCCACGCCTCTTCCCTGTCCCTGTCGTTCACCGTTAGTTGGATGGCTGCTGCATCTTCAGTGGATTGTTGTGTTTTAGCATAGATCACACTGCAGGGGAAACTGGAGAAGTGGCAATGATGCCACGGGCAGACATGGAGCTTTTTGCTAGGAGTGTGGTGATGAACATGAGGCTGTGAGATTGGGAGCGTGTGGGGAAGTGTGGCTGCATGTTATGTAAAGTGTGTGCGTGTGTGTGTGCGTGTGTGATCCAGGGCACGCAATTCCAGCTGGTTTGAAGGCAAAAATGACCCGCAAACGCTCTCAGACACAAAATTCTCAAAAAATAAAGGCTTGGTGTGCATGCTCCCTTACCAAACTTTTGACGTGTCAAAATCGTCCCTCTGATGCGGTCGTGGTGGGTCTGCGGCCCCCACAGTCACTCCCATCATGCTTTGCTCTTCTTTCTGGATGTAGTGCAGCAGCCCAGGGCTGCAGTAATAACTGTTGTGTGTTCAGATGTTTATGACCGTTATTGCACAGAGCCGTCCATCCGACATTTTCAGTGCACGACCCCCATAATGGCACCATTGATGTCTGCTGTTTTCACCCCTTTAACTTGGATGGACAGACCCTTTTTTGCATATTATTCACCTTGATGTAAGGGTTCGTTCAAAGATTGATGTGCAGATTGCGAGTGAGTGAGTGTGTGTGTGGGCAGAGACCCAGGTGAGTCACACAGCACCCCCATCGAACCCTGGCCCATTACCGGTGAGCTCTGAGTCAGGGCAGAAGTGCTTTTAATCTTTCCCTGAGTGCCTCCTGCTTCATGCACAGTTACCCGCCAGTCGGTTTTACTTATTTACTAGCCAGCTGCAGACCTTTCCAGTGTTGGCCTTGTGTACCAGACTCCTTTGCTGAGTTTGGTTATGAAGTCCTGGAAGAGAGATTTGGTTTGGGAGGTGTGTGTGTGTGTGTGTGTGGTGGAAAGGGGTTCGGGTGTGAGGTGAGGTGTCTGTTTGTCGGGGGGGGGGTTGGCTGAAGCATGATGACAGTTTCTTCCGAGGATTCATTAGCTCAAGACCCTCCTTAATTCACACAGTGTAATCGGAGCCATGCCTGCCTTTTGCTCAAGGTTTGGGATCATCTGGAATTTTGGAATATTTTAACAATGCTTTTAATACTCAATTTTTTTTTTCTTGGTCATCAAAATTGCACCCACCCCTCCGGTTGTCATGGTAATGAGTTTTTGGATGGTCAGGGTGCCTTTTGCTGGCCGAGATGCCCCCCCCCCACAAAGCTGTGTAATGTTTTGCCCAAGTTATTTTTTCCCAGATGCTACGTGTGGAGTTCCTGAGGCTTTACTGGGAGTCCTGACCACAACCCCCAGATTAGAGATCTTGATATGATCTGCTTTGGGGTAAAGGTCTGGGGTAGTTACTGTGTTTGGGTAGTGGGGGTGGGTCTTTTTGTTCAGGAAGGCTTGACAGCAAAGGGATTGTCTGCACTCTCTCGCTTATTCTGCTCTTTGATTTTACAGTTTGAAGTCACTCATAAGTATCGTGGCTTATTGACCTGGGTTTGTGCTTGCCTGCTGGAGGGGGATCTGTGTGGGCGACCTCTTTCCGTCTTGGTTGCTATGGCAATGAGATCTTTTCTTTTCGAAGAGTCTTTCTGGCACAGTACATATTTCAGTAACTAGAATTCTCCCAGAAGGGTTTCTTATGACGGTTCTGTGCGTCTCGTTCTTAATGTGGGACCCGGCATCAATGGAACGAATCAGCACTTCACCTGGGACTCATCTGGCCTCGATTTTTATTTGTTTTGACTGCGTCTTACGTCGGGGGGGTAAAAAAATCACTAAAGTGAAAACAGGGCCCAGGAAGATGTTCCTTGATTTATGCAGAAGTAATAAAACGTTTAATTAGTTGTATAAACAATGTTTTAATTTGGAACATGACTGTACAGATCTACAGAAGTAGCTTCTTTCTGGTGCTATGGGATGTTTTTCATGCTGCCTGTGGCCTGACATTAAGCATATATCTTTGTGTGGTGGTAGTTTTATGTTTATGGAGGTTTGAAACTTTTAGAAGTGGGCCTTGTGTAGAAATCGTCCCCGTTGTGGTCCTGGTGGGTGTGTCCCACCCACAGTCACTCCCATCATGCTTTGCTCTCGTTTCCTGTGAAATGTAGCGCAGCAGTCCAGGGCTGTGATAACGACTGCTGTGTGTTCAGATGTTTATGAAGTATTTTGAGCAGAATCATTGCTCCAGCATTTGTGTACGACCCCCATAATAACTTGGATGAAGATCTGGTTTCACTGCCTTCCCACCCTGCCCTTTATGGTGGAACGTCTCTCACTATGAGTGGCTCCAGCTGGAGCCCCCATCCTGTTCCCATCCTGCCGGGCACCGTGCTGGCAGAGGGGACCGCTTCTCTGCGATATCTTCTGCTGGTGCTGTGGTTCATCGCTCTAGTCGAGCGAGGTCGCGAAACCCGTGGCTTGTCAGTCGCCGAAGCCACAGCAACTGCCGTGCTAATCTAAAAGAAATAAAAAAATGTATGCATAATTCAAGTAGGTGGGGGTTTCAGTTTTTGTATTGGAACCATCACCGGAAGAGTTGAATAATCTCGAATTCACAATACAGAATTTCCTGGAATGTGTGGGTGGGAGTAACAAAATAATGCTGGCTAAAGCGTAAACAGAATACGTCCTTATTTATGGTCAGGCTCCTCCTGGGTTCTGTGTTTGATGTTTGTTGATGTTTTGCTGAATTGCGCCCCCTCTCATCCCGCAGGGTGCCGGGGGACGGGAGGCAGGCGGACCCCTATGTCACAGTCTTAGGATGGCCAGTGAAGGCTCCAGCATCCCCAGCCCTGTGGTCCGTCAGATTGACAAGCAGTTCCTGATCTGCAGCATATGCCTGGATCGCTTCGACAACCCCAAAGTTCTGCCGTGTCTCCATACCTTCTGTGAGAGGTGAGGGCCGCCCAGCAGCCGGAGCCGGGAGCCCACGGCGCGGCCGTGCCGAGTCGGGAGTCTGTGTGCTCACTGTGCTCACTGGCTGATGCTTTGTGCACAGCAGGACGGGCGTAGCTAACTGTGTAACTTTGTGATGTTCTTCCAGGACACAACCAGCTCCTGTCTGGTGTTTTGGTGAGAAATTAACCACTTGGGGGGGGGGGTTGGGGGAGGGAGCTGGGTGTTCCAGACCTGTGAACTTGTTGCGCTTTTCCACTGCCGCCAGGAACCAAGCCCTATCGCACACTGATGGTTTTCCATTGTAAAGTGCTTGAGCCATACCTGCGCTGACAGGGCACTGCTTACTAGCAGGCCTGCAAGCGTGATATAATAAAATATTATAATATAATAAAATATTATTCATTATTGTTGTTACTATCGCATATTGTGATGTATTGATGCATTCCTGATAACCTACAGAACAGCCGAACAGAATGGATTCGTAATGCAGATTTCCACAAGCGAATGCTAATTCCGCTAGTTTTTGATGCTAACATTGGCAAAAGAGAAATTTATAATTTATGTACACCATGTGAACTGCTTCTTCAGTTTTACATCACTATTGCTCTCCAGACTCGGCAACGCCGTTACCAAGCCAAACCTTCTGCAGTGGAAAATCAAAGTGAGCTGGAGGAGTGCTGTAACTAGGCTCTCTTTGCAGTACGGCTCGGTTCTTGGTGGCAGGGGAAAAACACCTTAGGTCGGCTGTGGCAGTCTTTGCTCTGTGGTTCCTCTGTGTGAGGTGTCTCCAGTGCTGGTCAGTCCTCTAGGTGACATAGGCAGCCACCTAGGGCACCATCTACTGGCGGGGGGGGTGCAGACTTGGCAAACCACTGGCCACCTGGGTTTTGGACACCTCTAGACCTTTTGTGACCGAGGGACGTCGATCAGAGCATTACTGATGCCACTAAAGAACAGTTATTCGGCGTAATAGTCTTAGTGAGTGGTTGATTTTTCTGGTTGTTGTTGTTATAGACTGTTGGTTTGTTTACTTCAAGAAGGTGCTTGATTGTAAAAACTTTGCATTTGTTTTTACTGGTGTAAGACATGTCTGTAGTCACAGTTATTTTTTGGTGACTGTGAAATCTATAGAATGTATACGACCCTGTTCCAGAGTAACGCAGGTCTGGGGGTGTGTCTCCGAGTGACGGACAGCTCTATGCTCCTCCCCTCACCCCGCCCCCAGGTGCCTCCAGAACTACATTCCTGCCCACAGCCTAACGCTGTCCTGCCCCGTGTGCCGCCAGACGTCCATCCTGCCCGAGAAGGGCGTGTCCGCTCTGCAGAGCAACTTCTTCATCACCAACCTAATGGACGTCCTGCGGAGGTCCCCCGAGAGCGGCGGCGAGGACTGCGCGGTGCAGGAGAATGCCGCGGCCGTGGCGACGGGACAGCCCCTGTCCTGCCCCAATCACGGGAGCAATGTAATATCCCTTCCTAGGGTTTTTGTTGTCAGGCACTCTCACTCCGAAGTTCCCGGTTTGCAAGTTCCTGGGCCATCAGTACCTGGAACTTCTGTAGTTCCTGGAACCTTTCACTTCAGAGGCCTTGGATATGTTGACTTTTCTCTTTAGCATTGCTGTGGTATTTTTAGCTGCATCCACTTGAAATAGTCCCAGAAATATTAATATGATGCTAAATGGTTGAGCCTCCCAGTGATGATGGCTGGTGTGTGTGTGTGTGTGGGGGGGGAGGGCATCCGGATCTGACTGTCATTTATGGGTGTATGCTTATTTGTGAGTGATTTTATTTATTTTTTCAATGTCTGACTCTATGAAAGGGTTTTGTGGGCTTCTGTGGGATTTGACCACTGCGGCACTTGCCAGGTGATGGAGTTCTACTGCCCTCGGTGTGAGACGGCCATGTGCGTGGACTGCGCCAGCGGGGAGCACGCGGATCACCCCACCGTCCCGCTGAAGGACGTGGTGGAACAGCACAAGGCCTCGCTTCAGGACCAGCTGGATGCCGCCAAAAGCAGGTACCAGATATTATTCGCCTTCCCGGTTGCTAAGCAACAGTTGGGTTTTTGCATCAAATCCCAGGACGGGTAATCTCAAAATTCATATTTAAGATGGGGGCACGCTTTTTTAGAATTCAGTATTCATTATAATGGCCAGTATAGCAGTCAGTATGTGAGGTGAATCTTCCTTATACTACTGTGTATTTTAGGAAGAGCTGTGCGGGGCGGTGTCGTGTGGCTCAGTGGGACTGAATGCTGTTCCTGGGATCGCGAGGTCGCTGGTTCAAAGCCCCGGGTGCGCGGGCGAGGCCCTTATTTCTGTGGGGACTGGCCTGCCTGCTTTGGATAACGGGGTCTGCTAAATAATTGTAATATAAGGAAAGCAGAACCTACAAATGCCTGGAAATGACTGGCTTTGAAATAATCTCACACAAAGCTGAAGTGCGAGCTGAGGGACTCCCTGGTAGGCTGGGGCGCGGTGACGAAGGGGGAGGGGCTGGGGTGGGAGTCGCCTCAGAGCGGGGGATTAATCCCCCCCGCTGACGGCATTGACGTCGCTGATTAGGCGAGCGGCTGTGACAGTGTTTGTCTGTAGGTGTGGATTGCACTGCCTCCCTCACACACTAACGGACAGCGCAGCCCCGTGTGACTTGGCTGATCACAGAACTAGTTCCCGTATTTATGACATCCTAACCTGCTGAGCCTTGCACCAATCTCTCTCTCTCTCTCTCTCTCTCTCTAAATTCATGTCAGCGATGGGAACCAGTGTCCCTTCATTGTAGCTCGTGGGAGTCTTACTTGCACAAATGTTCTGAGGGGCCAATAAAAAATGTTTGGCTCAGAAGTATGATCAATCAGATCTTGTCAGACGTTGCACAAACCAATCAGATTTCTTGGCCCCGCCTCCTTTACAGTCTGATTGGTTTTCGCTCCAAACCAATCATTTTTCCTTCTTCCCTCCAAGCATTTCTGTTTAAGTAAAACTCCCTCGAGCTTGATTGTATGTATGTATGGTCTGAAAGAACAGATGTTGTAGTAGTAGTAGTAGTAGTAGTAGTAGTGATCAGGTTGGGTTGAGGTTAACCATGTGTCCCCGACACCCAGGCTGCCCGAGATCGACCTGGCCCTGCAGGTTCTCTCAGAGATCCTTCAGCAGCTGACCAACCAGAAGTCCGCCATCGAGCAGGACATACACTCCACCTTCGACGAGCTGCAGAAGACGCTCAATGTCCGTAAGAGCGTGCTGCTTATGGAGCTGGAGGTCACCTACGGGCTCAAGCAGAAGGTCAGGGCCGTGTGTGGGAAGCTGCTGGCGGTGTGTAGCCGTCAGCCTTCAGTATCAGAACGCTGAGCTGGGTCTTATCCCTGCACTACGGCCTGATCAATGTCTCTCCCCAGGCCTGAGGGTGCTAATGTGCTAATAACTGACAGCAGAAACTTCAGAACTTTAAACTGTACTGTAAGCTGCTTAGTCAAACCCACTGCACAGCCCTCATTTGATATTGCTTGTTTTATGTGTAGTCTTGTACAAATGCTGTTGTTTCATTGTAGGCCTGCATGTGGACCCGCCTCCTCTACAATCTGATTGGTTCTGAACCGATGTGAACTCAACAGTGTGTGTGTGTGTGTGTGTGTGTGTGTGTGTCGCAGGTGCTACAGGCCCAGCTGGACACCCTGCTGGACGGTCAGGAGAGCATCAACAGCAGCTGCATCTTCACAGAGCAGGCGCTGAGCCAGGGCTCGGAGGCCGAGGTGCTGTTGGTCAAGAAGCAGATGAGCGGGCGACTGGGCGAGCTGGGCGGCCAGGAGCTGCCCCTGCAGCCTGAGGAGAACGACCAGCTGGACTTCCTCATCGAGACCGACGGCCTCAAGAAGTCCATCCACAACCTGGGCACCATGATCACCACCAATGCCGTCGCCTTTGAGACGGTGGCCTCGGGGGAGGGCCTGCGGCAATGCATTGTGGGTCACCCCACCTCCGTCACCATCACCACGAAGGACAAGGACGGGGAGCTGTGTAAGACGGGCAGCGCCATCCTGACGGCCGAGATCTGCACCCCCGATGGGAGCATGGCGGACGGGGAGATCATCGACAATAAGAACGGTACCTACGAGTACCTCTACACGGTACCCAAGGAGGGACACTTCACACTCTCCCTGCGTCTCTACGACCAGCACATCAAGGGCAGCCCCTTCAAGGTGAAGGTGACCAAGTCCGCCAACGTCTCGCCCGTCGCCAACGGCAACAAGAAGCGGCTCAAGTCGCCCGGAAGTGGCCACGTGAAGCAGAGGGCCATCAGACGGCCGGACAGCATGTACAGCACCAGCAAGAGGAAGGAGAACCCAATCGAGGACGACTTGATCTTCCGGATCGGTGAGTCTCAGAGGAGCCTCTTCACCGGAATACAATGCTGGTAGTCTGCACCAGCGTCTCTCAGTCCGGTCCTCAAGGGACCCCCACACAGTCCACGTTTTTGCTCGGGAGCTGTGAGGGAGCTTCCTAAAATAGGCCCCAGGTTCACCATAACCCTGAACTGGATGAGCCAATGGATGGGTAAATATTAGTCACCTGATAGGCTCAGCCAACCAGTAGGCATCCGCTGCTTAACTGGGTCAAGATTACTGTAGTAAGACAATGACATTAGTGCCCCCATGTGTTCTCGTGGCATCAGGCGTCTAAGTGGGTTCATTGATCCCTGATGTGGATGAGTGTGACGGTGAAGTCTCTAACCTTCGCGCACGTCCCAGTAAATGCACACGTCCCTTTAAATACTCGGAGAATGTGAAAATGTCAGGGGGGGGGGCCCTCTCGTTCCGCGTCCTCGCCCAGCGAAGCGTGCTGTTTGCCTTTCAGGTACGAAGGGAAGGAACAAGGGCGAGTTCACGAATCTCCAGGGTGTGGCTGCCTCTTCGGCTGGAAAGATATTAATAGCAGACAGCAACAACCAGTGTATCCAGGTAAGGGAACAGAATTGGTATTGATGGGCCGTTGGGAGCAGAGGCCCTCTCTGTCCAAAGCGCATGCATGCCAACGCGGCACAGTGCTGGTTTCCCTGGTTCAGAAGCGGAGGTGGAAAGTCCAGGTCCAGAAAGTAAAAATCCAGTCCAGGATTTTGTTTCAACCCGCCAGTCACAGAATACTTTATTCTCGCTTAACGATGTTGTAATGTATCACAAGACGTGTGTAGAGTGCCTTGGGGCGACTGATATGAATTGAACTGCATACGCAACTGGTTGGTTGAAACAAAATCTTGGTCTGGATTTTTGCTTTCTGGATATGAACTTTCCACCTCTGGTTAAGTTTTTTTTTTCTTTTTTGTTTTTCTCTCATGAGTTTCATCGGCCATGTCAGCATAAAACAAAAAAAATGTCCTTTGCTAAGGCTCATGTTTGGTTTGGGGCTGGTGTTTGGTGTATTCTCCTTCGTTAGATGTCTCTTTGGTGGCCCCACTGCGATGCTGATAACTGCAAAGTCTCGCACGGTCCTCCCTGATCTCCTGGGGCAGGGATGGAATGGGAAGTAGATTGTGCTGGAATCCAGACGGCGTTCTTGCGATTTCCTGACGTATGTCGTATTCCGAGATCTAACCGCTGCGTCCTCGCTTGAAGGAGGTGGTTGGGATTGCAGCTTGTTCAGATCTGTAAGATTGCGTAATTGGTATGTTTGTTCCGTTTAAGACAGAGGGACTGCGGCTGGTTGCCGGGGAAATGCCAAGAATTATCTCCAAGTCGCTGCTGGGGGACCACTTTCTGCAGCATAGCAGCTCATTAATGCTTTTTAGGGAGACTCGAGCATAATACTAGCAGCTTTTTTGCCAGAATGAGCTGTTGAGTTCACATCAAAGGGCAGCAGAATGCTAGTAATCCTATGATTTGAGGCCTAGCTGTGTCTGTGGTGGGGGAAAAGCTATTTCTCAAATAACTAAGGTGGAAGGTTGAGGATGACAGTTGTTGACCCATAATGATTCCAGCCATTGAATTTTAAATGCCATATTTAGACATCTCTCTGTCTATGGACAGATATTCTCCAATGAAGGGCTGTTTAGGAGTCGGTTTGGGGTAAGAGGGCGGTCTCCCGGGCAACTGCAGCGACCAACCGGTGTGGCAGTCCACCCCAATGGTGACATCATCATCGCCGACTATGACAACAAATGGGTCAGCATCTTCTCCAGCGACGGGAAGTTCAAGGTCAGCCTGCGCCCCCGCCATGTGATGCCACTTGGGTGTTGGGCCGCAGGGAGTGAGGCCTGCTCAACTTCTCGCTCTTCACCGACAGTCCAAGGTGGGCTCAGGGAGGCTCATGGGCCCCAAAGGCGTCTCGGTGGACCGGAACGGGCACATCGTCGTGGTGGACAACCGGGCCTGCTGCGTCTTCATCTTCCAGCCCAACGGCAAGATTGTCACCAAGTTTGGTAACCGCGGCAACGGAGACAGGCAGTTTGCAGGTACACTCGACGGTAAAGCGTGAAGCCTCTTTCGCCTCTTTGTGACGGTCTGCATGCCAGGCTTTGAGCAGCGAGGTGAAGTCAGCTGACTTCCTACGCCCGTGACCGTCCACTGCATGTGTCACATGTAACCGGGAAACATTGGTTAACCGTCCTCCTCTGGTACATCAATGTGCATGCGTTTCCGGCAGAGTGAGATGCTTGCTAGCCACGCTCAGGCCGTCTTACGCTTGCTTTCTGAGGGAAATGAGATCTGTTTGAGAGATCAAACATGTGCTCTAGTTTACAGTATAAAATTATTGACAAAAGGGATCAGGCCTTAGTGCATTCTGCTGGGCTGTGTGTGTGTGTGTGTATGTGTGTGTGTGTGTATATATATATATATATATATATATTCGGGTTACTTTTGGTGACTCGCTTTCAAACTCACTTAATTTTTTTAACCTGCCTTTGCTGTAGGCCCTCACTTTGCAGCCGTCAACAACAATAATGAAATAATCGTCACTGATTTCCACAACCATTCTGTGAAGGTAAGGATACGTCTATAGGAACTGATTCGCTGGGAATGAGCTGGGAGGTTTTATATGGAAATGCCTGAGTGATACACATTGTCGTGTTTTCTGTCTCGCTGCCATGTGCAGGTTTTCAGCTCCGAGGGGGAGTTTCTGCTGAGGTTCGGCTCCAACGGGGAGGGGAACGGCCAGTTCAATGCCCCCACCGGCGTGGCGGTCGACGTGAATGGCAACATCATCGTGGCAGATTGGGGAAACAGTCGAATCCAGGTCCCATCCCCACTCTCGCGCTCTACTCCCATCGCCTGTAATATTGCCACTGTCGTTTGTCCGAGAACTTATTTCAGACAGTAACCGCTGCATTTACGGTTACATCTTATTTAGCGGGAACCCTTATTCAGAGTGACCGTACGATTCTTGCGAAAGTAGGAACCAGACAGTTATAACTGCCCCCCCGAGTGAGTTAAATGTGAGGCAGATAAACATCTTTTAACCAAACTACACACAATTTGAGAAGGCAATGTCAGCCAGCCCCTGGAGCATCTGGCGGTTAAGGGCCTTGCTCAGGAGCCCAAGGGTGACATCACCCTTCCGACCAAAGGATATGAAGTGGTGACCTTCTGATCATAGGCACAGTGTCCTACGAGCCAGACACCGGCCCCATTTATTAATACAGCAATGCATTGTGATTGGAGTTGAAGATCCTTGTTCATGCAGGACCTTCTCGTCCCCTGATGCAGGTCTTTGACAGCACTGGCTCCTTCCTGTCCTACATCAACACATCAGCAGATCCTCTTTATGGCCCCCAAGGCCTGGCCCTCACTTCGGATGGGCATGTCGTCGTCGCGGATTCTGGGAACCATTGCTTCAAAGTTTACCGCTACCTTCAGTGACCTGTGACAGTGTCTCCATCCCCCGCCCCCGGACCCGTGACATTCCAGTCACGCCTCGCTGTCACCGTGCCACTCTGGATCCCTGTCGCCGTCGTGGATTTGCATCATCCCTCGTCTGATTCGCTGGCTGGTGACCTTTCACCTCTGACCCTGGGGGGGGGGGGTCTGATGTTCCCCAGACGATTTTTTTTTTCTTAGAGCGGAAAGATGATTTCATGTTGTCTGATTTATTTAAGTGCTCCTTTTCCTGAGTTTATTTATTGATCTGACCGTATAAAATACAGCATTCTGAAAATGCAGCACTCAATGGAATAGCTTTGGTGTAACATTACCCTTCTGAAAACTGTGGTAAGGAAAGCAGGTGGTTGGTAAGTATGGCACTTTTTGGGGGATATATTTTGTTCATGTCTAGTTTTCTAAAAAAAAAAAAAAAAACAAACAAAAAAAATATATTTTTGAAAAATTCTAATACAAATGCCATCCTATCAAGGGAGTGCCCCGGCCTTGTGCCCTGGACTGCCTGTGATAGGCCCTCCCCACCCCCCACCCCCAAACATGACCAGGATAAACAGTTAAAATATGAATGTAAGGAATTTAAAATTCATTTTTTACTGTTTCACATGCACGGTATGTAAACACAAAGCAGATCAGGGAAAAAGTTTGAGGAATGAACTGCAGTTTCTGGTAAAATGCTCTTATTTTCTGTTGGAAGGAGGAGAAAACGCATTTCTGTAAATGTTAGTAATGGTAGGCTGCCTCAGTGTGGGTTTGGCTTATGTTTGGATTGACGTTTGTTTCGTCCAATCAGGAAGCACTCCTGCGGTTTCCATAGGGAGGTGTGGGCGGTGTGTGTGTGTGGGAGTGCAGTCGCTTCATGTGGTGTGTCCCCTGCTCCGTAACTGCCCATCTGTCTACTGTGAAGTTGGATATATACATTATTCAAAGCACTCGCTGCTCGGCACGCAGCAGCTGATTATAGTGCTTCGCACTGACCATTAGTTCGGTTTTTCTATGGCTTGTCGTAGCATTTTACTTCTAGCAACACAATCAATGAAACGTGGCACTGCTTGCAGGACCTGAGCGACATGCCGTGTGGAATGAGG
>JAODKL010000085.1:2168992-2179777 GCA_026780765.1 Petrocephalus schoutedeni
GGGGGGGGAGGACCGAGAGCCCAGGTGCATTGCTGCAGACTCTGGATAGTCCATGTGCTTCAGTCTGCATGGAGCCTCGTCTATTTGTTCTGCCACCTTGAACTGAATACAGATGCTCTGTGCTGCCGGTATCCTGCACAGTAGCGTGTCTAAGGGTGCTTTAGTGGGCTGTGCATCTACGCCCGTGTCCAGAAGGCCGTGCATGTGAGACCTGTAGGAGTCGGGTATCTGTATCACCTTTGGACCCTGGAGCGAGGGCTTTAACCCCGACTGCCACAGGAAAGCTGTCTGATCCTGCTCTCTGACTGCAAGCTTTCCTCACTTGGACGTCAAGTTGTTAAATAAATAATTGCCCCCTAATTTGTCCAGCTTGTATTTTACACAAAACAATTCAAAAATGTGTGGATTTTTAAATAGTTTTAACGACCTGCTTTAATCTGGCCCATAATACCAGAAAATGGGTTTAAGCGTCGAGTGCCTCAGTGATTGTTCTTTTGCGTTTGTAGATAATGTTTTTGCCATCAAGTCTTGGGCCAAGAGGAAGTTTGGATTCGAAGACGGCCGCTTGGATAAAGCCTTTGGGATCCCAGAGGAGTTTGACTACTTGGACTGACGACATCCCGCCGTTTACCCTCAGCAGCTGCGACTGTCAGCGTGTGGAAACGTGTCGCTCACGTGGACCGTGCATCCGACGGCCATGTAGCAATGTTGTTTTGGTGCGGACTTGCTTAATTAATGCACCGAGCGAAGCTCTACTTTTGGTTTCTTTCGAGTTGTTTTTGTGATTAAAAGTTTTTTGTTTTTTTTTGTACCGATGCAGCCACCAGCAGTGTGATCAAACCCATGTAGGTGCTGATCGTGTAACCGGATCTCGTGATGTTAACCTTTGACTCTCCGGGGTGCTATGATACACGCATTCTCAGACGCGCACACACACACACACACACACACATACGTGCGCGGGCTGACTCTCAGGACACCTGCTTTCGTGACAGCTGAGACGCAGCCTGGGAGACACCCGGGCAGAAATGATGCAGAGCTCAAATCCCACGTGTCTAGCAGGAGCTTCTGAACACCATCACCCTGCCTGTTGGAGGATTCATGCATGGGAGTCGTGGTTGGACTTCGCTCAAGTATAGAGTGCAAACATGCGTTTTTAAATGCATTTAATTTTGGGTCTGCGTAAAATACGTCAGTCGGGGCTTCTTGGTCTGAGGAATGAACATAATTGTTACAGAAAATGTCAAGCGGTTCCCGTAATCCTAAAAAGGAAGTATCTGAGTTCTTGAAAACTTACCAATAGCACTGGGCAAAGAGAAAAAGAGCGTTTTCGGAGGCGTGACGTGCGGAGGTGAGTGGTGCGTCCCAGGGGCCCAGCTGCGAGGAACTGGCCGCATTAATAAACGACACTTGCGAAAGCGGCCCCACGCTGCTTCATTCAGGACTTTCTGGAGACGCGCATTTTAACCGATTGCATATGCTTGGAATTGCGAGACAGCCGGGGGAAGGCCGGGCCGGCTGCTGGATGTGTTACACTCGCCTTCTCTTCGCACGGAAACACTGCGACGCGTTTGAGACAAAGGATTAGCGTGATATGCGAGCGGCTTTGCTGGTGGGCAGGAGCCGCAGGGCGCATCTCGCATGTCCCGTGGTCCTGGTAGCAGTTAGACAATTGGGACACGACTTGCGTAAAGCCGGACATTGAGGTTACGGTCGACTTTCAATTTTAGTGACGTGATCGCGGTAGAGAAACAGCTCGACCTGCTGTGTTTTAAAGCGTTTGTTTCTGCCGTGCTGGTCAGCTGTGCTCTACGCATTTCTGAGTCTTTAGTGATTTGGGGGTGATGTGAGGAAGGGTTGATGAAGCGATGGATCATTCCCGGCGACAGTGATATCTGACAAGGCCTTGCATAAATCACTCATCTTTACTGGAACTGCAATTCTAGTTCCACGCGCCCATCAAGCGAGAGTCACACGGAGCAGTTTCTGATCATGCAAAAATGCGGTAATTACGGTGCAGAGAAAGGTATTCTTGCTCGGAGCAGAACAAAGTGGGGTTACACCAAAGATGGGATGCCAGTGCATCTGCCATAAAATCACTGGAAGAATAAAAGCGCATTGGTTAGGCCCTTTCGGTCATTTGTTAATTGCTTTTCGGTTATGAGGAACAGGAGTGTGAACAGGCAGTGCCTGGAGTCATTTCTCGCTCCAGTGACCCTGACTGGGATGCACCCTTAGTGCTTTTTGTAATGAATCTAGTTTGTGACTCTCGCAAGTCGAGTTACAACGTGATGGATTACATAATGTGTGATTGGAGAGAGTCTGGTGATTTTCTTCCTATTGCTTTCAATATTTGCAGGCGGTTTTACGTCAGTTTGCGCAGCTGAAACACACATGCATAGGGACTCCATTTTCTGGGTCGCAGTCTTATTAAAAACATACCGAGTTTCTCTTTCGCTCGCTCTCTGATGGATACGAGTAAGGTTAACATCAAGTTGTTTTGCCATTGCCGAAAGAAAATGCCCTAACCTCATTTGTCCTTTGGAAATGTGCAGTCTTCAGATTATTGCACCTCAGTGTGATCCATCACATTCAGACAAATGACGCTCATTAAAAAAACACAAAAGACATTAAGCACGTCCTAGCTGGGATGCGAGAATGACTTAGGGAGACGTCGCTATAGCGATCGCCAGCTTGCCCTGTGCTGGCTTCCCACCTCCGGTCCGTGACTGCGGCCTGTGCGGGGCAGCCCCGCAAATCACGGCATGGCCCGCGCGTGCATCCGGCGCGCGCAGCCGAGCCCGTCCCGCACGGCGCGTGGCGCCCCCCTGCCACCAGTACGGTCTGCGCCCCTCTTTTTAAATATCTGTGATGGGCTTTTAAAAATAGCCGAATAACTGCCGCCCAGCTAACTAACATACTCCGAAATAACATAAAAACCGTATATAATTGCAAAGGTTTTTTTAAGCATTACTTTTTCCTGTATTGTCTTTAACTCCCAATACGTGCGAGTTAGCGGCAGTCACGGCACTCGTGCATCGCTGCATAACCGAGCGGCGGGACCCGCGGAACAAAGAGGGAGAACAATGGGGGGAGAGCGGAGCACGATGCCGCCGCCTCCGGGCCGGCCGCCGGGGCGCATAAACCCCGCAAGAAGCGGCGTCCGCGCACCGGGGCCCCGGGTCCCGGGTCCGAGCGGTTTGTAAGCGATCGGGCCGCTCGGCCCCGGCAGGCGCACGCTGGCAGCGCCCAGAAACGGGGGGAGGGAGGGAGAGAGAGAGAGAGGAAGGGAGGGAGGGAGAGAGAAAGAGAAAGCAGAGCGGGGCGGGCGGAGCCGAGCCGAGCCGAGCGGAGCCGAGGCCAGCGCAGCGCAGCGCGGCGGAGCAGCATGGCGGGGCCCAGGGACCTCCGACAAGGCGGCCGCTGCCACGGCAAACCCCGGATCAATGTCCTCCTCGGGATCCTGCAGCTCCTTCTGCCGTGCCTGCGGCAGGGAGACGCGCAGCTACCAGGTGTGCGGCCGCGGGTTCGCGGGTTCGCGGGCGGCGGGCTCGGCGAGGGGGGCAGCGCCGCAGTACGCTGGCGGGGGGCTCGGCGGGGCGATCCGGTGCCGGGGCCCGGCTGCGGCTCGTTCCCGAGCGCCGGGTTCCCGCATCCCCCCTCTCCCCCTCCTCCGGGGCCGCTGCTTTATTCCAGGCAGCCGCGGCTTCCTGTGTCGCCGCGATCGCGGCGCGTATTTGGGGCCGCGGGGTCCGTAGCGGCGGCGGTCGTTAGAGCCACGTTGGGTGGGGGGGGTTGCATTGCATTGCATTTCGAGCCGAGCCGAGCCGGTGGTCGGGGCCGATGGTCGGGCCGATGGGGGCTCGGCGTGTCGCCCCCGGTGCATGGAGCCGCAAACCCGCCGATCGCGCTGCCGTGCAGTTCCGTGCAATTCCGTGCAGTTCCGTGCAGTTCCGTGCAATTCCGTGCAGTTGTTGATACCGAGGCTCCGAGCCCCCGGTAAGTGAGGCGGAGCTCGCAGGGGGTGGGGGGGCTTTATTCCTGCGCTTTGCTCACCTACCGCCCCGCTTCTCCCCCCCAGCCCTGGCGCAGACGGCCAGCGTGGTCGAGGTCTGGGAAGCGGAAGAAGCCGACCTGCTGCTGCCATCACAGGTACGACCGTTCCGATTTGGGGGGTGTCAGGCAGGGACCCCGGTGTGGGGGGGGGTGTCAGGCAGGGACCCCGGTGTGGGGGGGGGTGTCAGGCAGGGACCTCGGTGTGTGCTTTCGGCACCGGAAAGTGTCCCGCAGACACGCACTGGCACATGTGCGCGGGATCCTGCCCGCAGCGTGCGTGGGTGGGGGGTGCAAATGGGGGGGTGCTGGTGCATGTTCACTAGGCGCCCCAGTCTGATCGCCCCAGTCTGATCGCCCCAGTGCGGGTCCCCGATTGCCTTTCCCTTTCTGCCAGCGCACCGTATCGTATATCGTATTACCGCGGTACGGGGTGACATTTCGCTTGTTTATGCCTCGCTGGGCCTTATGCACCTTCCTCGCTGCCACGCCTCCTGTCATGCAGGACGTCTCCTACATCTCCTAGTCCAAAGCGTCTGCATTAAAAACAATATCCCTACTCTTTCACGTGCATACCTCTTTGTTGTACACCTGATTTATAATTCCAAGGCATTACTATGGGGAAAAAGTTGTCCTTTTCCTTGATAGTAATTTTTGCATTGCATGCATTGACAGGCCTGCGTTTCTGAGAAAGTGCTTGACTGGTGTAAAAATAATTGGCGGTTGTATTTGCCTGTGAGAGAGAGAGAAGCCTGGCTGTGTTTAAGTCGGGCTTCCTGGCCCCGCCCGTATCTGTCTGCCTGACTGACAAGTGCATAGCTCCCCTTTGCTCTTGGTATGTCATGAGTGTTAACAGAGGCTGACGTTTCTTTTTTTTTTTACTATTTATGGCAAAGTTTGGTCTCTCTCCGGAGTTCTGCATATGTAATTCAGGCAAGACTCCAGCCTTACAACTCTGTCCCCAGTGCTGAACTATTACCCCAGTGACTTTCGAATTCCCTGTAAAATTTGAATGGCCTTATCTAGCTGCATTGAGTGTTAATTTAGCTAAACAGTGAGGTTCATTATCGACTGTGACCCTTGATTTGTGTGTGTATATATATATATGTATATGTAGTTTCAGCCTGTCTTTGCGAGATTGGCTGGCGAGGGCTGTGTGTTCTGAGTCGCTGTTATGCACCCCGACCTCTCGTATGTGTACAGTTGTCAAAAGTCTTGATTTAATGGCTTTTAAGTAGGACTTGCAAAAAGCAGCTGATTCTGCGCGTCTGAGTGCGCCCAAGACATCGCGACACCTAGCCGCCACTTACTGTCCCCGTGGCTGTTCGCTTACGGCCGCCCCGCGCTCGAAATGCCGAGAGAATGTCACAGAATTAAACGCTTTGCTGTTTAATGTGACTTATGCTCGGGTTTTTCGGAACGTGGGTGTTGAGTGTGTTGTGCGTTAGTGCCAGTGGCAGCCGTGTGCATGGGCTCCATGGGTGGCTTGCACAGTGCGGCGTGTGGGTGCATGGCGCCCTGCGGCCTCTCGCCAGGCGTCTGCGAGCCTTAAGCCTCTTTGACTGTATCTGGCAGAGTCCGTCTCCAGTTAGCCGCCCCGCCGTGACTCGCAGGAGTGACAGGGATGGATCTGTGGTCCTCACCGTGGCGACCCGCGCTTGTCTGTACAGGCCTGCATACACCTCAGCCGCCGAGGTTTGCCATGGCATTGTCTCTCTGCCTGAGCAGGATAGGGCCCGATTTGGAGGACATCAGATGTTCAGCTTCAGATGTCCTGCGTGGCTTTGAAGGCCCCACCGACTCCCCGGGTGAAGTAACGCTGACCACTCAGTATTGTGTCCCCCTGAGTGACCTGCGGCCAGGGGTCCATCTGCGTCTCGGCCCACCCTGTCTCCGCCTTTTGGTTCGCTGGGATGTAACGGGCCTGCTTTCTGATCTGCTATGCCGGTTTCGTTCTTTTAGGGAGAGGAAGACCACAGCACAGAGAGTCTTCCACAGGAGGAAAGGTAAGACCCCCCCCCCCCCCCCCCCCCCGGCGATGTCTGGCAGATGTGTGCTGTGAGTAATGGTGACCTCGATGAAGCCTCGTCCCATTATCAGCCTGAAGCCTGCAGAGGGGGGCGTGGGGGAGATGAGGGCTGTTAGTGGGGGCGCGTGGGGGCAGAGAAGTGGCCAGATGCTGATTTTGAGCCCTAGTTTGTAGGACGGGGGGGCGCGGGGGATTCTGATGTCAAGATGAGGAGGCGAACGTGTGTCTTCTCTCATTCGGCAACACGAGACGTTTAGGGTCTGGATGGTGTGGTTCAGTGACTGTTACGTGGTTAGCTGGCCGCACGGACATACTCGGGTTAATTTGCGTGTATCAGACTGCGTCTTGCCGGCAGCCGTGTCCTTTGCGGCTCTGGAAGTCGCCTCCGACGCGCTCGGAAGCGCCTGTCGCACGTCTGGCTGCTGACTGGCCGGATTATTATTTAGGATGCCCTCCAGACTCCCCTCGCTCGTCTGCTGGCTCTTGTAGAGGGTTATCAGGTCCTTGACCTGCCTGCCTCCACCCTCCAGGCCTCCAGGCGTCCAGGGCTTTCTGGTGACGGGCCACTTAAGGCAATGAGACCGCTTCGGAACATTCCGGGCCCTCAGACCAGACCTGGCTGTTTGCTTTGCTGAAGGCCTGCTTGCAGCGCGCTCGCCCAAACGGCAAAACGACCCTGGGGGCGCGGGGGGGGGGGGGCGGCATGGCTTGCCCCTGGAGCTGGGGGTTAGGGGCCTTGCTCAGGGGCCCACGGGCATGTGACTGTTCTGCGGAGGCCGGTGATGTTCAGATGGGGATGGAGTCTCTTTCCGTCGAGCCGCCCAGACTGTTTTAATGTCTAGCCCCCCATAGGGTGTTTAAATGTCACGCCAAGATGCCCGAAAGGCTGGCTGAGGGTAACGCCGGCCCCCGTCTGATCTAAAGCTGAGGCGTCTCCTTCCTGGGCGGTGGAGCCGTGCTCCGTGTAGCAGGACTTAATAACAGAGGAGTGCGCCGGATCGATCTGGGCACCTTGGCGATTCCCCCCCCTTTGTGACCAAGTGACGCATTAATGGTTGCTCTCAGGAATGGAGGGCCGCATGTCCAAAGCGTGCGGCTGGGGGGCGGAGACTCTGGTGGGGGGGGGGGGGGGGTTGGTGCATTTTTCGGGGGTTGTGTCAGACTATTAAAAATAAACTGGGCGCTCGCCTGTGGATTCCTCGCCTCCTTCGGCAAACAGATGAAACCGCTGCAGCTGAGCTGGGTCAGCCGGGACAGTGCCGGGCCGCCGTGGGTCGGGTCTGACTACCGGAACCGGCTGGATCATGCCAGCAAAAAATATCGTCAGTAACACATACGACGTGTGTCTGGGTGAACCTGCATAATATTGCTCCTCTGTGTGTGTGTGTGTGTGTGTGTGTGTGTGTATTTAATAGTGTAGGCAGTGCTGTGTTTGCTGAAGCAGATTCTTTGCGAATTCCAGCTGTTGTTCTAAGAAGTACGACATAAATCAGTCAATCGAGGTCTAATTTGTCATGGGCACAGTTATACTCGGTATAATGTGCAGTTAAAAGCTTCGTAGCCTAATTCCAAGCCAACGAAAGTAGGTAAGAGAGCAAACATCAAGCAAAAGATGTTGAAGAATACTCTTAAATGTCCTTACTTAGTGTGTAAGTTTGTTTGTGGGGCTCCTGGGTCTGACCAATCGGAGGGGGGAATCCTAGTTCTGTAGAGGGAAGTCTGTAAGGAACAAAGGGAGACCAGCTGGCGTGAGCGAGTGGGAAAGGGAGTCAGAAAGTCCCCGACCGCAGCGAAGCGAGTCCTGCCAGCTCTTAAAGGGCCAGCCTCGCCCTCTCCTGACCCCGGGTGACCGCCGTGGGGCTCCTGTGCGGTCTGTATTCGGTGGTCTATAGTCGGCTGTCTGTAGTCGTTTTGGGATTGAGCTCCGGAAGCAGTGATCTGAGGTCAGGGTCTCGTCGGAGTTGGGATAGAGCTTTTTGTGAAACGTTTGCCCACATTTCTATTCATGGGTGGTTTTATTTTTGGGCCCGGTTTTAAACAGGCTTGTGACCTTTCACCTCAGTTCACCCGCGGACTGTGATGCCGCCATAGTGGGTCTGGGCCACTTCATGTGCTTGATTCTGGATGAGAGCAAAATGTTCAGTCTGCTTTCGTTATATAATAACTAACGAACAGATGACGCCCCCCCCCCCCCCACCAGTGAGAGGTTTCGGATTTCAAGAGGTGTGATGTAAGAGAGCTCGCCCCCTGTGGTCACACCTGAAAATGCGAGATGTTTTTTTTTATGTCATAATAAGGGCTCATGTTGGTTGACACCGTGTCCCTGTACTGCAAGCGGAGTCTGTGATATTCGTCGTGTTACTTTCTCATTTGAGAAATGACACGCTGCAGCGCAGTGTGCGTTTACTAGTCCCGCAGGGTACAGTGTGTGTGTGTGTGTGTGTGTGTGTGTATTTGCGTGTTTTTCCGAACTCTGAATTGTCTCTGTGTTTATGCCTCCGGGCAGGCAGGATAAGATGTTACAGCGCGCTTATTTTCGGGCCCAAATGAGCCTTTTCCTGCACAGGGAGCCGTGTGCCTGTGGGAGATTAGTGCTAGAGTGTGAGGAAGTGACATCACAAACAGGAAGTACTGCGTGGGCGCTTTCGCTGTTCGCCAGCAGAGGAAGGCGTACTATGAATGCACGTTTTGCATGAATGCATGTGCTGGAGATCGTCACAGACGTTAGCCGTCCCATCGAGACTTCCCAGTTGAAAATGTGCCACAAATGTGTAATATGAATAAACCTGCTGCAGTTTTCCCCACCCTGAGTCCTCGCGACATGTTCTGCACCGTGAGCAGAATGTGGCTTTTAAACCCCCCAGACACGGAAGTTACATTCTGTCAGCCTGGTGCAGGCCGGGTGTGATTGTTTCTGGGTTTCCTCCCCGTGCTGCACGCTGTTACTGTGGTCGCCATGAAACTTCCCGTTTTATCTCGGACTGCCCTCATCAGCCGACAGGCGTGTCCCCCACACACCCACACGAACAGGACCACACAGGGCCCCCTAGAGTGCCGTACTGGTGGAGTCAGGACTTCTTCCACGGACAAAGTGCTTGATTCTGAAATATGTCAATGTGTGTTTCTAATATAAACATGTATATAACATAAATTTAGCGATTGCATTTTCCTTATTTAACTTTTATCCAAAGTGACGTGTACTTTAGAAGCTGGGCCCTCCAGTCCTTGAAGAAGTTAAGGTTTAAGGAGTTTTATAATATTATAAAAGCTTCTTTAGGAAAGGTGCTTAGCGGAGTCTGTCAGTCATTAACAGCGATTCCTGAGGTCAGCTCTGGCGGCTCTGGTGTGGTCATGTGAGGCTCGAGAGCACCGAAGGACACAGATGTCACCGCGTCCTGCCGCCGCCTTTATAACGACGGCGATACGTCAGCGAAAGCTGCCCAGTCGTTCTCAGAAGGCTGCGGTCCCGAGCGCCCAGATGGGCCGCCTGTCCCCAAACGCTAATTTTCACACCTCCGGCCGCGCTCCGCCCACGTCACGCCGCTCGCCCGGCCGGCCCCGGCTCTCTCTCACGACGCCGCCACACCCCGGCACACATACCCACTGACAGTCGATTGTAGGTCTCTGACGGCTGCTTGGTCACCTCCCCCCCCGCCGCATCCCGGCTCGTTCCGCTAACGTGCTAACGCTGGTCCTTCCATGCCACGTCGACTGACTTGTGCCCCAGCGCCCGGCTACATCTGCTGTCCCTTCCCATGCTTCCCACCGTCTGGTTTCCCAGTGGTGAGTAAGTTTTGCTTGAAACGGAATCGTTGTGGAGTCCTCCGAACTGCGGGGGGGCGCCAGTACAGTGGTCTTTGTGTTTCTGGGCTGATTCACAAAAATACTGTTGCCTCTGCTACTGTGTGTCACCCCGACGCCCCTTCGATGGGGGTGGGGCGTGGTGCCCGTTTCTCACCGGCGCATGTCCTGAAGGTGCCTGGCTTTGCCTCTGCGTCATCACCACAGGCCCCGCCCCATTGGCTGGCACGAAGACCTGCCCCGGGGGGGGGGGGGATTCTTTGCGTCAGCTCCCCCGAGGCCCCCACTCCGGCAGCCGTGTCCTGACTCCCATCTCCTCTCTCGTACGCCGATAGTGTAAATGATGCTTCCGTTTCTTTCGTTTTGAATTTCGCGACTGTCCTCTTGGTCAGACTCTGTTCCTTATTGCTAAATATGGTTATTATGGCCGTAAATGGACTGGACAAATGCATGGACGTCTTCCGAAAGACGGCTTTTCCTCGAGCGGCTCCGGGCTCGTGAAGACACAACTACAGTAAGGCGTCAGCGCAGATCTGAGAGGCAGATTGCAGGCCGTCTGTAGCTGACTTCAACGCGGCCGCAGCCCCTCGTGTCACGCTACGCGGGAAACGGCAGCCGGGACGTGTAGAGATTCTCAAGGCAGGGACATGTCCTTTAACTCCTTGTCACGGAGGAGGGATTCGGACAGAGTGGAACATGAAAACTTTACAGCAGGATTGTCTGGGTGACAGAAATAAAAGATGGACCCAGATGTGCTTTTCAGCCGCAGTCAGGCTGCCTTGCTTGCTGTGAGGTGTTTTAATCTCTTAGTTTACAGCGTTATGGTTGATACTCTTGTGCTACTTGGCCCTGTAGACTTAGCTTTACAGGAATCCCCCCCCCCCCCCCCCCCCTTCAGGGGG
>JAODKL010000085.1:2246643-2267283 GCA_026780765.1 Petrocephalus schoutedeni
CTGTGTGAAGCATCTCTGCCTGTGCATGACTGGGACTCTCTGCCTACCTGTGTGAAGCATCTCTGCCTGTGCATGACAGGGACTCTCTGCTACCTGTGTGAAGCATCTCTGCCTGTGCATGACTGGGACTCTCTGTCTACCTGTGTGAAGCATCTCTGCCTGTGCATGACTGGGACTCTCTGCCTACCTGTGGACTGATCCACCATGAAGAGAGAGGAGTAATCCCCGGGGAGAAGGTCGTAAGAGACACAGCCGAGTGTCCCAGCATCCCGGTCGGTGGCAAACACATGCAGGATGTCAGTGCCAGGCAGGGTGTAGCTGCTGATACTCGCCGCGTACACCTCTGGGCTGAAGACCGGTCGGTTGTCATTGATGTCCTCGATCTCGATGTGAACGTACACTTGGGCACTCAACCCACCCTGTTGGAGACGGGAAAAAGAGACGATTTTCCTGCCTCTTTAGCTTCTCACGTGTTCAGCTTTCCTTCATTTAGTCATCTGGTGACGTAACAACATGACCTGAGACTACGGCAATACGAGTGATTATGTGTTACGGTGACATGTGCGAAGCTCCGCCCCCACCAGATCTTCAGCTCTGAGCAGCAGGTTATAATCCACCATCCCCGCGTCTCTGTCAAGGTCCCGGCAGATGCAGACGCTGCCGGAGTCGGGATGAACGCAAAAGGGCGGCCGCCGGTCGTGGGGGTCGAGACCATCGCCGAGGGAGTACTGCACCACGCCAAAGTCATCGCTGTCAGTGTCCGTCGCAGTGACCTGGTTGGGGGCATTTCCACCCCGATCAATAACCCAGCATTTCATGGTGCACCTTTATGCGCTACATATTTTAGAGATAGCAACCTCATGGTACCTGGCAGCTTTGGTTTGCTGGGACAAGAGTTCTTTACAACAATATCAGTACTGTAAGGTACATACACTACATGGCCAAAAGTATGTGGACACCAACTTGTCCAACACCTCATTAGGAAACCGAGAGGATTAATATGATGTTGGTCCACACTAAGTTTGTATCACGGCCTCTGCTCTTCTGGGAAGGCTTTCCATTAGATGATGGAACATTGCTGGTGGGATTTACTGTCATTCAGGGGTGCGTTTCCCAAAACCACAATTGCTAACTACGTTAGCAACTTACATAGCTGGACCCATGCAACTGAATGAATCCAGCTATGTTAGTTGCTAACAGGAGCTTTTGGGAAATGCACCCCAGGTTGGGTATTGATGTTGGGGGATCAGGTCCCTTTCTGTGAGTCTGCGTGACCGACCACTTCCCAACAGACATTGTGACCTTCACATACCTTCTCATACCTTCACATACCTTCACATACCTTCACATACCTTCTCATGCAGTTAACCAGGGCAGCTCTAGCAGGTCAGAAACGTGGCAAACTGACTTGTTGGAAAGACAGCAAGTAGAAAATGACTAGTGTCTGCAGTACATGTTTGCTGCAGGAGATTGCATAGCTGTGTGCTTCATAATACATCTGTGTCAGCAATGAGTGTGGATTAAATAGGAAATTCCTCTGATTAATTGGGGTGTCCGCTACTGGATATCCCGCAAACAGGGAACTTCATATGAGAATGACCTAATTCGCTTCAGTTAACACAACTGATGTTATCTTAAGCCAATCATAAGCCAAAGCACCAGACGTCTCCATTAAGGCACCAGCGCTTTATGGCAGTTTATGGCACGGCCATAAGAACAAGCATTGGTGGAAGGTATATGCGACAGATCACAAAAAAGGACAGACATCGACGCAGCTGGGGCATCACGTCATGCTGTGGTCAAATGCGGGTCGCCGAGGTCACCAGCCAGCTTTGGCGTTTGAAGTCACACTGAGGATAATGACCCATTCGCGGGAATTACTTTTTAATCCAGGAACGAGCATGCAGCCGTCATAAGAAAAGTCTTTCAAAAAATCCGACAAATTAAATTAGACGACTTCAGAGTGATGTCATTTCAACTCATCATATGAAACGTCAACCCATGATGCTTCAAAACTTAGTCCTGACCAAAAGCTCCTAGTTAATGGTCATGGTGGCCTTAGCATTGCACAGCGAGTTTAGCGTTAACCCACCGCACAGATAACCTAAGCCAGTAACATCTAACCCAGATTGTAAAAAAAAAATTGTTTTGCAATAAGTATACTGCTATAACAAGGCACCAATTACTTCAAATATAAAACAACTTTGTGCAAAGTTTAGTGTCCAACATGGCAATTCAGTAAATTCAAGCAATAATCAATTTAGCTAATTGTTTTCTGTGGCATGACAAGTCACTAGGCTTTCTAAAAACACAGCACCGTAATGACACCGGAGAGGTAATTAAAGATTTAAGGGCTTTGCAATCCACTCAGGGATGTGTCAAGCTGATTTAAATTACCCAGACGGCCAGCAGAGCTTAGGCCATACTGAGGCGGTACCGTTTCCAACAGATTTCTCAGTGTCCCCACCCTCCTGTCGAGGACCAGAGGCTAGAAGACGGATGGAAGGATGGATGGGTGGAAGGATGGATGGAAGGATGGGTGGAAGGATGGGTGGATGGATGGAAGGATGGATGGATGGATGTCCCAACATGACGCCTTGTGTTTTATGCACCTTTCTTATTTTGCAAACAGAAATGCAGAGTAAGCAATAAGGAGCGGATGATTCTCGCAGATGTTCTACCAGGATGGATCCCAAGGTCGTTCATCAAAAGCCCACTAGCTCACCACAGCTGTCAGTACTATGGACTGGAGTCCACAAACAGTCCCAGGGCTGACGGAGTGGTCGGGACCTGAGTGACCACACAAAAAGCCACGTTTCATTTTCATTCCTAGAAAAGATACAATTGGTCGCGATGCCTTCCAGTGGAAAATGTTTCCAACTGTTTCCAAGCACAATACTCTCGTTCACAAGTAGTGGTTAAAAAAAAAAAAAAAGAGTTCTTACGAATTGTGCATTTGTAGTTTACAATTTAGGGGAGATATCCCCAAAGATGGGAATAATGCAAAGTCTAGGGTATAGACTGATATGTTTTAACATTAATTATGGAAATATTTTTAATAAATAACATTAAATATATTAAAATCTTGATCAAGTTTAAAATAAAAAAAAATGGTGAAGTGTGAAATGATGTGTTTTTTATGGCCTCTTTTAAGGCCACACTGTGATTGTAAGTAGCCTCCTTTGAAGTTGCCCCAGTTAAACCACCATACAGAATTTATTACTCTGACAAATGTCGCAGGCCTTACTGCTAGAGTTCATGGCCTCGCTGTATAAACAGCCACCACAGATGGTGCGGCGCAGTCCGACTTTCCACAGCCGTGACAGTAGTGTCAACGTAATGGTGTTACGAGTATGGTGTAAATGGTATGAGTACAATTTCAATAATGCGAAGCTTACAGCTAAGATGGTCGACATGAATAATACATTTTATGAGCTGGTCCAATGATCTTTTACAGGGTAACAGCTTTCAGCCAATATCATCATGGCACTAATGTGCAAGAATGTAGTCGCAGTTACACTGGGAAAAAAATGTCCTTACATCTTGTACCTTTTAATGTGACTGTTGGTGAAGTATTTACCCCCCTTCCCCCAGGTTGAAAGAAATTCTCTGCTCAGCTAGTAGTGGGTGAACTGAAGTTGTGAGTCTCCCCGTGGGTGGGATCAGCATGTACGGTCAATCGTCTCATCAACAGCCAGGAAGATCCTCTTTCACCTGCAGACCCTCCGTATCACTCAATGTCTTTCTTACATTTTTAAATGCAGTGTTTCCCAACCCAGTCCTTGGGGAACACCAGACAGTCCACATTTTTGCTCTCTCCCAGCTCCCAGCCAATCGGGAACACTGAATATCTGGTACAGGTGTGCTGGGAGCTGGGAGGTAGCAAAAACGTGGACTGCCTGGTGTTCCCCAAGGACTGGGTTGGGAAACACTGTTTTAACGCATGTAGGATATGTGGAGATTTGAGATCTCGGAATTGCTGAAGAACACCTAGCATAGATCAGCGCAGATATTATTTCATATATATATATATATATATATATATAAAACCATGTGACTCTGTGCCTTATAAATGCAAGCTGTCAATCAACCAAGTAACACCGTCATTTTGTAAACAAAAATTAAATGAACAGTTCCCTACCTGAAGGAAGCAGCTTCCAATTGCCAAGTGTTCTGGAATAGATACGTTGTACATGTGCTTCTCAAACACCGGCCTGTTGTCGTTGATGTCCTCCACATGTACTGCCACATTAGCCGTGGAGGATAAGGCTGGGGACCCACTGTCAACTGCGACTACCAAGAAATGGAATTCACGGTCTTGCTCATGATCCAGCTGTGTTTGCGTGGTAATGAGGCCTGATTCAGAGTCTATATGGAATGGGAAGCCTGGGTCTGGTTTTACCATCGAGTAACGGACAATCGAATTCACCCCTTCGTCCGGGTCTCTGGCTCGAACGTGCAGAAGAGTGCTGCCAGGAAAGGCATCTTCTGAAATGTTCACGATGTAGACGCGCTTCTCGAACACTGGTGGGGAATCATTCTCGTCGGTGACTTTGAGCACGAAGGTGCTCTCACTGAACAGAGGAGGGACTCCGAAATCAGAGGCCACTAACGTGAGCTCATAGACGTCCACCTCCTCCCGGTCCAGCTCACCACTGACACAGAGGGTGAAAACAAATCCATCGGATTGTTTAAGCGTGAATTTCCCATCACCGCCTTCAAGAGAAACTCTGACGCCGTTGGCCTCCCCCAGATCAGGGTCATACACAGAGATCCTGGCCACATAATGGCCCAAAGTGGCCCCCTCCGAGACCTCCTGGTCCCCAGACTCACTGAGGAACATTATGCTTACGGTGGGCCTGTTGTCATTAATATTCAGAACTGTCACGGCTACCAACGTGCTGCTGTATTCCGGCTGGATCCCGTTATCTCGAGCCCTGATTATCAGCTCGTGGTACGGCTGCCTCTCGTAGTCCAGCGGATTATTCACTTGAATTAACCCGGTCGCATTGTCGATGACAAACAGCTCACTTGGGTCACTCTGCCGCCGATTGATCTCGTAGACCACTTGTCCATTCCTCCCAAGGTCTAAGTCTGTAGCATACACTTGACATACCGAGGTCAGTAGTGCTGCATTTTCCCAAACAAAGGCATGGTATTTGCTTTGGTTAAATACGGGGGGGTTATCATTCTCATCTAGAACACAGATCTCCACCTGCAGCCTGCCGGTCTTACATGGAACGCCCCCATCGAAAGCTTCAATACTAAAGGCATAAAAATCCTTAATCTCTCTGTCCAATTTACCAGACAGAATGAGATCCAGGTTGAACAAGTTTCCTGCCCAGCTACGGCACTCAACCTTAAACAGACCTCCAGTTGCATTGTCCATAATACGGTACCCTTGTGTCCCAAACTCACCCTCGTCTTCATCATGAGCGCCTTCCAAGTGAAACCTGGTTCCAGGCGGACTCTGCTCGGAAATGTTCAAAACCACAGTATCCCTACTGAAAACTGGAGAGTGGTCATTTACATCCCGCACCTCAATCCTTACCTCTATCACCTCCCCGGTTAAGGCGGCTGCCGCAAATTCATACCTATCTCTGCACTCTCTGTCCAGCACCACGGAGGTTGTAATTACACCAGTGTTTCCATTGATCTCCAGATCTTTAAAAACATACGATTCTCTGCTCTCGGATATAAAGAATCCGGTTCTTGAAGAGTTCTCGGGTAAAAGGGCACTCAGATCTCCCACAATCGTCCCAGCTGGCATCCCTTCCTCAACCGTGAGGCTGAGGTTGTGCACCTGAGCTGCGGACGCCTCGGACAGCAGCCAAGCTGCGGCCAGCTGAAGGAGCACGGACGTGGCGGCCCGGTAACGGTGCGCTCTTTTCCAGGACATCTTAAAAACATGACAGTTTTCAGCATGCATAAAGCCCAATCCACGAAAAACACACCAGGTCTCCAAAATTCAGAGGTTACCAGAAAGCCGACACATTGTTGCGGAAGGAGCGGGCTTGTCAAAGTTAATTCAGCAAAAAGCTTTGACAGATTATACTTCCAAGACACGCATTTAAGATGCTGATCCCCCCCCCCCGAATTGCGCGTAGAGGATCACCGGCGACCCCGCTCCCATCCACTGCCTAGGGCGCTCGGCGGCGTCACGTGACTCGCAGGGGCCGCCTATAATGAGACTTAAGCACCCCGGACCACGTCAATAATCCCGCAACAGAAAAGGACTCTGTAGTATCCGTCATGTAACCGTGCTTGCATGAAGAGACTTAATCTACACCCGACTTTCAAAACCTAAGCATGCTCCTGACTTTATTTTAAAATAGTCTATTGGGATACGACAGAGTGGTCAGTTTATTGGGAAAACCTTTTCATTATCACACCCTGCGAATCGAATATATGCCGTTATAAATAAGGCAATGTACACGTTTATAATACTAGAACGTCCAGCGTATTAGAAACACCCGGCATCCCCCTGGGATTTTTACTACAAAACTGGGAACAAATTCTGCAAAAGACAGGGAGAGCGGGGTCCTGCTTGTTACTGACGCCTAATAAAGTCCCTGCCTTAATGTTTCCAGCGAGATCGCGATGCTGGTACGTGTGAAGCATTTTGCGCGCTTATAGAGTATAAGTCATCCGAAAGGCGCTTCGGTGACTGGTTGTCGCCATCTGCTGGTGGTACCGGCAAATGCGCGTTTCAGACGCAAATCGCTGACTTTGAAACAGACACGAACTAGGTCTCAAGGTCAGGATAACTGTCTCAAGGCTGAGGAGCTACAGTCTGTATATCACCAGAAACGCCCCCCGCCCAACCCATTTTCATACGTATTTATTGGTTCAAGCATGCGTCATAGCTTCCCATCGATTTAAACTGAAAACAGATTGACATGTTTTTCTAAAGTAACACCAAATTGTTGTCATAATGTTAAAACTTTTGACCGGTAAGAGTCTTTATTGCACAGCCAAAAACCTAAACCATACGCCATTCTGATCATCTACTATTATTACAGAATGTGGATGAATACAGAGCAAGTTGTCAGAAACGTAAAGAAATTTATTTTGCGACATACATGTAAAAAGCAATGGATGCTCCAAACATGTATTTCATATCGACGGCTCCCCAGTAATGCAAACCCAATGTGTTACCATACAAGGCTGGTCCTGCAAACAAATTTCAGATTTTCAGAAAATGAGCTGCATTATTTTTAGGTGAATGAAAGTTTTGATATTAAGCAATCAAAAAATGTTACACGGGTTCAAAGAAGAGGCCATAATCAAATTAAAGAAAAAAGAAAAAACGATACAGTAAAATTCTAAAATCTCTTCCTCTTGAGGATCTCTGGTTTCCAGTTGATCGGGTGGGTTTCCTCAGTCTGAGAGCAAAAACAGAGGAAGAGTCTGAGCACTGGCTGCTGGGACATGAAGCGTCTAGGAAAGGGCTTTCCGGGACATTCCTGAACGGTACAAGGACGGCAGAGATGCGGACAGCGAGAGCATGACCAGGCCTTACCGCAGTGTCGTCCTCCCGGTACACCTTGATGGTCTTGTCCGCCTCTGCGGTGATCAGCCGGCTCTCGGAGTGGTCAAACATGCAAGCGAAGATCCCCGACTCGCTGTCCAGGGACCCCGGCTGCACTGCGGCGTGGATCCTCTGGAAGTTATAGCCGGTCCTCCAGTCCCACATGTGGATGGTGCCATTGTCCGCTGCAGGGAAACGGCAGGCGGTAAACGAGCGCTCCCCCCCCCAAACGCCGTGTGCCAGAGCCAGCCGCCACACAAAAGTGCAATTCACAGCACGGGTCACCGTTGGCACAACCCGGGTACAACGTGACCTCAGTTCCAAAGGTGAAATTACATGCAATTTTAAACAGCTCAAAACACAGATTATTAACACTGCTTCACCACTCATGATAATCAAACTGTTACCTTCGAGCCATTTTTATTGCCAAGTACATAGTTGCACGGGATTTGTACCTAAAAACATTTAACGCATCATAATGGAAGTCCGTTTTAACTCTAAAGAAAAAACTGAAGGCAGCAACCAACTCAGCCAACCGACTAACAGGAAATGCAGCACACAGACTCCAAACTCAAGCGTGAACCATAGTCTTCATTACCTCCGGACACCAGCACGCCGTCGGAGTTGACGGCCAAGGTGTTGATGATGGCGTTGTGGCCAGAGAGGTTCTGGATGAAATTCCCGTCCGGGAACTTCCACTGCTTGATGTTGTCAGGTGAACCAGAGGCGAAGGTGTACCTGTAATGAGCATGACGGAACCGGGCGGGTTGCTCCAGCACGCAAGCACACCACTCAAAGTAGAGTTTTACGCAGAAGGTCAAGAATGACACTGAAAGCACTGGGCATTTCTGTACATTTTACATTAAACGGGATAAGTGGAGTGCAATTTGATGCAACATATTTTCACTGCCATGCCGTTGCACTGCAGAGGAACGCAGCGAGTTACTTACTGTCTGGGGTGCAAAACGAGAGAGCGGACGGACTTCTTGTGGTTGGTCAGGGTGGTGCGCGTCTTGCCCGCGATGAGGTCCCACATCCTGATGGTCGTGTCGTGACTGCCTACAACATAAAAAAAAAAAAGTAAAAGGAGACGCGTCTACCTGTGATCAGATCACCCAAGATGCATTTGTAAACCAGGTGTACACAGAGGTAAGCCGTGCGGACGGTCAGTGGAAGGTGGCTGTGGGCACAACGCAGGCCGTACCCGTTATAACCTGGGGCTCTGCCGCCTGGCACTTCACCGTGGCGACTGTGTTGGTGTGCCCAGAGAGAGTGTGCACGTTGGCTTTGGTCCTGATGTCCCACACCTTCACGAAGAAAAATACATCAAAACACATACACAGATGCAAACTCCTCTCCATCACTCTAGCAGTCAATCCAAACAAATCTTTGCAGTTAAAAAGTGCCTTGGGGCTCCAGTGAAGCTAGGCTGCAAACAAGGAAGGGCTAAGTACAAATTTATATTATGAAAAACACTAAAATTCATAAAAATACATAAGTAGGAGGCCAAGAAGCCAACAATCAGAAGCAGCTCACCCTAGCAGTTGAGTCGCGGCTACAAGTCACCAGCACGTCGATGGTGGGATGCAGATCCAGATCATACACGGCACTTAGGTGGCCATGGTAGTGCCTGATTACCTAAGGGATGATAACGCTGGGATTTACTCAGTGCCATTTGGCGGGTCCATCTGGACGGCGGGACGCACGGGAGGGAGTGGGTGTACCTTGTTATACTCCAGGTCCCAGCACTTGACCTGTTTGTCTTCCCCACAGGAGAAGAGGTAGGGGCTGCGGGAGCTGATGGCCACCCCGCGGACGGTGCTGATGTGGCCAGTGAGAGAGAGCTTCAGCTTCCCGCTCGCCAGGTCCCAGATCTGCCGGAGGAACACCGAGAGTCAGGGGGCCCCCGGGGGCTTCCGGCAAGGCAGCGTCCCCCGAGAGTCAGGGGCCCCCGGGGGCTTCCGGCAAGGCAGTGTCCCCGGCGAGACGACTCCCAGCATACTTAGGGAGAGAGTACTGACCTTTATGGTTCTGTCAGCTGAGCCGGTGACAAACCACTGATTTCCTGGTTCCACCGCAATGGACCGCACCCACCCCAAATGACCACTGATAACCTGCGGAAGAGGTTTTTAAAAATACTATACACGTATCCTAACTCACACGTAAGGGAAAGCCTCCCATCAAAGCGAGCCATGAGGTCAAAGGTCAAACTGTCTCACCCGATACAGCTTCCACGGTGGGTGCCACTGTGGCTTGGGCATGGTCGGGGCTTTCCGTGCCATCAAGGAGGACGACTTTGTACCTCCTGCTTCCATTAGAGACTAAAAACATAAAACCAAGAACGCACTTAGCTCATGAACCTCAATATGTAAATTACCATATACATCATATACAGCTTAGGCACTGCCTAAAATAAAGGGAAGAGCCAGGTGGTCTTACCATGGCATGAGAAGGCGGCTGCGATCGCTCAGGAGCCCCGGCGTGCCGGTGTATGTCTGCAACGCTGGCCGCGGTGCGACTGACCTCCTGCCTGCGGATCGAAAGCAAAGACACACCCTCAGGGGGACCGGTGCTAAACGGCAACGTCAGTCTCCTTATAAGGCAGTCATAACATGCAGGCAAGGCTTTTAACCAATAATATAGTAGATTCGTCCCAGGGAGTCATGCTGATTGGCCAAAATGGCAATCCAGTCAACAGCTACTGGCCAATCCAATATAAGAAACATGAAATACTGCCCCCCCCCACACACAAACAGCTCTTAGCGATATAACATTTTGCTTTAGGAAACTGTCAAAATGACCCTAATATGAGCAGCAAAAATATTCATGGTATGCAATGACATCACCTAATGCAAATGCTAAAGTCTCTAGTTAAATATGTAATAATATAGTGTCACTCCCCCCCACATCCCAGACCAGGATGGCTAGAAGATGGATGTATGGATGGATGGATGGATGGCCTCAAAGCCATACTTCCATGTACGACATGGGCTACAGTGCTCCTTGGCAAATGTGATGAGGTGGAGAGAAATGGAGTCGGTACCCTGCTTGTGACGGCGGCAGCGCCAGGGCCAGGGACTGTATGCCGCCCTCGCTGGGCATCGTCTGTATCTGGGTATCTGCTGTCAGGGCAAGACCTGCGGCGGAAGGGAGAACACGCGTGTCACGGACCCACACCGTACACCTTCGGGGATAACAGCAGGAGGTGGGCGCCTTACCAGGTCCTGACGGATATGGGTGTGTTCCAGTGATGAGGTACTCCGGATCAGAACCTTAGAAAGGCGAAAATCCACGTCATGCTTATAGCAGGCAGCCTGTTACAGAACTTACAGAGCTTTACCACGGATCCACGTGTCTTCTGTATAATACATGCACACTGACACTTTGATTTTCCAGTGATCAGGCACATAACCGTAGCCCGCGTCAGGATAGCGCTCACCGGGATGGGAGGAGTAACTCTGATGCTCGTACTGGTCAGCCATGTGGGAGACCCGGTCCTTCCCCTCCTTCAGAACTGGCATGTGCAGAACTGCACTGTACTCGGCGCGGAGCTTCGCCGTCATCTTCACCTTGTGGCTAACGGACAGAGGACGCGTGAGCCGAGCAAACGTCTCCCGACGGCTGCGTATTAAGGCTCTCAGCACATGTCACGGTTAAAAAGGCGGAAGCGGGATGCCTTCTGCTGGGGAGCGGCGCTCACCTTTTCTCATCCGCGGCGATGGGTTTGGCGTGATCGGAGACGAACATGTCGTGCGTCCTCTTCAGGGACCTGAACACCAGCGTGTGCACGGAATGCTTCTGCACCTCCTGCGTGGGGGGGCATCGGCGTTAGCGCCACGTAGCGCCTTACAGCACCACGCCTGATCCAAACGCAGCCCCGCATTGCAAAGCGCCCGCCATTCCCCGCGGTGGCTACGCTCTCATTCAAGCCAGGCAAGGGGACACAGCACCCTAAAGCACAGCGCACACATACACAGCACCCTAAAGCACAGCGCACACATACACAGCACCCTAAAGCACAGCGCACAGCACCCTAAAGCACAGCACACACATTCACAGCACCCTAAAGCACAGCACACACATACACAGGACCCTAAAGCACAGCGCACACACACACACACACGTAACGTTTCTAACGCAGCTTTAGAAGCCCGCTGGCCGCTTAATCTCACACTACAGCCCGCGAGAGAGGAAGAAACGTTCCGCTGCGCGGGCAAAACACGCGTTACAATAAGTTACAATGAGCGCCGACTCGCTACAGATATATTACCTCGGCCATGGTGAACGGCGCCTAGCGACGCGTCGGAAGGAGAGTTTTATGCTATTTCTGCGCGAAAAGAAACGCAAGTGCTTAGCCACTGCGCGTGGGAAAAAACATAACAAGGCGCACAGTTCGGATGCACTTCCGGCTCAACTTCCGGCACTAAATGCGTGAAACTATTAGCAGCGCCACCTGTTGTTCGGGAGGAGAAACGAATTTTATTAATCATTAACATGATCTGGGCCCATCAACTTATTTCGTAATATGGCGTATGCTTGGCTATTTGTATACACTAGTTACAGTACTGCAAAATGTTAATCATTACAGGCACGTTATACATCCTTATGCACAAAAATGATGATACAGATCTTTATCCTGTACTGGGTACACTGCTTTGAAAAGAAATATATATCGCACCATTTCTGAACGTCCCACACAGCGACATGGTACAGAGTGCTCAATATGTACTGTATGTAAATAACACAAATGCTCACAAATAGATAAGCCCATACGACTGTTATTTATAAAACACGTGTTGGTTGTAAATACATTGGGGAGCTAAACATAATAATTGTATTTCTGTAAGTGATTAAAACACTTGTTCAAAGCTGCACTCTTTCTGAGTGGATTATACAGGTCGTTCTTATCAGGGTTTTATGATTACATTGATCGCAGCGTCTAATGAGAACGTCTAATTCACTTAACCTTCTTATATCGGAATCACAGAGTAATGTTGAATTTTTGTTTGTTTGTTTGCATGTTTGTATTTGCCTGCAATTGCAAGAGTACAAAGTTTCTGTTTAACTATCCTCTTTGGGGCCCAGTCATATTTAACCACAAGCAGGGGGGTTGCTGGGTGGTCAAATGTTTATCAGGCAAAGTACACCGGTTCTTCAAGTTCGTCTGAAAGTGTAATCACACGAGAATATAAAGCACTACATTATTTGGTTACGGAAGCTTGCTGGAATTGGTAACATCGTTCTAAATGAAATGTAACATTTGTGAGGTATTTCGCCTGATAACACTCAAAGTGTTGAGTGATTTACTGATGGTGTTACATACAACATTCCAGCTTTTATGTCTCAGGATAAACACTGTGACAGTCTTACACGTCTATCAGGGGCAAAAGCCTTTGATTTATAAGATTCACTCTAGCACAGGGCTGGACTGGGATTAAAAATCAGCCCTGGACTATTGCCTGGAGAGGCCAACCACACATACCACATGTTCTGTTTCGTCCAGTTCAGTATAGTTCAAATCAATTCAATTCAATTCACCTCAGCTCTACTCAACCCATCTCAATTTAATTTGTATAGTGCATTTTCACAACACTACTTTGTATCAAAGCGTGGTGGGTTGGCACTCCATCCCGGGTTGTTCCCTGCCTTACGCCCATAGGCGGCAGCATTACTCGCACTCTGGTGTGCATTGTCGAATTGTTTTTTTTTATTACCCTTGTAGAGGTAGTCGCTAAACGAGGAGAGAGTGCATTAGTGTTTTAACTCACCATTGCCCATCCGACTCATGACAAGAGTCGGCAATGAAATACAGATGTATGGTGGCTTAGTAGACAGCAGTATTGCCCCATCCATCCAAGTTTCTGGGGATAAAAACCTGTGTCCTCTATATGTTTGAGTTAAGTTTGCATATTTTCCCTCCATTTCTGCAACATGCTGTGGATATGACAGTTCCACTTCATGGCCTTGTTACCTTAACTCTCAGTAGTCAGTAATTACAGGGCCTGGCCCGGAGCCTATCACGCAGCATAGGACTAAGATATACCCCGAAGGGGATTCTGCGCATAACACAGTACATGCATGCACATGACAGGAAATGGGGCAACTTGCATGAGACGGGAAGAACATCAAGGTTCGATCAGAGCGGAGGCGGGATTCGATCGGAGCGGAGGAGGTATTTGATCAGAGCGGAGGCGGGATTCGATCTGCCTACTCAGGAGGTGCGAAGCATCAGTGTCACCCCTGATTTTTTTTGCAATGAGTCAGCCAGTCTTCTCCTTTGTGTACACAAACAGTCATTGGTGTGTTAAGAATGAATGCTCTAATGTTCTGGCCTTCTCTTCTAGCTGACCCAGCAGTGTACCAAACCAGACGCCGGTCAATATTGACTCTGTTCCATAACCCCTTACATAACTTTTACCATTGATTACCAATGAAGGATCTTTAGGGGAGACATTCTGTAGGGTATTACAATTGATACTGATATGTTATTATTGGTTTTTTATCAAAACTGTAATGTTACATACCTGGCAAATTTCATGCCAATGTGGTGTGAAATTTGTTTATAAAATTAGTTAAGTTCAAGATAATTCAGATTAGCTAAAGTGATGTAATCTTAACCCAGTGGAACAAAATTTCCTTCTCTGAAGTATTAAACAATCCTGAATCGGTATCAAAATGGGGGGGGGGAGCAATCTTACCCAGTTCCCTAATTAGATTACTAATCAGTGGACTGATTGGCTGGTGAGTCCTCACACCTGGGCTTAAAAAGCTGACCTAAAGGTTATGCCAAATACCTGCATACACACCGGCCTGTAGAGGATACGATTGGCCAATGCTGGCCTAAATATACCAGGCTGTGTTTGCCGTCTTTGTGGTTTTTTTTTCTCAGACTTTTTTAATGGAGGCAAAACGATTCTGCCTTTTTTCCCTACGATTCTATGATTCTTGTGCCATCATTGCAAACAGAGGTGGAAAGTTCTGGTCCAGAAACTACAAATCCAGATCAAGATTTTGTTTCAACCAACCAGTTGCATATAAGGAGTCACATTAACTTGTTGGCTGAAACAAAACCTTGGCCTGGATCTGTAGTTTCTAGATCTGAACTTTCCACCTCTGCTTGCAATGATGGTGCCTCCCAGTTAACTGACACCCTCTCCTACACTCCTGATATCCTGTTCGGTTAGCCTTGTGGGTCTCTGAGGGCTTCATTACTAATATAAGACTCAAACCACAGACTGCTGTACTTGGAGGGAGCATCTTTAAGAATTCGGAGAAGAACCATGAAAAAATGACCTATGAATCATTCAATGATGCACAATCGCCAAAAATTACCTGCAAATAATTTAATGCAAACCGATACAACTTTATTGATAAAAGCCTGAATTATATCCTTGTTTTTTAAAACAAAAGTTTATATCTGAGTTTTTCAAAACTCCACAGAGAAATGGACATGAATTTAGGCACCCCCATGGCCCCCCTTGGTCTGATGATTGGAACGCTCGTTTATGAATGACTCTACGAGACTCTTAACATGTGGAGCATCAAAAAATTTATTTGTCAAGTGGTCAAGTGGCCTCCAGTCATTCAAACTGACTACATCCCTGGTGTGTGTCTGCCCTCGGTGACCAAAGCCAGAGTATGGCATCATGAACGAAGCTAGGCGCTCAGAAAGTGTCCTTCAAATGTCCCCAATACCACCTAAGTTTTTGACCCCGGTGGACTGCTGGCCAACTGCCCCCATCCTGTTGATGGGGATGATCTTCATGGTGGTCTCTTTCATGGAGTACCAGCGACTGTGCCACGTTGCCCAGATGATGCCGTTATCGTAACCGTATTGTCCAGCTTGTTCTGCAGTATACTTTCCACCTTTCGGTTTGAAAAAAGAGGTTTGAAATAAAATTAGCGAAGGCGAAATGAGGGGCGGAAATGTTGCCATGACAACGAGCTACATCGCCCAGGCTACCGGCACATCTGACTACATGGATCATGGAGCTCAGTAGTTGTGAGGTCTTTACCTTGGTAGTATTTGCCGTTGAGGTGTGCGGCATGGCAACGGTTCATCCACCAGCCCGAGCCGTCCTGCTGAGCGCAGTTTCCATCATATTTGTCGTTGTCCCGGTCGCTGGTACTGAACTGCATCCCGTTGTGAGAGGTGAAGATTTTGTCACTGGGGTCGTCGCCAAAATCAAAGCCGTCGAAGGCATCGCCCGCCTCCCCGCCGTAGTGGTAAGCGTAGATCAGCCGGTAGCTGTCTGCCTCTGGGGCCACTTTGAAGCTGGCATAATCTGCATACCTGGGAAGTTGTAATGGACAAAACGAGGCTTCGTGAACCATTCGTCGCATTATTTTATCCCACGAGATGGTGCCCTCTGTTCACAAAAACGGCACAAAGCATGCCAAGGCCGCCGTCTACTCAATCACTACTGGGAAGGCATGGAGCGGCAGAGAATGAAGCCCGCGGGCCGCTGCTGAAATGAAGCTTCAACTAACCTTGCTTCTGACATTGCAAATAGCCCTGGGGCCTCTGGCCATGTTAATGTGCCTCTATAGGCAAGCTGTACGTTTAGCCCAAAGTAGCCAGAGGTGTCACTGTTGCACAATAACGCATCTAGTATTAACTCATCCAGGGATATAGTAAATGTTAAGTGAATGTTTTTGTCGTGATCGGTTAGTAAACTGTGACCTTCAGTATACAAATATTATTGAAAAACATTTATATTCATATAAACGTATTCTCTGGTTTTTCTTTTTTTTTTTTGGTTAGTAAAACATCTAACAATTTAAAGGGCATTTACTTCTTGTTCCCCTCCCAGTCTACCATCTCTATCCTGAGCACATATGGAATAGTAGACTGTGAAGAAATTAGGTGCATCTTCTCGTTTCCCAGCCAGAACTCGGTGCTGTCATCCGGGGACAGGTATCCAAAGCCCTCCTTGTACGGGATCCAGGGTCTGGAGAAGTCCACGCTGCCATCGCGCCTCTAAAACGACACCATCACAGCTTGAGGCCTTTCAGCATGGCACTGAGCTGCCTCCCGCAGGAAGGAGGTCCCTGTGAAAAGGCGCTTACCCGCTGGAGCACGGTCCAGCCATTGCCAGAGCTGTCCATCTCACAGTAAACCAAGAACTGCTCTTTGGCCTTAAGGGGCTTGATGAAATACAGGCCACTGGTCCTGCCTCCTTTGTTTGCAATATCTTGACAATCTGGTGACACAAAAACAAGCGTGTGGGTCTAGTTTTTACCACTCCCACCTCTATGATGTTTTTTCCGGTCAGAGTTCTCACTTCGAGAAGCAAGGCATAACGTAGGAGACCGGTCCAAGGCAGTGTTTATCGATCCAGTCCTTGGTATCCCTCGAATGGTCCGTGTCTTTGCCCCTTCCCAATTCTCAGCCAATCAAGAACCAGGAATACCTGGTACAGGTGTGCTGGGAGCTGGGAGGGAGCAAAAGTGTGGACTGTCTGGGAGTCCCTGAGGACCGGGCTGACAAACACTGGTCTCACCTTTGCCTGTGATGGTCTGGGTCTTGACAGTGTCCTCACAGGGAAGCTTGCACATCTGTTCCAGCTGAAGGATCATCGTCTTCAGCTGAAGCATCCTTTTCTCATTTGCATCGATTGATTCCTGAAGATTACTACAAAGAACAGGGCAGAAAGGAAAACTGACCTCATGCTTCTGCTTCAGTGTCGTTTTAGTTTTGTTTTTTTGACTAATCTTAGATTTCAGAAAAAAAATCATAGGCTATTAATATAATTTGATCAGATTCACAAAGATATTACTTACTAGATTTGGGTCTCCTGCGAAATGATACTTTTCTCGAACCTCAGAATATCATCCAACATGCTTGTTGACTTTTTAATGTAAGCATCTGTAAACAAATCATACCAAAATGAATTTCTCTCTCTCTCTCTCTCTCTATATATATATATATATACACATATATCAGAAACAAATGTGTTCCTTACCCGGATCGTTCGATTTCTTAGCTACGGTGGCTGAGTCTCTCATGTAGGTGACTTTGTCCTGTGCTCCCTTTGTCTGGTTAGATATCTCCCCCAATAAAAGCTCGAGATCATCTAGGTCTCTGTCAACGACAGGCTTGTAGGTGTTCAGGTAATCGGCGACTCCACAAGTGGTGGGACAGTATTTACCCTGTTGGGAACAATAAGAAGAGAAACTAAAACAAAATCTGATGGAAAAATATTAATTGCAGGCTACAATTTTTCAATGCCGCAAAATGACACCGTTTCAAATCCAAATGAGAGACCGTGACTAAGTGAAATTGGAAAAGAGTATGTGCATTTAGATGTTCATAATTTAAGTATACGTGATAAAAATGTGAAGGTACTCACAAAGCCGTCCATTGGCGTGCATGAATCAAAATCTCCCCTTATTTCCTGAGAGCAGAAAATACAGAATAATTCAAGAAATGGTCAGAGATCAGTAGAAGGCAAAGTAGGACTGTCCCCTGGACGCTGATACAGACTACTTACGGCAGATGACATGGCAACCATAACCAGGAGGATCACAGCGTTATGCTTGGGAAGGTGAGCCATTTTACTCTGGAAGTCTCCACAGGATTATTGGAATGAGACTGAAGACCTCCAGCTGGGTCGGGCCATTTATCTAACCAAGGTCCGAGTTCAGGCACAGATAGTAACTGGTGTGTAAACACAAAGCAGAGGCCAGTCCAACCTGCGCATGGCTTTGACTCTCTACCCCTCTTACTCACTGTTTGAGGAACACTGATTAGCCATCCTGTTTTTCGTAGCCGTGAGGCGGAACGGGCCGCGAGCCAACTGCAGACGCGCAGGAGCGCTGGTGGCTGCCCGGGTCACATTTACCGTTTACCGACCGTTTACGGGCCACTAATGCGGCTAAGAATCATTGGATGTGCTGCTGGTATTTGATCAATATTGTGTTTCGATTTATCGGATGCTGTGTTTGTTCAGGTAGTCAATAACTGCCAGTGCTGCTGCAGGCCTTAGGCAAGTCCCCCCCCAGACTTACTGCTGAGTTTAACTCCAATTGGAGAAATTGTCGATTGGCGGGGTGGGGGGGGGGGGGGGGGGGGGGGGGAGTCCAAAATGCTGTGACAGATAAGTGCTGTGTAAATACGACGTCCAGCACTCTTAGTTACGGTAAGCCTGGTTCACGGTGTGCAAATCAATTACCGTCCAGCTACTTACCCAGTTTCCTGTATGTACCTACACTGTGAGTGACTCACCTCTCAATTTATTTTGGCAGCTCCAACTTGGAGTGGTGGGGTCCGGCACTGGGGGGGAGGGGGGTGTCGCCGGGTTGCGGGTTCGAATCCTGTCCCAGCTCAATGGGACCTGCATGTTCAGCCTGTGCCTTTACTGGTTTCTACCTACATTCCAGAGACATACAACATAGGTAAGCTGGCTTCTATAAATCTTCTGTTTTGTTTGTGTGTGCCCTGTGATAGATAGATAGATAGATAGATAGATAGATAGTTTAGCCTACTTAAGCAAAAGGGATGGAACATCTATTGACAGGGATATCCAATAAGTGTTGTGAGTTTCATTTGATTGGCTGATACCTAACACACTTCAATGCTAACATAACAAGAAGGATCCCAGCGTATGCATATGAACTTTCTTCCTGTTTCCCCCACTACCTGCAAAGCAGAAATATATAGACGCAGAGTCCACTCGCTGCTGTTTCAGCAGACAACCACTAGAGGGAGCCCTTACATCTAAGCAGTAACCAACGCGATGAATAAGGCAGGAGGCATCAAGTATCATACAAAGAGAACATTTAGTTCCCAACATGAGAAATTTCGTCTTTCATCGTTTTACTTGCTCGTTTTAGCTCATTCTTTTCCATAAATCCAGCAGAAAGGCCCAGATTAACTGGCTGGACAAAAAAATACACTTCTAAAGGCAATTTACAAGATGAATGTGCTTATGGTGGAGTAATACAATGCTTTGCAAACTCAGATCTTACCAGAGCTCCAGGGCCAGGGTTCTTTTACATAAGAAAAAGGCATTTGATGCAAACAAGGCATTTGAAAAAGGATTTACAGAACATAATGGATCCAAACAGAATCAAACACTGACGGTAAAACAAAGCATGTCGATTAAAGTTCGATCTGGACCCTGCTATCTTCTGTTTGGATTAATACTCATCTTTTTAAATCCACACTCAGGCTGCATGTGCGGATAGTTATCATTTGCTGGGTGGTAGAATTTCTGCTTTGGTTCCAGGGTTATTTATCAAATAGGGTAGAGGGACAAAGCGACAGTGGGCCTTTCAGCCGCCTCTAAGCAGTGCCTAAAGCCCCGCAATGCTAATGTGTAGCAGATTGTTACGCAGGTCTAGGCCCTCGCGACGAGGGCGGCGCAGGACAGGACGGGGAGAGCCGCGGTCATTGAGGCCGCCACAAAAGCCTCGCCAGGCGGGCGGCTTCCTGGGAGCTCTTTGGGGACAAAGCGGGATGGACGGGCCGTGGAACCACAAGCCCTGTGCGGCATTGGACTAGGGTTCTCGCATCAGGCTGGTGCATCAAATTAACCCAGTTAAGATGAAGGCAGATACAGGGAGATTTAGCAGCCGGGATATTCCAATACAGGCCCTGAGGACCGAAGCAAGGCCACAACAATAAATCACTAGAACAGTTTTTTATTTATTTTATTTGTTTGTTTTTTTTTTTTAACTGTTTTTGCGATACTGATGATAAGATCTGTAGTCTAAATTGGTGTGTGCGGCTGAACCCAAAGGCAATATGTCCTCTTTTTCCTGGGCTGGGCCTCTTACAGTGGGACCTAAAAATGGCCCGAATGTCCGGGATTCTGCTTTATGTTGACATTAGCTATCTACATTCGGAATACTTTTTGTGTGTAAAATTGCGTTGCTTTGATGCCCCGCTTTGCATCCAGCAAAACATGGTCGCTAGAGCATACAATAGTAATCAATGATGGCTTTTGTAAGTAAGACGTTAATTTAGATGTTATAATTAGTCTTGTTCCTAATTTTTGGAAGTGGAGGAATGTTTGTGTGTTAATATGCTGTTATACACTCACCTAAAGGATTATTAGGAACACCATACTAATACGGTGTTTGACCCCCTTTCGCCTTCAGAACTG
>JAODKL010000085.1:2267383-2284804 GCA_026780765.1 Petrocephalus schoutedeni
AGTTCAGGAGATTGTCTTGACCAGGACCACACCCCTAAATGCATTGAAGCAACTGCCATGTGATTGGTTGATTAGATCATTGCATTAATGAGAAATTGAACATGTGTTCCTAATAATCCTTTAGGTGAGTGTAATTAGCAGACAGGACAAGCTGTCACATTGCTGAGTTGCTTTTCTCGCCCTTAACTGAGGGCTGCTCCCACAGACAGTAGATTCCTCCTGACTGGCGGAACCAATGTTCTATTTCACAGCAAGACTGTCCCACTGAGTCAGTAAGCTGCACCACTGGTGACGGGGCCCCTACCTATATCGCTGAAAACTGCTGCAATAACCTACCACATTCTTATTGAGATTTTTCAAACCAGGTGTCCATCCCATCTAACAACTGTAAATATTTACTGCCCAGCGACATCGACTCATCAGCGTAATACCGAAAACTGTTTGATGTTTATTTGGTGTCTCCATTCATTATCTAATATCTCTTTGGCTTTGACATGGACGTAAACATTTATATTAGGCTAATAATGTATAATTTCCGTGACCATCTTGTAGCCCAGATAACGTGAGCGAGCTCTAACTCCCGGCCACGGCCTGCGTGTCTCAGCGTGTGAGATATGTAAAACATGACACGGTGCAGATAGCTAGCAGCTGACCTTAAGGTGAACCGTGCCTTGTTAATGAACCTGAACAGAGATGCACTCCGGGTGAACTGGCTCCTCGGGAGAACGGACCAGATCCCACCACACGCGTAAAATTCCATATGGAGTCCAACAAACTCGCAGGCCCTATTGATAACATTTATTTACTCTGTGGAGAGGCAATTAAAAAGGGTTTTAAAAAATATGAGAGACTTCAATCTTAAGGTTGTCTTAGTATAACCAGGATTCTACAAAGTGGCAATTTGGAGATGGTTAGAATGTATCAACACATTTTAATGTAACAATGAACTGGACATGTTTAAACTGCATAAAATACAAGCCCTAGATGTTGCCATTTGTTCCAAATTTAGACACATCTATTGCTTCACGCAGCTGATTCGTATTCACATTTTCTCTATATATTTCTAAACTGGCTTCATTCTGCTCCTCAGGCAGAGTCCATGCCCTGGCATCTTCGGCGAGCAGCTCTATGCTTTTCGTCAAGTCGTTTTATTTTTCTCGACCTGGCACCAACACGCCAGCGCCGTCCCCGTGATCAACACGCAGATTTACAAGCTCACACGGAGGATCCCGCATTCCAGCCTTTGACAAACACTCGACGATAAAGCTTAACAACAAACTCCCCGGAGACAGTGCTCTTTCCAGACACTGTTTTGAAACAGAGGGAGAAGCCCGATAATGCAGAATTAAGACAAATAAAGCTTTTGCCAAATGGGTCAATGCTAATACGGGGCCACGCTTTGTCCGGCTACTGCATTTCATCTGCAGAAGAGATACAGAGAGCTTCGGAAGCTCCCAACCCTCCAATACCATGTCCATGTGAAAGCACAGACTTTCTGCGTGGGACTGTGCACTCCCACAGCAACAAGCAGGCTTTGCACTCAGTAATGATACAAAAGTATCCCGCTTTGCATTCGACGTGACAAACAGGGATTCCACATGACACTCCATAGAGTTCTGTGTGGCTTCCTTTGATAATTACCATCCGCTGTTTTTGAACAATAATGACCTTTCAGTCCCAAACAACGCTTAGGGCACAATAATATTTGGCAATTTAAGTTTTATTTAATATAATTAATAAAGGTCTTTGTTTAGTCCCCGGGAATTGCATATACGTGATCGATAATAATTTACGGAATTTTTGTTGCCTTCCCAAAAACAAAGTAAAAACAACGAAAAAGTAACAATTAAAAAGAGAAAGTGATATAGATTGAAAAAAAAAGTTGAGTACAAAGAGTCACAATCACAGAGAACTCAGCTGATTGGTTGAAACAACACCTTGATCTGAATTGGTACATTCTGGACCTGAACTTGTCTGTGATGGATTACTTCTGTGAGTAACGTCCCCGGCAGTGCTCACCACACCTAACCTCCTGGGTACCCTTTGAGTTGTACTCCAACCTATAGTACAGAGGAATTTTGTAACGCAATGCCACTTTGCAATCTGAGCACAAAAACAAAGCATTAAAACTTTAAAACCTTTGCATTGGATTTAAACTGTTTCATTGTATAGCAATGACTGCTTTCAAAACAACTGCATTCTTTTTCCTGACTGATATATTGCAGCATTAAAGGAGTGTGTCAAGTGAAATTTGGGTTAGTGGCTTATAACCAAGCCTCCTAGGGTCAAACGGGTACTGTTCCCAAACTGACCCCCGTTATACATACCACAGATGTGATGTAGGGATGGGTTATGTGCAGGACACTTGTGGGCTGACCTGTACATGACTGGAAGCTGACCCAAGTTTGACTCCAACCACACAGCAGGCAAATGTTGATCTACAATTAATGTGTCTGCAAACATCACACTTGAATATAACGACTTTGCTTATCAATCCTTCGTTTCTGTTTGTGAATCGTTGAAGAAAACTATTTAATTCCTACAGTAAAATCTGATATTTGACACTAATGCTTTTTTTCTTTTATATCGTAGAAGACAGTTTATCTTTATGGAAACCCTTTATTTCTAAACAAATGATACGTTTCCAAAAGACAGAAAGGTCATCTGACTTAGCTGTTTTCACCGTAAGCTTGGAAAAGCCCAAACCTAAATTAGTTTCAGTTGTGCAGATACCAAAAAAATGTTGCCTACTGCTTATCTCTCTAACTGCAGTTCAAAACCACAGCATCTAAGTAATCTCTACGATCCAATGCCCAGAGCACACAGCACAGCAAGTTAACAGGGACAATCTCAGTAAAAGGAATTAATGTTTTAGACTTTTAGTGTATGTCTGTGGCTTCATTTTCAGGGAGGACTTGAAAAATATATTTGTCTCCCTGAGAATGGAGCTTGTTGTTTTCAAATCAGTGGACCGAAAAACTTTGGGATTACCGAGTAATTTGCTCTCCAGAGTGCGTGTCAAATTCTATGCAGACACCCTGTGAGAATTAAGTTAGTGAAAACAAGATTTCAATTCAAGACATAGATTATCTTGCTTAAGCATGGATATCAGACTGATAGCGCCCGCCATTGTTAGCAAGAAATCTGCTTCAGTCTCTAATTAGCGTTTTGCATTTAACTGTGATAAATCAGTCCGGGTTACGTTTAAACAATGACTGCAGCATTTCCGAAAAAAACATCGCAATCATTAAGAACTATATGCTGAATATAGGTCATATTCTGTTAAAATTCACGAAACACATATGCAAATGAATATTTTTTTCCCGGATTTTATGGAAGTGTTTGTACACTGTAGACCAGATGGCTGGGAAAACAGGAAATACTCTATATTACAATGCACAGTATGTAAACATCCATAACTCGTGCATTTGTCTGTCTGTTGTGTTTACTTTCAGCCACGCACGCTTCCCGATCGCTTACTCGGCGCGATATTAATTCAGGCATAAAATGTATCCGTCGGTACCCCTCTGGCTTGGCAAAGGAGGGCGGCCTGAATGAAAGAAAGGTCACCGCCTGCAGGTCCTGCCCTTTGATCCGGCGGAGGACGGAAGCGGTGGCTGCCGTATTAGTAAAGTTCGAGATTTACAAGCTAGTAAAACCGAGATGAGGATCAAAGCTGTGGGCTGGCAGAGAGCCCTGGCTGCATCTGGCTGTCGGAGCCAGCGACATCGCCGGGCCATAAGCGCAGGGCCACCGCCCGACGAGCTCCGGCGCGGCAACGGCGGCCCGATTCCATTTAACCGCAAATCTTAACGTATTGGAAGCGTGAGAAAGAAAAAAGCAACAGAGAGGCGCAAACGTCTGCGCCGCTAAAACAGCGGACGGTGACTGGATTTGACTCCAAAGGGGGTTCGGCCCCCCTGTAGAAATACCGGACGCCATCAGATTGATTTTGCCGACGGGGGGAGGGTCCGAAACGTGTTTCGCAAAATAGCAAAGTTTTAGAATAATCTAGAATAGTTTCATAATGACTTTCTTGGGCTGAGATTAAAAAAAAAAATAGCCTAGGGGTTGTGAATCTGATTTTAAACAAGAAGGCACATTTGGTCGCAGACATGGTGATTTATTCCCATGCGCGACACGGCCGTCTTTGGCGTATTGTTTTGGGGGCTCCGTGTCTGCTGGTGCTTACACCACATTGGCATCCACTGAAACGGGAATCATCCACGGTCATCAGTCTCTGCTGTCAGCGGGGCAGATTCACAGGGGGGGGGGGGGGCGCATCCCGATTAATCAGGGGCCGTCGTCATGGAGACGCCAGCGCGTCCCCTCCCGTGCCGGCGACGGACGATGGGGATCGGCACCGCGGGGCTGCGGGACATCCATCATCGGCCCGAGTGTCTCTGGCATGTAGGTGCTGCCGCTGGGAAATAATAAAAGGCGCGGCGCCGCTTGCGTCCTGCAGGATTGGTTACCAGGCCGCGCACGGTGCCTGGTGTCTAATGCAGGGGATTCATTCCAGCCTGTCACGGGCTTCCCGGCAGCTACTTCCCAAGGCATAATAATAATAATAATAATAAACCGTCACAATCTCCCCGAATCTATTAATGCTGCCCTTCTGCAATATGAATACCACACCTCTGCTTCCCACACGTTAATAAAGCCCATATGCTTGACAGTAGTATTTTCTCCCTTCCAGCTTGCTGTCAAGATTTCCATCTCCCACTTCCAGACTTCTGTGGGTAAGGTACCGACCGTTCCGACTCACAGCCCTCTTGAAATGAAACATTCTCGCCTCACAGGAACCACTGGCGTCTGCTTAAAAATGTAGAAGTTATTATGGGCTGACATAAAAAAAAAATGCTTTTTAATATAAGATAATCCATATTTACGGAAAGTTTTGCCATTAGCCGAAATATAATGTCTAGCTTTACAAAGGGCTCCTGCAAGGACCATCCATTAATTAATCCAAGTCACGAAGTATTGATACAAAAAACGCAGTTGAATGTGACAGCGCGACGCCATAATGAAACAGTTAATTTGGAATTTTAAAGTAGGCTGCAAACGTGTACCATTTCACTCGTGTACGGCCCTACTAAATGCATCCAAATCGAATAAAACAACGCGAAATGCGATTAATCGATATCACTGTTATGTTTAGCTGAAACGTGCCAGTGTTTTTCCCAGCTGATATTCATGTCAGATTGGCATTTATACATGATTATTAACAAGCTCACAGCTACACTCTTTGAAAATACAGACTCCTGTAAACCAATCGCATCCCCGGGAGCCGCATGATGTAACTCGGACCCTCCTTATATCCCGGCCGATAAACGCCTAGAATTATAGACACGCTTACTTGGAAACGGCAAAATGTTCGACTCGCTGACGTTTATTATCGGTAAGCTTCTGGTGCTCTCTAATCTGAGCATTTTCAAGTTCCTTTCGCAGAAGGACGAAGCCCCCAGCAGTAACTGCCCGAGCCTGTCCCTGCAGCGCGGGGATCTCCTGGAGGTCCCCCGGACCCTCTTCATCCACTTCGGAATTTACTTGGGTGACAACAAAGTGGCGCATCTCATGCCCGACATCCTGCCCGCGCTCACGAGTGACAAGGGCCAGATTAAGAACGTCGTCACCAACAAGAGGCTTCTCTGGGGCGTCATTACCAAGAATGCCACCATCCGCGTCGACACGGTGGAAGACTTCGCCTACGGGTCGAGCATCCTGGTGAATGACATGGATAATACGACGAAGCGGGCGCCTCTGCCCAACGAGGAGGTGGCGAGGCGGGCGGAGAAGCTGATCGGAGTCATACCCTACAGCCTGCTTTGGAATAACTGCGAGCATTTCGTCACGTACTGCAGATACAGCTCGCCCATGAGCCTGCAGACGGAGAAGGTAACGGCGCAATCTGCCATTAAATACCCCCATCCCGTGTTTGGGGTCAATCTGACCCCAGAGCATCATTAAGCGGTAGGCAAATTTCACACGGGGAAATGATCACGGGAAAAGGGTTAAATACCCCCCTTCCAGCCTTTATACAGACTATGTACAGAATAAAAAAAAGAATATAAAAAAAAAGCACGATCGTGTCACACACAAACATCTAGTGTTAAGCCTTCAGTGCGAATAAGATGTAGAAACTACTTGAATGCGTAGTATAAGTTGAATTAAGATTTGAAAACAAACGTTTTTATCCCCCGTTATCCCATAATTACGCGGCCTGCCTGCCGCCCTCACCCTCGAAGGGATGGGGTCTGGGGGCGGCGTGGATGTGTGACGGGGAACAGCGGGTAATGTACAGTAAGTGTCGCCTCTGCCCTCCGCAGTTCTGCGAGCGCCTCAAGTCGGTCGTCCGGGACCAGAGGAGCGTCCTGCTCGCCGCGCTGCTGGGGATGATGGCTATTGCGTGCCTGGGACTGGCTCCTTCCACCACCCTGCCCAGCATTCTCGTCCCCTTCGCCCTCTGGATGGCCGGCTGAGGGCCGGACGCCGACGCTGTCACCGGCTTAGGGGATACGCCGGCTTCAGTCATGTTTATAGATCTCCACGATTTGTTTTAACTTACTGTGTAAGTCCACGTTACCTGTTAGTAATCTTCGATGAGAAAACACCTGCGTATCTAAGAGAAGTTGGTTTATGTACAGTGACTTGTTTAAATATGTAACACATTTATACTTAATTTTTTAATACATTCAAACCTGGTGATTTTACATATTAATAAAGGAATTAGGAAAAAAAAACGGTTGGCTGTCATGTCTTAAAGTAAGAGAAGCATTATATATTATGCAACCATGTACTTAAATAGGCTAATTCTAGGCATGAACAGAGCGACACGCGCCCATGCTCGTGAAATGGCGAAATCCACGCAAAGGAGATTTCATTCAGTCTTTAAATCTATTATGGGAAGGGGGATTATGATCTAAGAATAGTCCTTTGGCAAAAACATCATTTTTGGAATAAAGAATGTGCCATAAAATAGAAAGATTATTCCAACTGTATTGGAGAAATTAAGGCTACGAACTGAGGGCGTTAAGCCATCTCCAAAATCTGCGTACTCATTATCTTGTATGTTATGTATGAACAATTTTATGTTTTATGTTTTATTTTGTATATATTTTAATATTAAGAAATGAAGTTTAATTAATTTTTCAGTATTCAAGGCTTTTAAACTGCAATAATTTTAGTTCATTAGATAAATATTAGATAAATGGGTTCCATCACACCTGATTTTATTTATATAAAAGTTAGTCACCATTAGTTATATTTGCCACATAGACGTATTTCAGAATAGGTTTCTCCAGTCTGCTTCAGTTTAGGTCATAAACAGACACATTATTCACAAAACTTTCCAAGATTCCACCCTCAGTGGCTCTTCAAAGAGTTACTGTACCTAGCGTACTGACACACCACTGGCACCATACGCATGGTTCCAGGAACATTTGTTCTGGAGGTGCTTTTGAAAACAACAAATCAGTTCTTCTTGGGTTGTGAACCTGGCATTGAGACTATATTGGTTTTAACTGCCTCTGTACCTGTAAATGTTAATTTAATCACACTTTTACTCAATATGCTGTGTACGGGAGCACTTTCTGAAAATAGCTACATCCCATTCTGACACGCTGAGCAAAGTGAATGCTGTAGTCACTGAGGTATTACCCAAGGGGTGCTTAACAGCATGAGAAGCCTGTGCTGGTTTCATTCAGACTTTTAAACGGTTTATTGGCAAGTTGGAATTCATTATGCAGAGAACAAAGGCCTGAATTAGTCTTGAGGAATCCAGGAGTTCTCTATAAACATGTGATCGTAAAAGGACTCTTGTTGCAAAGCATGTAACCCTATAATCCCCTGGCTCCTCCCACAGCTCGGGGAATAAAACAGGCAGGTGTGAAACGGTTCCCCACATCAGGCACAATGTCCCCTTTTGAGTTCCTGAGTCTGCTTTTCATTGCGAGCAAAGTTGAGGAAGACAAGGAGCCCAAGTATGACATCTCGATTTACGAAAGGGGAGACCTGCTGGAGGTTCCCCGGACACTCTTCACACATTTCGGTATCTACTTGGGGGACAACAAAGTTGCTCACCTGATACCTGACATCCTTCCGGTATTTTCAAGCAACAAGGAAGCCATTAAGAAGACGGTAACCAACAACAGGCTGATCTTGGGGGTCATTGCCAAGGCGGCCAGCGTCAGGGTAGACTCTGTGAAGGACTTTGCCTATGGGACGGAGATCCTGGTCAACCACACGGACAAGGTCTGCAGCCGGCGTCCGTTCAGTGGCGACGAGGTGGCCAGGAGGGCCGAGAAGCTGTTGGGCACCATCTCCTACAGCCTCCTCTGGTACAACTGTGAACATTACGTCATGTACTGCAGATACGGCTTCGCAGTGAGCTTTCAGACTCACCAGGTACGAACACCTCTTCTAGGGCCGCTTCAGATCAGGCTGCGTTGAAACAATGCGCTTCATACTTTTCGTCCAAGATGTGTCCAGACCTGCGGTGTGACAGCTGGGAATGTTCTGGAATTTTTAAGGGTGTCTGTGTTTGGTATTTGGTGGTTGGTCTTTAGTTATCTAAAAAAAGATCTAAAAAAAAAATCTTTAGCTATCTAAAAATCAATACTTGTAATTACGTGAAACAAAAGACAAAATGTAACTTTAGGCTAGTGACTGTTTACGATGCAAAATTCATGTCTTAGTTTTGCCAAATACTTCCACAAATCCCTCCATTATCCATTGTTGTACTGTGAATACTTGGTTTTAAATCCTTGGGTAAAGAACCACTGTTAGAGTATATAGTTCATATAATAGTCACAGTGCACAGACTGGGAAAACCTTAATTTATTAATATTATTAAGATTTAAAATTGCACCCTTTTAACAACATGTTAATGTAGATCTGATATAAAGGATTTAAGTAGCAAATGTACAGATAAAATATTGGCGTACACAGCTGTCTCACACCTCCAGGGTTGAGGGTTCAAATGCAGCCTGTGCTCTGTGTGACGTCTGGGGACAAACAGTTAGGCTAACTGGTGCCTCTAGGATGCACCATTAAGTATGAATGTGTGCGTGTGTCAGGGAATGGACTGGCACCCTGTCCAAGGTGCGGCCCAGCCCTGTGCATTATGCTGCCTGGGATAGGCCCAAAAATGAAGGAACCATCTTGCATAAAAGGCACATTAAGTTACCACTTATATCAAAGTGCTTGTGCAAGGACTATGAACACTGAACCACTGAACAAAGGAGAAAATAATTATGGTATGATGGTCATTTTCTTTGCCCCTTTTCATACATTTGGAAGGGTTTATCTGCAGAAAGCCAAATAATGCTCATTATCCCGTGGGAGTGACTGGGTCCCATTACCGGTCTGCATGATGGTATTATAGCCAGGAAATATGAGGCCCTTTTACATGACCAGGTGCATCCTGTGCTGCAAACACTGTTCAGAGTGTCACAGAGCCCACCTCCATCCCTCAGAGAACTGAAGGATTAGTCCAGTATCCTATATGGTCCAATAATAATATACTGAGTAGATCCTGCAATAGCATCTATAGATATGTACTGCAAATTTATTTAAAAATCTAACTAATTTTCTTTGTGTATTCATGTTCACTCTGGGACCATGAAGAACACAAGCGATTTAGAGATTAAAATCTAAACATCGATCTCGTAAACGACCTCGCCTGCTAATCGGCGCTATTTAGCTTGTATATAGCGCCATCTGCTGGCACAACCATGGAAACTGGGAAAAAAAATGAAAAGTCTTCACTAGTTGCTAAAATGGTCCATTTTCTGTCTTTACAGTTTTGCAAAACGGTGCGGAAGATCGTCTGCAGCAGAAAGACGGCGTTCCTCAGCGCCCTGTTAGGATTCGGCGCGATGCTGTATCTCGGATCTGTTTCAGCGTACATAACGCTACCTACTGTGTTTATCCCGTTCACCATCTGGATGGCGTCGTAGCGCTAGCTGCCCCTCATTCCTAAGCCAGGACATCACATGCAATGCTTCAATGGACCTCAAATACATTGCAAATACTTGAAGCGGTATTAAATCTTAGTGAGAAATCCACGCGGAAGGGTGGGTGGTCTTCCAAGTTTACTCAGTTTGAAGAGCAAAAAACTGACGAACTTATACGGTGTAGCTCGAAGCATTATGCGTGACGCATCGAAGAAGTGAGATTTTAATAACTTTCCATTTTTTACCATCACTAGATGCTCGGAATCAGTTTCTATGTTAAAGCTCTCGATGTGATAATTATTCCGTAAATCAACATGGACATCAAGGCCCCAGGAACTGCCTCTGTAGGACAGAAGACCTTGGTAGTTAATGTTACTGCACCCTTATATATGTCTATATAAGTTGTTAGCATCAGCTGAGCTGACCCTGGATGCGTTGTGCACTGGAGTAATAAAACTTCATACTTAATGGTACTGCAGCACCTACTATCGTGTGAAATTGAGTACAATCCCACTTCTTTGACCTTATTAAGTTCATGGGAGTTTTACTTTACAATGTTCTGAGGGCAGAACAAAAAAATGGTTCAGAGAGATAGCCAATCATATCTTCTGTCAGATGTCACACTAACCAATCAGGTGGCTTGGTTACGCCTCTTCTAGTAATCTCTCTGACCCAATCATTTTTCGTTCTGCTCTCAGAATATTTTTGTGTAAATTAAACTCCCACGAGCCATTATGAGAGTTACAACTATCAGTGCCTTTAACAAATGATGGCTTTATTCATTTAACCTAAAATACGGATTAAAAACAAAAAACAGACGTTTCCTGTTTGTTTGTTTATTTGTTTAGGGGGGATATGTGGCTGGATCCTTTTCACCCCCAAAAAACATATAGTTAGATGTTTAGTTTCTGACGCTCATATTTTCCATGAAAGTCAGACAGCTGGGACTCTGGGGTGTATTCATAATTCACAAACCAGCTGTGGGACATTCACCCTGTTTTTCAGGACAGAGCTGAGGTACCTTGTGAAGTCTGTGTTCGGTGTCATTATTTATGAACAGCAGGCTGGGATTGGGGGCACGGCTTTATGTAATAATCATTGTTCCGTCACTATGGAAACCTCTCACTGCACGCGGCAGGCCAGCAAGCAGACATTAGAAGGTGCAACAAGTGAGGTGATCTAGTACATTGACTTTCCTGTGGACTTTTAATACAAATATCTTTGAGCATGAAGAAACCACATTTTAGACGTTCACGAATCCTGTGGTTTATTTAGCAGATTCAGCTGTTCATCTAAGTTCTATGACAACATGCCGGTAAATAACACAATGCCCTAATAACAGTAATAGCACATATGCCATCTAAAGCACTTAAAGGGTTAATGGGGCATGATGGGTTCCTTATGCAATTAGGCGTACAGATGCTGTACAGGAGAATTCAGCCTGTCAGTCCTCAAAGTTAGGCAAGAGCGCCAGCTTCTGTTGACTTTTCCGTCTACCGTATTACACAGAGTATTATGCCCGACGCCAACCCGCTGCTACACGCAGATCGCAGAGCAGGCAGACAGTGACATTGTAAAAAGTACAGATCCACCACCAACAAGACAAGCAGATGGCGCATATTTTGTCAGCTATCTTGGCCTCCAATTAAACAGATCACTGGTATGATTCCATCCATCCATCCATCCATCCATCTATCCATCCATCCATCTTCCAACCGCTGGCCAGGGTCCCAGGTGAAATTTAGTTTAAAAGTTTTAAATGACCTTAAAGGAAAGGTTTGCAATCACATGATAGCATTCCACATCATTCATTCAACTCCACAGAAAAAAAAATCAGGGTGGTCAGCTGGCTGGCATGATATTTTCAATTCGAGACAAGTCTGCACATAGATTTACATGGATGCAATAGTTTTATTACCTTGTAAGTAGTCTGTAGGGTTTGCAAATTGCCCCAATACTATTGATGTGGCTAATTTTAGGTTTATAGTGGAATAATACAGACTTGCTGTATGATTTCTTGCGTGAGCACTAGAGACTGAAAGTAAGAGTGTCACGCCAAATGCGTGAGAGCTGGCAATCCTGAATCTCATGTCTGCAGTATGTATTTTTAGAATGAAGAGCTCTTAGGTTTAGCCAAACACAGAACCGATCATCGAAACTGCTCCTAAAAATACGCCTGGAGAACAAAGGACGATGACCTACATTTTAACAAAACACATTAACTTACTTTTCGACGACTGACGTCTCCGTCATAATAGCCGGTGGGTGTCCTTACTGCCTTTGACATGTAGGAGCCCTTATGTGATATTCAAAATCGCGGGGACTAGTGACACGGGATATCACGCAAGATTCAGAGCAACAGTATCAAAGAAAACCATCACATCACAGCTGTAACAAATGGGGAAAATCGCATGGAGAGTGGAATACACGACTCGGTATAATATTATAATTTAATATTTTATTAAATAGCATTGTATCCTTCAAACTATATATTACGAAAAAAACGGTTAACAAGACGAGAATTTTTGGAAACTGAGGCTAATGTATTAATGCCGAGACAACCAGGCGTTTCCAATTAAATGCTGAACTGGGTAAGTACCAGCTAGTTACATACCTTATATTTTATATCTAATAGTGAATACTAGGCATGTAAACTTAACAAGAAAAAAGAATAAATGCATGAAGGAATACCTGGATATTGTATATATAACGTCAGAATCTGTAATACATTTATTCGGGAAGCAATAGGTCGAAATTCCTGTTTATCATTCATTTGATACATAGTTTCTTTTCGTAAAAACAAAAATAGCGAATGGGGGTGAGATGTTCGATATCGGCCAGGTGTTATTTTCACGATTAAAAGCTGCATAATCAGCTCCTGTTCACTGCATCGCTGGGTCTTCATACCCCAGGGAGTCGGGTTTGCGCGGGTACCGAAGCTTAAATGCATTATTAGGAGGGTACAGTATACACTTCCCACGATTAAGTAATATTAATTGATATTATTGCGAATGCATTATCGTTATATCATTTGCTGGCTCTCATTATAATTATGCCGCATTATAATATAATGTTATAATAAACGCGCAGTGAGTTTACTCACTGAACAGGCGTTTCTTTAGAGAAACGAAGCTGACAGGTGACTTAATACGTTTCACATGTTTTGGGCACTGTACATAAGTAGCATATATGAGTATTTTCTAGTTTGGCTAGTTTACCGTTTGTCGCTGTTACCTCTTTTTAGGATGGTTCAGAAGAAGCTGTAACCTGACCTCAATGAGGAGACTCTCTTGGGTTTAGAAGTCAGCTAAACTGGGCCATCTGTCAAAATGGGGCAGATACGTCTGAAGCGTCTTTCCCCTTTAAATTTTAACAGCCCATTGTGAGACAGGTAAACTTTTCCTGGCTGAAGTAGAGCCAATCAGGGGTGCGTTTCCCAAAAGCTTTTTTTTTTTGCAACCAACATAGCTGTGCTCATTCAGTTGCATGGATTTAACTGTGTAAGTTGCCAACGTAGATAGCAACCATGCTTTTGGGAAACGCACCTCAGAATAGTTGTTACCGAGATCTGGTATAGAAAGCACGTGATCAACAAAACAAGATTTTATTGGACAGAAGTCACAGGAACATAAATCACGCTATTGCTACTATTGATATCAAGGTTACAAATCTGGAATAATGAGTTTTATTTCATTAGTATCTAATCGTACATATTATATACTGCACAGTGACAATTAAAAATGGTAAAGATATATACTTTTTTTAAAATAGTTATTTTTATCTGTCCCACTTTAGGTAACTTATTAGGAAAAGTGGGACACTGCGTTTCAAGTATGGGGGACTATTCTTTAGGTCTCCCAATAAGAGAAAAAGTGCATATTTTACAGTACAGAATCCCAACTCCTATAAATATACAAGAAGTATATTTTTGTCCTATCTTAAGTCCTGCCCTTTGGGTCATGTGAAGGTCACGGTAGAATAAATATAAAAGCAGGATTAATAGCTGAAGACTAATGAATGTCGCAGACTACACAGGAAAGAATGGCCGTTACCTTCGTTGAATTTGTTAAATTTGTTTTAGAGCACAATGGCACCACGGCAGAGAGGGGCTTCAAAGATGGCCGTGAATGAAAAGGGACAGCGAAGGCTGAACACATGGAGTGAGGAACTGATGGCGGCAGCGATTAGCGAGTACAAGCGACTGGAGCAGGAAGGGCAGACGCCAAGGCTGAGGCTCCTGGCGCGGGCCTGGAACGTGCCGAAATCGACACTTCAGCGCCGAGTGAAGGGGAAGGTTCCAGGCCATGAGCACTCAATGGGGAGAAATCCTGTACTTACAAAGGAGGAAGAAGAGAAGCTGGCGAACTTAATCAAAACGTTATCGAAAAGGGGGTTCCCAATGAGAAAGCCGGATATACAGAGGTTGGCTTTCCAATATGCTGAGGCAAACGGCATCCAGGGCTTCTCGAAAGGAAAAGGAAAGGCTGGACATTACTGGTTTGAGGGCTTCGTGACGAGAAACCCCAGCCTGAGTATGAGGAAGCCTGAAGCTCATTCCACCTGTTCCAGTCCCACTGTTGTTGAGCAGTGGTTTGCAAACTATGAGGGGCTATTGCATGAGCTGGAGATTCGGGATGTGCCGTCGCACATCTGGAATTGCGACGAAACTGGGCTGCAGGATTGCTTTACTTCATCCAAGGTAGCTTTTGAGGTAGGAGCCCCTCATTACCATCTAAAGACGAGTGCGAGGGGTGAGACAGCAGCTGTTCTGGCCAGTCTAAATGCTGCAGGACAGTATGGCCCCCTCTTAATAATCTTCAAGGGGAAACGGCTCAGGGCAGAGTGGTTGTTGGGGGCTCCAGACAACTGTATGGTGAGAATGTCAGAGAATGGCTGTATAAACTCCGACTTGTTCTTGGAGTGGGGCAGAAAGTTTGTTTCCATGCTCCCAAAAGATGACCTCCGACCACATGCACTCCTGCTTGATGGACACAGCAGCCATGTTTTCAGTCTGGATTTCCTCACGCTAATGAAGAACTCCAATGTGCACGTAGTATGCTTTCCACCTCGCGCCACACGCATTTTACGGCCAGCAGAATGGTCCCTCTTCAAAAGCCTGAAACAGAACTGGAATCTGGAGGGTCAAAATTTGACCAGGCAGTCTGGCAGAAAGAAGCTCCAAAGGGCAGACTTTTTTGCAGTTTTCACCAGAGTGTGGGGAAAAGCAGCAGTTTTACAGGCTGCTCAAGCTGGGTTTAGAGGAAGTGGCGTTTACCCAGTCGACTTAAATGCCATCAGTCACTATTGCCCAAGCATAACTACAGAGCCGGTTAATGGATCCTAGACATAACACTTCTGCGCACTCACCTCACTGTCACCTCACCTCACTCTCCTCCACCAAATGCCCTTCAGCACTGACCACCACCAAGCACTGCTTCACCCAAAGGAATGCACATGATGGCTACCTCCCCATCACCCAATTGTTCTATTTGGCATTGAACATGAGAATGCTTGATATAATTCATAGCATTTCCACAGCATGCTACCTTTGTATTACAATCATGTACTCATGCATGACGACGGCGCTCTATAGATTGTACATTTTAAATTGCAGTATGTGTAGTTACCTAAAGATGAGGTGACTTGCATGCACAGTAGTATATTTGTCCATGCCTCTCCTGTGGCTTGTGTGTCACACAGGCTTGTGTATTATAATGTGTTTATTCCTCCAGAACTTCCCGTTTTGCTTCTGACCACCGATCTTCTCAAAGACAGGCTAATTGTAGCGATTTACAAATATACAAAGTAATAATGACAAATATACAATATAAGTAACTTTCTAAGTAATCAAGTAACTTTGCAGTAATTCACAGACAATACTGCCGTTTCTGAAAAAGCATGGCCTTATGGCTTGGCTCTCTGTTCAAACTTTACAAATATAAACTTATTATCTTAAAAATTATAAACGCATGCAGGGTTTATGCAGGGCACGTAGTAGCCTACGATACGCCACAGAAACTTGAGATTAGCAGTGCAGGGCACATGCAGCAGTCTACGCTACAACACTGAAATCTGAGATTAGCAGTGCAGGGCACACGCAGCAGTCTACGCTACAACACTGCAATCTAAGATTAGCAGTGCAGGGCACATGTAGTGGTTTACACTACGCAACAGAAATGTGAGATTAGCAGTGCAGGGCACATGTAGTGGTTTGCGCTACGCCACAGAAATGTGAGATTAGCAGTGCAGGGCACACGCAGCAGTCTCAATCACCAAAGAACAATGCGCAAAAGCTCCAGGGGCTTGTTGGTGGCGTCCTTTTCAGCCCCCGGACCCGGAAGCCGGCAGGCGAAAGCTGGAGGCGGAACCGGGGCGACCCACAAACACACCCCAGGAACCTTACGGCACGTAACACCGTTACTTCCCATAGCAGTACCCGTACAGGATACCTGTCCAGTAGGCGTCGGGATTTAACTTTCTTGGGCATTTCTGCCAATGCCAAATATCTGGGTAAATGCGAGGCAAATTTCTGAGCTGCCGAATGATAAACACATAGACTGAATTTCAATAGCACGACCCGAAAGTAAATTTAAAAAATACAAAATTCATAAATGTGCATAAAACTGTCGACGCAAGAAATAGTTTCATGTTTTCTGCAGTCAGAAGACTGTCCTTGTCACGTGACAAGGATCCAAAGAAAAAGCTTGTTCGGAAATGTTACAATTTAGTCGGGATTGCAGACCGCGTGGCAAGTAATCTTTCGGAAATTATGTTTTGGGCGCCACGCCGGCGTGAATGTCCGCTACTTCAGTACAATGCTTGAGGAAGGTGACAGGGAGAGTCAGAGGTGGGACCCACAGCGACAGGGGGAGACTGCGTGCGAAACGCAGCGCCTTAGACCGCTAGGCCATTCTGACCAAGTAAAATGAATGCAATTTTTCTTATTCTTAATCCTTAACCAATCATGATGGCACATACAGGCGCACACGATCGAACATGCGCCTGCAGCCAAACACACATACACGGGCACGTGATTGACTGCCTTTATTGAGACACCATTAAGTAATACACCTGGCACTCAGGTACAGTATAACTCCACCTCGAGTCAAGAAATAGTTCTATGTTCTCTGCAATCAGAAGACTGTCCAACGTGGTTGGATGGATTAGATTAATTTGTCTTATTTATAATAGGTTATGGCTGAGTTAACAATGTATATCCTGAAGATTAATCTTATTTAAGTGTTATGCACCTTAAGTGTTGATTTAAAGCGACTGATTTCGTATGTCAACGCTACTTATATTACCAACTGGAGTTTATAACTGAAAAGTCTTTAGTCAGTTTATTTTATGTCAATTGATAATAACGTACTTCAAATATTAAGTAATATTATGAATCATAATACTTTCTTGAGACCATGGTTTAAGTTCTGATTTATCATAGTGGTTGTGCCCCCACTATGGTAGG
>JAODKL010000085.1:2336314-2366511 GCA_026780765.1 Petrocephalus schoutedeni
CTTAGTGCCACTCAGTGGGTGTGAGCGCAGTGACCACAGCCTGCTGTGACGTCATGCGCATACCCTTCGCAGTAGGAGGAGCCTAAGACCATCAGATAAGAGAGGGTGACAATCTGGAAGTATCTTGCGTTTGAAACAACAACTACTAGCACAGTGATTTGCAATCTTTGTAAAGGTGCAGTGGAGGTAACGTTTAGTGGAAAATTCCACTTTGCTCCTACAAAAAAAAGAAAGAAAAAAAAAAAACAAACGCTGCCAAGTGGACCAATCACAGCTCTTGTGGTCTGCGTCCCGAATATTTCTGGGGAGGTGCATGTCAGGATATGGTGTAGGATCCCACGGCTAAGCCGTGCTTTTGGTGTTGATTTGACGCAGAACTATAAATTAGCCTATGTAGCCAAGGTTTTGTTGAGGACTGAGAATCCTAATATAAATAATTTCAAGTAAGGTTTCAAGTAAGGTAAATAAATACACACACATGCATTTACCGAATTGATATTTATTATATATATACATGCATGTGTTACATCTCGTTTACAAAGTTAGGAAAGCTTATTGTGTAAGTTCAGTCTGATGTTGCCTTACACATGAAGGTAAAGCCTACAGCTTATTAACACTGGAATCGGATCAGTACTGTGAATCTACCGATACTCAAAGGTTAGGTATCGGGACAGATCGACGCGTCCCTAATTACACCGTTCAATGGCACAACTCACTCTAACAGGAGTTAGCAGGCTTAGTTGGACTAACGGTAATGGTGTGGCTTCTAAAAAAGAGATGACCTGAGTTGTAAAATTCTGCATTTCAGCTTATGAATTGTGGTTTAAACAGATACTCTGGGAACTTGATTCAGTGAGAAATATTTTCATCGAAGATCGTGTAAGTGTTTCAAGCTCTTAACTATTTATATAGCAACAGGCTAAATTATTTTAAGTAATTACTCAGTGTTTTTCAGATGACAGAACACAACATATAAATATTCAATAATTTAAAAGCAAATACTATAGTTAGTGTAATTCTGATTTTCATAGACTACATAAATACATACTGTATTTTCATGTAGTAAAGTGTACTTTCTGCTACTTATTGGATTGTAAATTTACACAGATCTTGCACTGAACTAAATTACATTTAAACAGGTACGAGATGAACGGAATATGCTCAAAGTTGTAAGTCAAATGCAGAGAATCACAGTGATCTTCAGACTTCTGCTAGAGCAGTTTGCTGTCCTGGAAACCATGACTGCCTTGGATTTTTACTATTTCCGGGAAACATATTGTAAACCTGCTTATGACATATACACTCCACACAGTTTCACTTTAATGTGTATTCATTGCATATATCCACCGTCTTCACGATGTCAGATAAATATCTTGCCTCCATCCATTTGTTCTTCTTGGGCTTGTTCCATGCTGTTTTTCTGTGAATCGTTGTTTATAGGGAATACTTGACTTCCGCCTCAGGGTTCCAGAGTCTCCAGTTCAGGCTGTTAGAGAACAAGCTTGGGATTTCAGACAGCCAGAGGGTCACTTACGGTTGTCCCCACTACAGAGAGCACTTCCACGGACAGGCCGCTGAAGCCCTGCTGAGATCTGAGCAGGAGCTAAATCTTCTGCAGCTAGTCGAGGTACCAACCAACAGCTAGATCCTGCATCAGCTGTTAAAATCCATCCATCATATGACCTCTTATCTTACTCAGAGTCTAAGGGGTATAATGCTATTATATACCCTGGATAGGATGCCCATCCACGGCAGGTCACATACTCACACTACAGGCAATTTAGAAAGGCTAATTAGTCAAACTAAGGAAACCAGAGCATTTGGAGAAACACAGGGAGAATTACATGCACCCACACTACTGAACCATCATACCACCTGCTTTTGAGATAATATATAGACAATATATTCGAACTCTCTATGACAAAAGCCCTTCCCAAACTATACAATACAATTACACCTTAATGCGAATACCATAATATTTTTAGTAGTGAAAAATGCTATTCTCAATAAACTAAATGAATTAATTACGGCTTTATAATGGCCGTAATAATCTTAAAAATACGGGTATCTTCATTTAAAATTTCTGCTCCAGCTGGATTAATTTATTTCTGAAACTCTTTGCCATTTTATAAATTGCTAGAAATGGCTGGAGAGAACTCCTGGGCTTGAAAAAGATGGTTTCAACTTTTGGGGGAAACTACAAATAAATGTCGAAGAGGGTTTCAACCACGAATTGAAGAAGCTCGAGGTAAATACCATTCTCCATGCCAACAGTCGTGATTATTTTTAAGAAATGTACTGCAGCAATAACAACATGTGACGTATTTTACTTCTTGACAGCAACAGCCCAAGTCAGAGACAAAGGCAGAGATGAAAGAACTCTTCAAACAGAGGGAGGTTTTCACTTCTTTGTTTGACGAAAAGAATCACGAGCGTCTTTTGTGCATAGGTAAGTATTTTATTTTTGTCTTCTGTATTCAAAAGTTCAAGCAGACAAGACTTCCTGCGCGGTACCCACATGTCCGGTGCATTGTACTCTCAGGCTTAATAAGCTAGAAGACTTATGCTGTTCAAATTTGTGAAGAGAATGAAAGGATGTCTCCCTAATGCCATCCAGGTGAGCGGCGAATGTCTTACAAAGCCCTCCAGGGAGCTCTGATGATCTACTGCTACAGGTAAAGCGCTTCACCTTAGTGAGGTTTCTGTGTCTCCTTCCATCTGGGAGCCCATTTCATATCCGACTTTGGTCCCCGTGCAGAGAGGAGCCCCGCTTCCAGCTTCCCTTCCAAGTCCTCACCTCCTTGATAGATATAGACACCCTCCTGACAAAGTGGAGATGTGAGTACCACTGGCATACTAGATACACCCCACACATTTCTCGAGTAAGCATCTGGTAAAGATATTGAGGTTTTCCTTGGTAGGCTACTCCTGCTTAAAAGTCACTGTGGAGGTTCCATAGCTAATAGTCCACCCATCTTTAAACTGCTTAACCCTTTTCCCGTGATAATTTCCGCGTGTGAAATTTGCCTGCCGGTTAATGATGCTCTGGGGTCAGATTGACCCCAAACACGGGATAGGGGTTAATGTGGTCAGGGATTGTTACTAACGACAATAATCCCATATTCCACTGTAGATAATCACGTGTGCATGGCACACCACATGATTGGTAGTAAGGCAGGCACAGAGGCGTCTTCTGGTTACCACTACCTGTGTTCTACTGTCAGGTGAGCAGTTTTCTTTGGACCAACTTGCAGTGTATGGCTGTGGATCGCTTGTTATCACGGCATCAAAGAGCTGTCAAGTGGTGTTCGCCGCATATTTGATTATTTGTGTAGTCGTCATAAATATTGATGAAGAGAGTTCAGCAAACTTTAGGAATGACAAGGTTGCATTTTAATGCAGCCATTTCCACACCAGTGGCCAAGTCCATTGCCTGTGTAATGTCTCTCGCAGTGACGGCTACATGGTCTTTGTGGATATCTTCAATCTCGCCACGTTCCTGGTGCCTCGGGCTTGGCTGCCCAAGCTGAACCAGAGTATCCAGAAGATCCTCTTCACAGCAGAGTGTTACAACAGCTCCTACTGTAGCAGCGAGGACTCCGATTAGGACATCTGGAATAGGGCTGGTTTGTGGGAGCCGTTTTATCTCTGTCAGCTTCTACATGACCGCAAGGCCAAAGAGGGTCAAACACAAGCGTCGGATGCCAGGAAAACCCATTAGCGGAAATCTGTTTGTTCAGGATGTACTTCTAAAGGCTGATCGTGCCACACGTGCCTGATGCTCAGGGTTAAACTGACATGACCCGAGAAGCTCAGATCAGCCAAAACAGCTGAGGACCTACGCAAGAAATGGCCGAAGTCCACATGAGATATTTCCCCATCCATTGTTAGTTGTGTGGCTTAAAACTTAATGGATCTTGTTAGGGTTACAGCCTGGATACTTAAAAACCAGCAATAAAAAATGTGCAAAATAGATACAATATATTGCTTTGTACAGTAGTACCAATATTTGTATATGAAATATATTAATATTTAATATGCTCAAAATATTTTAACCCCTGTTTTTAAATATGTAGATGCAGTGATTAATGTTGACTTTTATGTATCTATCCTGCTTGCTATAAAAGTATTTTTTAAATCCTCATTTTCACCATACTGGTAGATTTGGCTTTGAATACATTAAATATTACGGTGTGACTGGTCTGTTTAAAGGGCTGATTCTTAGCCAGATTTTTTTTAAGTTTATTATTATGCATTTTAGTGCAGCAATTCAGACTAACCACCTTGCTAAAAGATTCATCTCCTTAACAATATCTACTGTTATGATGCTCTTGTTAATCATTATTAAACCGATAACCGGGTTGTCTGTTTTGAATGGCACTGACCACTGAAATTCTGAACTTTACTAGTCTGACATCGATCTCTTAAAATAGTTAATATCTTACTATTTGCTTGGCTGAATTCCCGATCAACACTATCAATGGAGATTTATGTAAGAAAATGTTGTTCCTTAATATTAAAATGGCTATAAAATACAACCTAAATGCAGTCTGTTGGTTAAAAGTTAAGAGATAAGCAACACTGTAAGATACTTTGAACAAAAGAATCTGAAAATCAAATACATCTAAATATATGTAAATGTATAGTCAATGTTATATGCTTTATGGACTATAAATCACACACTGTAAACCAGACGGAATCCTAGTCAATATGAAGGCTTTGGGGATTTATTGTTATCTACTCTTATTTATTATCACCTTCCACAGGAGATTGAACATGATGCAACAGCAGCAATAACATCAGCCGCGAAAACATCAAATCACTTACTGCCTTCTTGCTGCAACCACAGTATTTTATAGCACATTCACATTTGATACATTTTTGGGGTAAATTAAGAAGCATACTTCTGGTGAAGCTGAGTATTCATTTCCAGGATAACCTTTTTACTCACACCGAAGCGCTTAACTGGACGCTAACAATGAGATAAACATCTGCATGGCACTTGGAGGCGGACAAATGTAATGTGGAGTTAGCAAATGTGCAGCGTCAACAACATGACTATTATAGATACTTTATTGATCCCTGTGGGGAAAGTCTCTTCCCACCTCCCCCAGCCTTTCTCGCCATGAGAGTAAGCTTGGCTGTGAAGGGCAACCACCTCATGCAGTACCTAGGGAGCTGGGGGTTAAGGGCCTTGCTCCAGGGCCCACAGATGTGCCAAGGCTGGACTTGAACCACCGACCTTCCGATTACAAGCACAGGGGCTTAACCTACTGAGCCACACACTACCCCCAACTAATACTTCATAGGACAAAGGAGCTGGGTGCCCAAACCTTACATACACGTATAAGTAAAACTGCTGCCATTTCCTCCGGATCCCTTCCGTTTCTCCTGGTGGTTTTTTTCAGCCGATTCATCGCTTACACAAATTGCTGTTTATATACGTGTCCACTGGATGGCAGCAGAACTCTTCAGAAAATAAATCCCACAATTGCCATTACCGAAATTTGCAATCATTTTTGTTAAAGTGCAATCAACACATTAAGGCTTTTGTTTGTAATAATTTAAGAAGTGAGAAACATTTTTTCCAGAGTAACAACTAAAAATAAAAAAGGAAGGTAAATAAAACACACGATCAAAACCCCAATATTCCTATTAGTGGATGGAAAAGGTTAGGTCTCATTTTGACGGATTTTCTAACCAATTTGAACAGGAAAACAATGAAGCCACAATGACAGTTTGACTTCCCTGCCATACAGATAGATGTTTTATGGCGTCATGGCTGCATGATCCAGGTCGGGTAGGCCTAAGATGGAATATTTCTGCTGACATTTTCTTCCATATTTTTCTGAAGTGTCCCTTTGAAGAATCCGTAGAAAATTCCTGAACAATTTTCTGCATGGCTTAGCTTAATTGGAGCGATATGTTTGCCTTTCCATGTTAGCCTGCATCTACCGATGCATTTTCCTGTGCCGAATGAGCAGCCGTCTCTTGCCTCCAAAAACTGTACGTTCAGCACTAAAACGTGTTTTAATCTGACAGTCGTTAAGCTCACTGAAGAGCAGGTAGTTTTTTAATGGTAGTTTCAATGGAATTGTTCAAGAACTCATACATTTTTATTTTTTTTTAACCTACGCATACAAAGCTCTATACGGGGAAGGTCATAACACGAAATACTAAACCATTAGGCCTTTAATCTGCTCCCACCAAATTGTAATTTAAACGTAACGGTTAAAGTACAGATATCTCCCTCTATCACACCCCTTTCTTCGCCTTGTTCTATCCAGGTTTAATGGGACGGTCTAAAGGACTGAAATTGAAATCAGAAGTCTTGGTCTGTAGTGATTGAGCAGACGGTGCTTCTTAGAAATGGAAGAAGTTTTCATATTTGGAAACTATATCTGGGCCCACTGACACCTGGTGGCCAAAAGGTGCTCATTCCATAGGCAGACTGCATCTGAATAAGTGCATTATGACGCAATGCCTTTATATTATATATTATATATATTTAAATTATATAAATATCAGTAAACTTTGATTCATCTTGTTGGGTCCTTCCACAATATAAACTGAATGTTATAAATGTTGTAACAACACAAGACAATTAATGTTTTAAACGGGAGCTAACAATGTGGCAGATCTAGATATAATTTTGTACCTTTCATTAAGGCTTTTTTTTTGGGTGGGGGGGTGCATGTTCTTATCAACCTATGCTTCTTTTATTCTATATGAAATAGAGGCAAAGAAGTCAGGGTGGTCACATGACAGTGTTAGGTACACACTAACTTGAAACACTATGCTTCAAATAAACCGAATCTGTTTTAGAATGGTACTTTGAGTCTGACATGACTAGTGAGTGGTCTCTTAGCACCCAGCTGGTCTGTTAGCAGCTTGTATTTTTGTATTGGTCTTATCAAGTCATGTCAATCCATTTGGGGCTTTACCATGCCATTCATACAATGGTGAATAGTGCTAACAGAGTGCAATAAATAATAATATAGTGACCAGTGCATTTGGTGGAGAGAAGCAGGTCCATGAATTTATTCACTTCAATTCACTTCAATTCAATTCAATTCAATTCAATTCCTGGTAAACAAAACACAGTAGAACAGAACAGAATGAAATACACAGAATGAATGAAAGAAAGAAAGCCAATTGACAACGGAGGAGAGGAAACAAAAACTCCCAAGGTCAACTGGCCGTCCAATCCCCGTGGGCATGCTAACATCACAGAAAAAGAAAGAGTGGGCTTGCTTGCACAAAGTGAGAACTGTGTCTTATTCGTCAATACCTTAGTCCAGAGCTTTCCACAGCATTACATTCACAGTCACTTATCTGACACTTTTGCACAGAGCAACATTACAACTTTACCCATTTAGTTACGCACCTGGCTCAAGGGTATAACCACTAAATCCTCTGAAACTTCAGGTAGCAACGTACAGGGTGAAAATTCATCCTGTCAAGGGCTGTGTGATATCCTCCTGAGATCCAGGGAAAGAAATGTTAATTTTGATAACATAAATTAAGTGTTGGGATGGTAAAAAGTATACCTCCGCATCTGAGCCCAAACTGTCCTTTGACTTTAAGGAACAATAGGACTTAATAGAGTTGAATGTATAGTATGAGAGATATGAGCAAAAACTTAATGTCCTCTACAGAGGACAAAAATAAATCGCTGGACCTCAGGAGGACAATAGTACGTCCAGGTATTAAACAGAGACAGCGGGCAGGAAAACTGGTGCATCGTAAGCATTGCTTGGTATTCCTCTGCACTGTAAATCACGCACATGGCGGATTAGCTCATAATCCCTTTGCTGCTAAATCAGAAACTCTTTGGTTTCCCTTTGCACCTGACTCTTCGGCTACGGATGCAGAATTATTCATGGTAAGCTCTTTTCCCTACTTTTTTGCACGGGGAAGTATGCTACATGTATTTCTCTGTACGTGTCCTTGTAGGATTCAGTATTCACTTCCTTCTCTGGAGGAGTGGGGAAGAAGAGGGATGTTGAAAGTGGATGGATGGAGGTTATTGTGTCTTTAACACGTCTTTCTCCCCAGAAGGGGGCAGCGCTTCAATGTGTCACCCCCTGGCCCACTGTCCCAGTTCATTTAACAACCATAAATGGAAAACCTCAAGGTTAAACAAACAGATTTTTTTCGGTTAATCCCTATAGACTCAGATGCCTTACAAAATGACACACGGGTTTACATATTTCCTGGTTATGGTGGTATATGGGGTCACCATTTTACAAGCCTGTCATTTTTGTTAAAGGTCATTTAAAGATATTGATAGAAGGGCTTTTATTTTTTATGGTAGCATGATACAGATGATAACCAATAAGTCATTCTGTGCAGGCATCCATTAATCTATTATACTTAAAATGGGGTTAGGGTGAGGCTGGAGTCTGTCCCAGGGAGTGGTGGGCTGGAGACAGGGGGACACATTGGACAGCATGCCAGTACAATAAAGGGCATGTAAGCACATGTGCATTATGGGTAATTCTGAGATGCCATGTTTTCAGGCTGCTGCGTGAAATCCACTCGAACAGAAGGAGACCTCCTTACACACAGAACCGCAGGGCCGGATTAAGAGTATTGAGTGGCCCTGGGCGCCGGGACATGTGATGTCATGTCAGAGAGAAGCAGAGCTGTTTGGTAGCTCACAAAATTCCGAAATATATCTAACACGGTGTTTCTCAGTCTGGTCCTTGGGGACCCAGTTGGTCCACATTTTTGCTCCGTCACAGCTCCCTGCCAGACAGTCCACATTTTTGCTCCCTCACAGCTCCCTGCCAGACAGTCCACATTTTTGCTCCCTCCCAGCTCCCTGTTCTGGTAACACAGGGAAAATGTTACATCAGCTTTTCAGTGAGTGCCATATTAAAATCACAATATACAATTATACTAAATATGTTAGATATTAAATCATGTTAATTTGCTAAAAGACATTCATGGAACTGGGGGGGGGGGGCAGGCTTGTGAGGGGTTGCCCTGCTTGGTGCCCCACCGAGGACGTGATGCCCCTGGGCATGTACCCAAATGCCCATATGCTTAATCCGGCCCGGCAGAGCCTCAGACTGTCAGCCACGAAGGTGCGAGTCTATGGTGCTGCAAGAAAGCCAAGCCAGTAAAAAAAAACCTTTATATACTGATATAGTCAGATGTAGTGAGAGTTATAACCCAGTTCTTCCTCTACGTGACAGTTACATCACCAGAAATGTGGCCCAGCCAAAGCTCATGCTTAAAACTTGGACTGAAATGCAGAAATAATTGAAAGAGGAGAAGATGAAGACGCATGTGCCCCAGGGGTAACCGAGGCACCCTTTTGCCCCCTGGTCCTAGTACCTACCCCAGACAGGCTGAGCTGGGCCACGGCTGGTCAGTGTCACGGTTTGTTGGATCAACTCCTCACAGCTTTATTTTCCCATAATGCTTTGCCACAGTTATCACAGTGGCGGCAGCAGGAAGGTGAATGTCCTTCTCGATGTTTTCTGTGGTGGCAATGCGGACTAAAAAACTCTCATTTTGGTCTCATAAGCAATAAGCCGTGTTTCCATGCTTCAGGACGAGCAGTATTCCCACATTTTCCCAGTACTCCCAGTCAGTGTGGCACCTCCATCCATGTCCCCTTTTCCCGGCTGACCTAAAATTAAAACTGAAAATGGTTTGGCGGTGGGGTTGGGGATTGCGGATGGGGGTACTGCGGACAAAGTTCCCTGATTTTCCCACAAATTCAAACGGTGATTTGCGAAATACACAGTGCGCTCATGTTGTCCATGTTTTAAGGATCATTTAGATATTTCCATTTTGAATAAGATACAGAAATGTTGTCATATATTACATGTGGAGACACACAACAGGTCAGAATCATACTGACAGTTGGCAGAACATCTCCAGTTTATTTACATGTGTCTGACTCACACCTTCTGTTCAGTTATGTCGCTGTTCCCTTACAAGCCATTACAGGTTAGAGTGCCTTTATTACGCGGCACTCACCTATAATTAATGCAACGATATTATATCACAAAACATTTTATCTCCATTGAAACATAAAACAAAAGAAACAAAGGAGATATTAATTTTGGGTATTAATGCGTATGCTTCTTCTTTTCCAAGTGGAAAAATTGGTAGATTTTGGCAGCACAACCAAAATAATGCAGTAAAAATGTTGCTGGCGTCTAGGCCTGGTAATGTCGCATTTTAAACAAAGAGGTTCGTGTTTTGAATAGAGGGAACAAAAAATGAGGCCTAACAATAAAAAAAAACCCTCCAAATGACATGTTTGTTAGCTGAGAATAAATTAAAGCAGCCGACCTCTTCGTTAGTGTTTTGGCTTTAATTGCGGTTTGAAGCTGAATCATAACGTAGAAAAGATGCAGCCGGTTATGTAAACATGACTGATTTCGAATATGGCAGAGTAAGAAATGGCGGACTGTCTGCTTTCGCGGCATGTGTCAGCAGCTCTGAGCGCCGCGAGTCTTCCTCCCACACGTGCCCACCACTGCTCAGAAGTTCCAGGTCTTCCTCCAGCAGACAGCCAAGCCTGACGCCTCCAGTGTCCCCTCTACCAGTCACGGCGCTTGGCAGGCCAAACGAGGGCAGATGATCTACCACCAGCTTGCTCTTTTAGATATTCTCTGGAGCCCCAGCCTGCATAATTACCCCTTCCAACCTTCCACTTTTGATTCACCCTCTTGCCATCGTACTGGAAGCCCATGACACTCCGATCATGTTAGGGCTTCATTTTGACAGCCTATTTTGGCAGCTCAGTGGGTGCCAGGGGACCGGCCGTGTCTTGTGACGATCCAAATGGCTGGTAAATGAGGCTTCCTATTGCACAGTAGGCCTGACCCTCACACAACACCCCCTCGCCCAGCCCCCAACACACCACATATCCAGAGGGTGCATACCTGTGTTGGCGCTTACATGTGCCTGCAAATACACACCACTAATGAGTGGCCAGAGAATGTTCTGGAGTGGAATCTCTGCAAACCGTCACCTTATTGGTCAATCGCAGACCGCATGGTTGCGTGTGGTTCGTAGGAGGTTAGGGAGTGGGTGCTTAGTTATTTTAAGACTTGGATGTGATGTTAAGGGATTAATTATGCATTTTGCAGTATTTAGGCACTACTTAAGATCTGTTTTTTAAACAGTGTTTTATCAGACAAGTTTTAATGAAATATAAAGCAGTTTTCATTCAACAAATATTTGACATTTATGATTTATGAATATTTAGTTATGAAGTTCTGATGCACAAAGTGTGGGCATTTACAAGAAAAAAATGATATTTTTAGATTTGATAAGATTAATTTATTCAATCATTAATCCTCTGATGGGCAGCACAGTGACTCAGAAAGTAACGCTGGAGTCTCACCCCAAGGTCAGAGGTTTGAATCCCACCTCTTTTGTATGCATGCAGAATTTGCACGTTCTACTCAGTCTCCAATGGGTACTCCGGTTTCCTCCTACAGTCCAAAGTCATGCACTTAAGCTAATCAGTGTCTCTAAATTGCCCCTTGTGTGTGACTGGGAGGCTGCATGTGGCCAGTGATGGACCGACATCTCTTTAGCAGATGGTTTATTATGACAATCTGCAGGTTGCCATAGCAGCTTGAAATTTAACCGTCGTTATTCACACAGCTTATTGAAAGCCCTAAAAATGAACTCTTTAGCACTGGGGGTGTCAAATCCCAACTGATATTCTTTAGACCATTTTGGCACCACGGCGGACAAATAAATGGATTCTCAGCCCAGGCCAAGTGAAACATGAGGTCTCCCCCCTTCAGTCACCTTGAGAAAGTCTCCTTGTTCCCGCTTTTCCCCCAGGAAAGGGGACGGGGACTTCTTTGTTTCCGTCCGAGGAAACCTGCCGAAGCCACAGCCCTTCCCCTGACGGCCCCGACAAAGCCATCCTCACTAGATGCACGGTGCACCTTTTAGGGTCTTGGTGACAGGGTTTATAAAGGCAGGGGGGTGGCGGCGGGGGGGGGGGGGGGGGGTGCTAAGGGGGGGGGGGGGGGGGGGGGGGGGGGGGGGGGGGGGTTGCTAATGGTGGTACTGTGGACAAAGACTGATTCTCCCACAAATCCAAACAGTAATTTGCGAAATACACAGTCCACTCATGTTGCCCCTTAACCATGTTTTAAGGATCATTTAGATATTTACATGTATATGGATATATTATTGTATTACATAGCTGTATCATAGGATTTACTTTTTTATCAATTCGTTGGCAGTAAATTCATTATATTATTTATTCCATCCATTATGCTGCTATATTGTGTATTTCTTCCATACACATTGCACAATCTGTTTTGCACCCTTGTGTCTTAGCCCCTTGTCTCACACTGTCCTGTGTTGCCTGCTGCACTGTGGCCCTGGGGGAATGCTATTCCATGCCACAGGATACCTCTATGTGGATGGTACCTCTATGTGGATGGTACCTCTATGTGGATGGTACGACAATAATTGCTATGTTTTTGATAATTCCCCCTGCATCAGCAATTCGATGGAGCAAAACAGAACCATGTGACCCTGACGTCCTAGCAGCAGGTCCTGCCCTGACGTCCTAGCAGCAGATCCTGCTCTGATGTCCTAGCAGCAGGTCCTGCCCTGAAGATCCTGCACTGGGACATGCTCCCCAGGATCGTTACCATCAGTACCATCACTGCAGTTGGCTTGTGGCGGTTTTATTCTGAACACAGAACACAGAATTTACATAGCAATGAAGCGGAGGTTGTGAAGGTTATATTGGGCAATGTATAACTACGGATTTTATTTGCAGACATCCAGATTATGGAAATTCATTGGCTTAATACAATGGCAGTTACAAACAAGGCAAAGACATATACCAAATAATAACATCATGTTCAAATATGAAGGAATTATTCAAATGGTCATTGCCTTTTAAAGTTATATCTGGTTTGCAGTTATGATGTGAGTGATGTCTATTAATCACGTAGAAGAAGAACTATGAAAAATGTTTCTATTGGGAAAAAAACCCTATTGCAAAATGGCTGGCAGTAAAAAAATAAATAAATAAATCCACCAGGTATTACCTCTAGGTGGCAGTGTTGTCCACCTGTTATTTCATGTGCCAGTTTTTCTAGGCGGGGTATTTTCTTGTCTTTTATATGGCTAAATATCCCAAACATGGCCTCCAAAGTATGACAGATTCAAAGATTAGTCTCACACATCTGCCGACTTCATTGCTTTATTTGGCAAATATTATTAAGAGTGAAGTTGGAGGAGAATATAGAATGGATTTGAAGATCTACCGAGCCTGGAGATCAATAAACGGCATGGAGAATCTGGGCAGAGAGCCTGGGAGCATCGGATGTGAAGCAAGTGGACGTGGAGCCTTGTGGTGGCGCGACCTAGAGAGCATGCGGGCAAAGCCGAAATTGCTGTATTTCTTGAGGTAATTGTGTGAGTGGGAGGAGGCCGCACCCTGTGTGTGGTGGCGTCTCGTCTTCCAAACGTGTCCTCGGGCACTCAAGATGCGCTTAGCAAACAAAACAGCACTTCTCCAATCCTTACAGCCCGTCGTACCTCCACATTAGACACTGTGGGCTGCTGATTGTCACCTGTCACCCTGTGACACATCTGTCATGGGGCAGGAAGGAACTCGGCCGGAGCGATGAGGCTGCATGCGCACAACTAGGGATGACTGAAGCTCTTGAAGTTGATACTGTGGGAGAATGTTTTCATTTCACTGACAGGCCAGGATCTTGGACCCATGTGGAGGAAATGTAATCTTTCATCAAATACCTGTGGGAACCCCCAAAAGCTGAACTGATGGGCCGATATGGACATCTAAGGAGAGGTCCTGTGGGGGCCTGTCACTGTGACAAGATGATAAGGCTGGTGCAGCTTCCTGGTGCTTTGGGTCATTTGGACTCACAAGTGACATTAACTGAATAGGCACGCCGTGCACCACCATAGTTTGGAGGTCTTACGCCTTCTGATATAACCATTGTGTAGAGTGATATGGTGGCCTCATACCTCTAGGGTTAGGGGTATGAATCCAAACCCTGCTCTCTATGAGCGGAGTTTGTGTGTGATCCTTATTTTGCACAAGTTATCTCTGGAGTGTGTTTCATCCTGCTTTCAAAACAATGGCAGTTAAGTGGACTGGTATCTCCAAGTTGTATGTAGTTTGTGTGTCCTGTGATGGACTGACATCCCGTCCAGGTGTCCGCAGTCTTCCTGGTGTAGGCTTTAGGCCCCCGTCAGTCTCTAATGGCCAGACACATCTTCAGCCAGGATAATGTGCAATAATGAGAACTGCCCTCTCTATCCACAAATGGGATGAGCTGAGCTGAATGCGAGGCATGGACATCCTAATTTCTCTGAACAACAAAGCCCTGAGCCCATCACCATGCTGCACACAGTTCCAAGTGGACACGGTCCATTCTGCAATTATTTATCCCCACACACCAAACTCTCAAGTGAATTTATTTTGGATGAACATAGCAGGTTTAAACAAGGACTAAAAAGCAGAAAATCCCGATCAAACACTTACACCTCATAAAGACAGACAGCAAAAGTCATAGTGTACTGGAGCCTATTTACATTTCAGTAAAGGAAACCTCTGTCTGGGCCAGCTTAGATACTGTGAAACAATTGTCTCCTTATTCCCCTAAGTCTTTAAAATGACAATATACAGTGCATGAAGTACTCTTTACAAATTTTGTTTTTTACAGATGATTTAAAAAAAATTCACAACGAGGAAACTCTTTTTCCAACCAGAGAATTCCCACCCAGAAATATCAAATCAGGGGAACAGAAAAGTACTGTCTAACATTAAAAAGCTGCCCTTTGACCCCTCTGAGAAGAACTTCACCCATCATTCATTCTTTGTGTTCCAATCGGTCTCTACTCCCTTTGATGCTCACATGTGCAATCAACATCTATCCGGACAAAGGCCTTGAGTCTTCTGTCGTACACTGATCCTGGACAAGTGCTATGCTTTTATCTGAGCTGTGTCTTCTATAGGCTCCGAATAGGGGTATTTATTTATTGTTTGGTTATTTAAGGATGAAATGCATTCTATATAGTACACTAAAACTTTTCTTATTTGTGTCTACTTCACAGTTCTCACACTTTAGCAGTCAGAAGAGATTAGTTCTATTTAAGTATAATATGAAACTCCACACATGTATGTTCACACATCCCGGTCCCTTAGCTCGTTATGAAATGATGTTTAATTTGGCCCCAGCGAAGACAATCAGTGGTTATGTGTTTCTCGGGAGAAGTTCTGATGAGACAACACAAGCTTGTCGGACCACTGGCTGCCTCCCCGACGGCCAGTGAGGTAATAGCAAAATATGGCTGGGACGGTTGTGTTTTTAAAGGACATTTCCCTGTGACTTAGTTGCTGGGAAGTCTGCCGTTGTGTGTGTGCGATGACACAGACATGGCCGCCTTGGTAGGATCTTCCAAATCCATCTTACTTAGATCTATATCACGCCCTCAGGCATGATAAAGCCGGGAAGAAGATGTTAAGGAATCCGTCCATGTGAGCTCCATCACAGCTATCATTTCCCCACAAGTTATGGCACCTCCCCCATCAGGCCCGAATGGGCCAGTCACGTCCCATGAGGGGTGGCTTAAGCAGGCTCTACCCACACGACTCCGATAACAATGCAAAAAGCTGGGCTGTTTTGGCCTGCGTACAAAAAAAAAATGCCGACTTTTACACTTGAATGATTTCAAAGCTAGCTATTACCTTCACAATCTGACAAGCAGGATCTGAGAGTGCAGCCGAATGAGCTGTCATTACATCACAGCAACATTCGTGGCGATAATTTTGGTACTAATCTAGCAGCTTTTTTGTATAATTGTGTGTTTTTTTGCTAGCTGGATCATTATGTAAGGGAGTTACCCGGAGCAACGCTGTTGTTTAGCGTAACAATGAAAGTGGGCAGAGACTTTACAAGGACTTATAATGAGTGCCAGGGAGGTGTTAACATTTACATGGAGGGTCCTTGAGCGTTTAAAGACAATTATCTTGCGCGCCTATGATCATATAAATGCAATAATCAGGAAGGATAATTAATGTAAATAATGACTCCCAGGTCACAGTCCTGGTGCTGAATATTTAAGACTGTACAAAGTCCTTGGTAGTTCACCGTTGAATGAACTGGAGATGTAATCCTTACCCTTCATCTGACCAGATTACCAGAGACACAAAAGTCTGCATGTTCAGGTTGGCTGCAACTGCAGGAAAAGTGGCATTTGTAAGTATGTTTGGTGGCGCTGCGTTTGCTGACACCCTAAACTTCTAAACTTTTACTTTTGATTCTCATGCAGACTCCAAGGAGAAATGATTCTGGCTTTACCAGAAAGAAGTGCTTATAAGCATATTCACTATGTCAGTGTTTCCCAATCCAGTCCTTGGGGACCCCCGGACAGATCCACATCTTTGCTCCCTCCCAGCTCCCGGTAGGGAAACACTGTGCTACAGGAAAGCCAAGCAAAGGATGAGAGAGCCTGGATTGCAGTATCCCTACACTGACACTAATACAGCATCAATGGTATTTGATGCAATGGTAAGTGTTTTATCTAGAATAGTATATCTACAATACAATTTTCTATTCTAACAAGTTCCTTTGCAACACAAAGGAGAAATTTCCAGTGGAGTTCCTTGCTTTCCTTGCTGGTATCAGTGTGTTTTCATATCTCACCTTCTAGATTACATGTCAGCCTATACAGCAAGCATTTCACTTGCTTCCTCAGTAAAGCCTTAAGGTACACATGCCTGTCTTGACCCAACCGCTGCACTGAGGCATAAATTCTGACCATGCACATATCGATTCTCTGTAAAGCCTGTTGACCTTTCGTGGGACCAGCCATCCATCGTTGTCTGAAACATGCCCTTGACCGTACTTCGCTTAAGGTTGGGAATATGCAATGATATGACTGGATAATTGGCCACTTCTGATGCCCCCCTCCCCCTGTGGAAACAGCCCATTGGACCGTTCATTATACTCGCTGTCAGTACAGGTCTGTTCCTTCAGCTGAACCAGCAGAAGTTACCCGGCCATTTCATTTTGCCCTGATTAACCTGTCACAAGCCCCTTATCCCCAGCAATGGTACGTCCCGCTTCATGGTCATGCCTTTCGGCCTGAATGCAGCACCAGTTTATTAAGCCCTTAATGGATCTTTATTATTTCCTATTGTTTTTATTTTTGTTGTAATTATATTCTGCCCCCTGTACTTAAAATAACAAAGAGAGGGCGAAGGTAGTTCAAGGCAACCTCAGAATCTGACTCAGGTCACAGTTGGGTTTATTGTAAAAAAAAAAAAAATGATGTATCTTATTCTTATGCTTATGAATAAAAAATTCCAATAATAAAATGACATTAAAGTTCTGCAAGCTTTCGCAGCCATAGAGGAGAAATATGTACCCACTAAAAAGAGTGTCCAATCAAGCAGAAACGTTCATTACAAGAACATTAAGCACTCATGACCAGTATGGTATGGAAGCTCAATGCGCGGATTAAAGTTTCTATCACGACTCAGCATGTTTCAGGGCAGCCTGCCGTAAATCTCCTTTTGGGGGTTACGTCCGTGACGACGTGTCACTGGACCACGCCCGCGACTTCAATGTGGCCCAGGTCAGCTGGGAGTTCGCTCGTAAATGTTCTCCTCATTAGTGAAGTGCAACAGGGCTGTGATTTCTTTGACTTTGAAAGCGCCGAGCTGATTCATTAACATGACAAGTTGTGCTGTCAGTGAAGTCTCTGGCTGTCCTCCTTGGCCATTAGATTCACTAGGTCCTATGGTTAGACATTCAGGGGTCTGGCCTCAAGTGCGGTTCAAAACAAAGTCAGACAAACATGTCCTTGGCAGACTGTTATCTGGACTGACCTTGTCTCTTAGGAAACAACCTTTAGAATACTAAAAACAACCCCAATGAAGTCAGCTAGGCAAAGCAAGTGGAGACCATTCTTAGACCATTTTCAGGAAAATCAAACTATTCCCATGAAATTGTAATGTTCCAATATTATTTTCATGCTTGTTTTTTAAAGAATGTTTCCTGATATTAGCTGCACAGAAACAATAACATAGTCATATATTACTGCAGAATGAAATCATCACCGTCCTACCTTTAAGAATATCCTGTAATTTAATTTTTAGTATACATAATATACATATTAATGAGAAATGGTGAAGTTCATATTGATCTTTCAAAATTCACATTTTCACTAGTGGTGTTTATTTGTGCTGGTGAAAATATGCACTGATTAAAAAAAGACACTTAAAACATTGCCAATTGCCATCTTGACTCAGCAGTTGTGTGGTTTATAATTTGCAATGATTTCCTACTCACTCTCAGCTCCAAATTGAATTGAAGATGGCTTCTAAATGATGAAATTTATTGCTGTTGTTTTAGGAGACATTTCACAGTTCGTAATCTCAGCGATAAGCGTCTAAGTCTCCTCATACGTTGTGACTCGTTAGCTCGTTAATAGTTTGCTTATCAAAAACAATGAATTTTACATTGCTTGGCTTTTATATCGAACTGAAGAGACGGACGAACAAATCCGTAGTTATTTGGGAGATCCGAGCCCAAGGTTATTCTCCGCTGAGTGCGTTCATTTGCGGCCCAAGTTTAAGTGAAGATTTGCAGTGCAGCTTTTGGTATTCAAAACAATACATGGGATGGGGAGCCCAGTGTTTGGTTGCCAGGGAACTCTGTTCATTGTATCAAACATCTACAGCAGGACTGAGACAGCACTGACCGTGACCTGCCGTAGCCTACCAAGGGACAATGCTAAATATCCAAGTCTCACTTCAGCGTGCAAATAATTGTGATTAATCCACGGTGGAGAAAGAAGCCATTAAGCAAGCGATGGTGTTTTCTGTATTGTTCACGTGTGTGCACAATGTCAGCGTGTTAAAAAAAATTAGCCCCCGGCATGTGAAATCAACTACTAGTTAAAATGGGAAAATTAAACATATCTTTGTCCACAAACCTAAGGACAATGGGTTGTTTCGTTAATGAAAGGCAATTCTTCTTAATCAAGAAGAATTCAAATTATCTAAAAAAAAAACCCTACCCATTAAATGCAGCCTTCAATGGCTGTAACTGTAATAGCTCATAAATTATTTAAATGATGTATATTAACACACGGCTGACTATCCTTAACATACCATCTCCAAGTACCAGAGGTTTTTTTTTTCCTTTTAGAATTTTTGCATTTTACCTTCAAATGTATTTGGGTCATGCCTGTGGGGTATATAACTGGAACTTGCTGGACGCATTTCTGAAGCTGAGAAGCACCTGAGAGTTCTCAAGTAGGATGACAGCACATACACAGAGGGCGTAAATTCGGGAGTGGGCTCACAGCGGCTCAGCGGATGGCACTGTAGCCTCGCGCCTCCGCTCGGCGTATGCGAGGCCTGCGTTTTCTCTCGCTCTGTTTCGGTACTCCAACCTCCACCCACAGCACAAAGACTAAAGGCTAACTGGCATCTCAAAATTGCCAAAATTATATGAGGACTCTGGGTATACATGCCCTGCGATGGACTGGCATCCCAAACAAAGTGTCCCCAAGCCTCGTGCCCCGCTCGGCAAAGAAGTGCCCCCCACCGCCCCCTTCCCAAAACCCCTGACCTGGAGTGGATAGAAGATGGATGGATCCATTCTGGCCACTTGACAGCAACATGTTAAGTGTGGTTTGCAAACTTTCTCTGATTCCCAGGCACATCACATAAGTTTTGCTAGGAAAGAAAAAACACAGCCCACGTACCTCCATCACAGAACCTCTTTCTGGAGCATTGTGTAGGCGTCAGACTTGTCCTAAATCAGACTGAATCGAAGATGTGATACAGAAATATGTATACACACAAAAATATATATCATCCAGTTACATATAGGCTGCAGGTATTCAGCGAGCCTTTAATAACTGATCTTTCTTACGTAAAACTAAGCTAATAAGAGAACAGCTAAAATAGGCGGCGGATCGTTAGCATTGAATGGATTGTCGCGGCAATCGAAGCCGTGAACCGTATGAATGCAGAAGTCATATCTCCGTTCTGTAGAGCGGGGATAAGTTAATTGTCCCGGGAGTCTATAGAAGCGTAAATGAAGATAATGTTATACTTCTGTATCATGTGCGCTTTGTGTAAAATTATAGGTATGAGTGCAAACACAGCGTACTGATAATTTACCACGGGAGCGGGGTAAAGTCGAAGGACTAAATGGGAAACGTATGCATCGCAGACAAGAGCGATGTAGCAGTAGGACGCTAAGCGGTAAGAAGAGGCTTAGCCTTTTTCTGGTTTTTATGCTAAAATCCTCCTTTCCTGCCTTGCAGTTTTGGTTAAAGAGCTTAAAGAGAATGGATGGTTTTCACAGAACACTGCAAAGTAACACGGAGTGCTTTGCCATTTTCTTGGGAAGACCAGGGGCCTACATTTTAAACAAATACACCGAAATACCACATATTGCGTTGCTAATACCGCTATCTATTTTGCAAATATGTAACGGGATGAAAAGGAGCATGGCACTTAAGTAATAATAACCCTGGAGAATAAGCCTCGTGCTCCTCTGACGTAACAGAGAGCTACGTCCCCCACGTACTCTGGGTAGCCTGCCCAATTATTTTTAGAGAGTTGTTTAAATTTGAAGCTGTTTAATCGGGGCTTCAGCCAGACACTGTCACATTAGCGCGTCTTTGCCCCACTGCTAATGGGCGCCTCGTTACTGCGAAACCCAGAGCAGAGCGCTTTTAAAGCCAGCTGATTGACGGGCACATGTGTCTAAAGGCCTGTGGCCACTTTGTCCTCAGAGACCGAGTAAGGGAGCCTGCGGACTTGGAGAGGAGCTTAGGAGGATCAATGTGGCGAAGGGAAACTGTGATCGAAGATCTTTTTCCAGTGATAGCTACCAGCCGTCACTGCAGTGAATGAATGAATTAATGAGTGAATGAATGAACTGTGGAGGGGTGGCTGACTTGACTGATATGGTCTGTTATCTTACCATACTGTATAGTTTTTTTTACTGTGCAGAATATCTGGGTTATCAAGGAAAACCTTGCGAGAGGCTTGGCACTGAGAGACATGGAGGACATACCATCCATGGCACATGTGCTGTCATCTTAAAAGGCTTCTTGTCCAACTTCAGCAGCCAGAGAGCTACTTCTGCCCTGTACTTATAAAAGAGGAAGAAAGGGTCATTTTAGTACCACAGTATATTTCTGTACATCATTAATGTAACTTCATTTTTCCCTTAAAAAAATCATACCATAAGAATAACAAACAAATAAATAAATATTTAGACAAGATTCGGGCTTTTGGGAAAAACGAAACTGTTGGCAGGCACTGGGGAAAGAACAGGTTTCGTAAAACGCGTGAATATTTTGTGAGGAGAATGCTAAACTAATGTTTAAAACATAACTGCTGGGTTAGTTATTTATGCACTATAGAGCAGAGCAAAGCTCAGACAGCACTACACCATAGCTTGTTTACTCACTACGTGCAACCCTTTACACTAAAAGGATCAGCTTTGTCTGATAAGGCTGGCCTGCACAGACAAACCTGCTTTCCTTTATGAACTTAAGTACCTGGAAGAGATATGATGTCACATCCATTACTCCCTGCAGGTGTTATATTTAGGAGTTAAACAGGAAGAATAGGTTTTGTTGCCAAGCGGCTTATTGCTTCAGCCAAGTTCTCGTCCCTCCTCACCATCACGGCCGTCCCGGCACGCAATCATTCGATTGGCTAGAACGAGGAGCTCATTTCTAGGGGAAGAAAGTGATGTGTTGCATATCAGGGCTTAATTGACCCATAATGACGTGTAATTGTTTACAGGTTTTTAATAAAGGGAGCCAAACTTGTGACATCAAATTTAGAGCGTTGGAATTTTCCGAGATATAATGATGTGTTTGATTGTGTGTCTTAAAATATAAGAAGGAAACAAGTAATTCAAAAAAATTAGCATTCCAAAAATTAAACTGCATTTGGGATCGGTAATTATGTGCAATCAACATTTAATGGCCTAGCCCCTGTTTCAGTGTTAAGCAAAAAAAATGCGAGGTCCTTATCCCGCAGGGAACACGCAGGAGATCCTGTTTATTTGATCATTTTCGTTGCTAAGAGGTAAATGACGTACTAAATTCAACTGATTCCTACCACAGTCTCTGTAAGTTTCCATTCTGGTTACACTCTGTAGCAAGTCCAAAATGAAAATGTACCACAAGGTCCAAAAGATTCATTCCCAACATGGCCAGAGGGATCAGTATCACTTTATAAGAGATGGGCCCACAGCCGGTACACGTTAGACAGGGATACGGCAGTCAGACATTAGTGGAGACGAGTCTCACTTTGTTACAATTCAATACTGTTGGGTATTATTAGGTGTGATATATTTGGTTTTAATACCTTGCGTCTGGTGCCCTCCAGTGAGTTGTTTGTCCCAGTCAAACACCGCTAGGTCAGAGAGAGCCAGTGCTGACGGTCACGCTTGGACAAGCCCGCTTCAGATAAAGTTAGCTGGAGAAAGTTTAGTAGTATTGTGACTCTGCCAGAGTGCTTGGGAAGAGCTCATGAGATGATGCTAAAAAAGCTTGTATGCCAGATCACTGCTAGATCAGAGAGAACCATAGCTGACAGTCAGGCTTAAACAAGTGTGCTTTAGTGTTAATTAGAGAAAGTTTAGTAGTTTCTGGCAGAAACTGTTCATGAGGTGGCACTAAAAGAGCACGTGTGCATCTTAAGCATCGCGCTTTTTATTTCTGGGGGTAGCAGGAAGAATATTGCATCTTGGGTCTGGATCTCCTTGCAGGCCGAGGGGCTGTGATCCAGCAGTATAAAATGCAACTCATACCATCACCCAGACACAACAGGCTCTGGGGCTGGAGAGCCACGTTTGGTGGCTCGTAACCGGCGAAGAACGCCGCAGAGCTCTCATCACATCCAAGCCTTTAGCGGCTCCGTCTGTTTCCTGTGACTCACTGGATCCCGCGGAGTGGCGTGCGACTAACTAAGCCTCAGCTTTCAGGAGAGTGGCTCGCATTACCCTGGCAATTCAGCCACGCTTTATGAGTTATAAGGGGCTTATTCCACGAGGAAAGCACTCGGTGAGTTTTACTTCTTGACACAGAGTATAAATAAAGGCAAGGACTTGGGTAATGACTTGGTGATCATTCCACATGACTTGTGCCTTGCTCACAAAAGAAAGCTATTTTAACTTCCCTTTTTTTAGTGCCTTGTTTGTTATTTGAGGTATGAGCTTGTTCCTTTCATCCTCGGTGAAAAATTCTCATGCAGACCTGAGGTTCAGACAGGACTCCAAATGGGCCATTCTGCTATGGTCTAGCCATCTAAAGGACTGCAGTGGGCTTCTCTGGTGCCCAAACGTACCGTTGAAACAACATCAAGGGGCCTCTCAAAAAACCACTAATAAGATATAGTTACGAAAGGCAGCTGGGAGCTTCGGAAAGAACCAAAGGCGTTTCATTGTTGCAGAATAATACTGACATACAAGGTCTGGTTATCAGCATTTAGCCACAGGCCCCGTAATGGATTATAAAATTAATTACATCATAATCCGCTTCGCAGGTTAACTTCTTTAACCAGATTAAAAATGTGTAAACCCACTGATAATAACGCAGCTTATTGGAGCTGGCATTTTTCAAAACATGAAACAGTATATTTTCTCTTATTGGTTTGTGCATGGGGGGGGGTAGATAGTAGTCGTGTTAAATGACTTGAGTGCTTATCTCCCCCTAGGGCTATTCAATGGAATGAACTACAATCAAGGCTGGTGCAAGGAACAGATGTACATTTATTTCCTTCTTATTTAAAAGATATAGTTGCACTTCTACCTGTCTACCCTGAGAATAGATGGTAATCATGAACATAACAGCAAGCAGAAGGACAACAACAATAATTGTTGTTATTGTAATAATTGGTCAAATTTGGGCCAACATTACTCAACAATTGGGAAGAGAGTGAGAACCTTAATGCTACTCCCTGGGCCAAAAGGTGTCTGCTTAGGTCACATGGGGACTCCCCCCCCCCCCCAAAAAACAATGCAATTAAATACAATCATCAAGCCAGCGGGCTCCTAAATACTCTGGGACTGGACTGACACACACACACTTTACGCCACTCTGATAACATCTATACTAGCACTACAATTTGCACTACAACTTGTTTTTACTGCTATGCACTAGTCGTGGCTTTTGTATGTATTGTCTTTTATCGCACTTGTCTCATGTTTGTTTTTGCACACGTTTTGCACGTCTGCACACGTGCACTTTATGCAGTTGTCTTGTCTTTATGTGGCATACGTGCAATTTTCGTATTTGTACTTGCTCCAATTGTTTTATGTAGCACAACATAAAACAACATTATGTAGGTCCTGGGGAACGTTATCTCATGTACTACATGTATATTGTTGGAATGACAATAAAGCTCACTTGACTTGACAATACACTGCAAAACAACACAATTACACTCCAACAAGACTAAAGACTACATTTGCAAAGCGCGCACGACCCACGGCTTAAGCAGAACACCAAGCCTTGAATATCATCTGCAGGTGTAGGCCGAGACCCAGCAATATACTGTAAGTGATAACCAGCCCAATAGGCACCGTCCCAATGGTATACTGGTATACAGTCCATAACAAAAAACAGCGGATGCCCCAATTCAGAAGGAGCGCCACAGCCCTTCCTTAACAGGCTATGCCACATCTTAGAAACCCAGCCTATCCAGGAGTAGCCAGGAAAGGCACGTTTGTAATTACACCTCCCTAAAGATATGCCTAAAGATTGTCAACCTGTCCGTACACATGCCAAGACTCACCTGCGTCCGTGGCAAAATGTTTCGACTGAGTATGGGCTACATTTTTATGCACCATGTTTGTGGTGAAAATTGCATTTCGATCGGAATCTGGTCCGACCTCTGGTCGGAAAGTGTCCCGTCCGATAATTCGAATCGCCTTTATCACTAGCTTTTTATTCTCTGCGAATAGCTACCTTGGACACATTTCCCTCCCCTGGCTGCCGTTGCTGTTCAAAGCCCTTTTCAGCCGCATGCTTGGTTCGGGTCGGTTTATCGCTTAGCAGCGCCGTGCGGTTTCATTGCACTCAGAGGCGTGCTTCAGAAACTCCTCTCCCTGCCTCCCCCAGACCGTGCTCAGCGTAGCCATGAAGTTATACAAGCGGCAGCTGAGGAGGAACGCTGTCGATGGTCCGAAATCAAAGGGGGAGACTGCTTATCCGGAAAAGCACGGGACGCTATGGTTTAAATATAAACATGGAGCTTGCATCTTCTCCCCATGTCACATGACAATACTGTAATTTCCTCCTACGGCCAAAGATGCCGAACTAGTGTCTCTGAATTGCCCATAATGTAGTGAGTGTGCGTATGTGCTCTACCGTGGACTGGCATCCTAGCCTTGAGGGATAGGCTCCACACCCCGTCGTACCCCTGACCAATATAAGCATCTGGGAGATTGATGGATAGATTTTGACAGTTACAGCAAATATTTGCAGTCTACATACAAAAATGGTCAAACCTGTATAAAATTTATGGAAAATTCATTCGGAAAAAAAGGAGAGAGGTAGAGAAGCAGCGTCACGGTATTTACCAGCTGAGCTGAACGCCGTGCGATCGCGCTGCAAACGCATAGTATCGATATGTGCTCCACACCCCGTACTGAGAGAATGGCTATGGTCACCAGGGCATTTTCCGATCTCCTTGTCAGCACTCATTTCGGCTTGGAAAGTGCCACGGATTCGGGGTTTGTCAGCCTGCCGTTCGCACTCGAGGGTGCACCCAGGTTTCCGTCAGCCTGCCGTTCGCACTCGAGGGTGCACCCAGGTTTCCGTCAGCCTGCCGTTCGCACTCGGGGGTGCACCCAGGTTTCCGTCAGCCTGCCGTTCGCACTCTAGGGTGCACCCAGGTTTCCCCGAGCTGAGTATGTTGAGATTTTGAGGCAGGTTTCACCTTCTGTGGTTGAGGTGGGTGGCCACAACATCTGCAGATGTTACCGAGAGGTTGCATGTCTGCGTGCGGCCATGCCTCAGCCTGCCCAGGCTTTGGTGTATATTTATTTTCATGGTTTCTAACCCATCTGCCAATCCAAATGTGTTTTTTCCAAAAAAACTTTTGAAAGCGACATTGCTGTTTCTGTGGTCCCAGTTAGGACCGTACAAGAACTTTGTTCAGCAATATATCAATCCATTTCCCTAATTTGCTTATCTGGTACAGGTTAGGCCAGGTTAGGTTAGGTTAGGTCAGCCTAGCCTTTATTGTCTCGGACATTTGAGAGAACACAGTCCCAGTCACACACAGAGCATGGCTGGGAGCCTGCTCATCCCAGGAAGCAGAGAGAGATGGGCAGTGGGACCAGCAGACTAGCTCCCCAGAGGACACATGCATGACCACACACTATGGGCAATTTAACTGCATGTTTTTGCACCATATCGACACAATCTCTAGGGGAGACACATGCATGGAGAAATCATGGAAAGTGGCAACACACAAAGCTGGGGGAAGGAATCGGTCTCCCACAGCTGTGGAAGTGAGACCACCATGCAGGTGCCAAACACACGTGTCATGCCCACACTCTGCTGCCATGATATATTTGTGCCAGTCGTCGGTCATTTCTAGTTCCAACAATATAAAATCAGGTCGTTTAGTGTCTATAATTATCCATTACTTACGTAATACAGGAAGTCCTGAAGTACATGTGAGAATGTCACTAATGTAAGTGACCGATTGAAATCCCAGTCGTAATTTTAGCTTTAAGTGTTATCAGTCATAAATGTTCCTCTTACATTATTAATTAAAATGTTCTATGATAAAAATGCACCATCTTCATCTATCAGTAACCGATGCATTTATGAATATATGAATGCATGACTGAATACACGCATTAGGACTATAGGTTCAACCTAAACTGTGTCATGGTCATAGCTTGAACTGAAAATTATGATAATTATAAATATGAATGACCCAAGAATTAATCTAAAACATATTTTAAGACCAATTGCTTGCAACACCGTTCAACTTCAGCCTAAAGCAGGCACCATCCTTCAGTCGCTAAATGTGTGTAACCACTTTGGGTTTGAACTGCTTAAATTAAATTTACCCCTGGTGACTGCGGCTCCCTTACCTGAACCTCTTTTTCAAAGAACACAATGTTCCAGATAAGCGACGGACGTGAATGTTGTCTAAACATAGATCTGCTCTCTGCCAGACTTCCTTCCTCCAGCCTCGTCCTTCTCGCTCGCCCCAATGACAGGTCTGCTGGCTGTCAACAGCTGCGCCCTGTATCTCGTGAATCATTCTCGTGCTGCTTCGCAATTGTGCTTATCTGGCGGTGCTTTGCCATACACCTTGGGTAGCCAGTCTACTTACGTACTGATACATGTCTGTTCATCATTAATCAGTTGTAACGGTTCACGTCTTTCATGCAGTCACTATGTTTGTTCATGATTTGTACCTGAGTAGCAACTGAGTTAGTAAGTTACTTGTGCCCCCCCTCCCAAATAAGAGCAAATAAGAGGCAAAGAGCATTAACACAAACGAGCAACCGGTAAGTGTAAGGTGTCTTCTGAAGCTTGACTGCCATTTTATCCAGCATCCACTTATCCTGGTGTGTCCCACGAAAAACAAGCATAAGAAGGGGGTTCTAGTCCATCATAGGCCACACACACACACTCATACATATACTCTATAGTCCATGCTACAGTATACAATACTACACTACAGTCAACACTACGCTATGCAATACTACACTAAGGTCAACACTACACTACAATACTACGCCGCAGTCAACACTTCACCATGCACGACTACACTAAGGTAACCTTGTAATACAGCCAGTCTAGAGACACAATACCTGTTTCAAAGGGATTGACGTGCATCTAGCTATGAATGTCTGTTCTCTGTGAAATGTATAATGGTTATGCTCTGTGAAACGTATAATGTCAAGTCTGCCAAAACAATGCACTTCTTGAGTGACAGGAGTTTGTATAATACCAAAGTAATAGCAATGAAAGATTACGCCGGTAATTACACCATTCAAGTAAAATTGTTTTGACACAACGTGGTTAAGTAGGAAACACGGACACCTTACTGAGGATCCTATAACATTTCCTGGATGGGAATATTTGTGTCTTTACATTTTTGGCATTGGCTGTATTTGTAGTTTATATGTATAGCTGTGAGGGCAATTTATTGTATTATAAAGACATGCAGTTAGGTTGCAATTTGCCATCCATGTTTCCCATAGTGTAGTATTGTATAGTATAGTATTGACCTTAGTGCAGTTGTGTATGATGAAGTGTTGACCGTAGTATAGCATTGTAGTGTAATGTTGACCTTAGTGTAGTATTGCATAGTGCAATGTTGACCGTAGTGTAGTATTTTAGAGTGTAGCGTTGACCGTAGTGTGGTACTGCATAGTGAAATGTTGACCTTAGTGTAGCATAGTATAGTGTAGTGTTGACCGTAGACTTGTGTGTGTGTTTGTTCAGGCAATCTGAAGAGTTGAGCTTTGAGTTCCTTCTTGAAAAGTGGAAGCGATACCATGGCCTTAGAGGAGAGCCAAATCCACCCACACAAGGACATGGGTGCCACTTGGATTCCTGCCCCTGTGGACCCTCATCTGTTAAATGATCTTATGAAGAGGAAGTATTGACCTTTAAGGGGTGTAGGATTTTTATTGAGATTTTTACTTTTATGTTACCTTTATTGATCTTGTAGATTTGGCATTGTTGTCCTCTTGGCTGGATTGCATGCCTAAGTACCAACATCTTGAATTCGATACCTGGCCCAGCTGCTAACCAGTGCAGGCTTCTCAGCTACGTTATTAAAAGAAGAGCAATCCTGAGACATCTGAACTGGACAGACAGTTGATTATCTTGCAAAAAGCAAATTGCAGTGTACAGACTATTTTACACCCAGAGGCCAGGCGACCAAGTACATTAGCTATCTTTCTGTCAAATGTCACATGAATAATCTTCACTCCAGAAAAAGCCATGAGATTTGCCTGGCTAATTCTCTCCCATATAAAAGCACAATTGTTCAACTCCATTGACACTGAAGACTATTATTCTGTTTTGCTTTTTTTTTCTTCCTTTCTGTGTTATTCTCTTCCGTCTGGATTATCCAAGACATGCTGTTTCATTTGCTATCCTGCGTCATGTACAAACACATCAACACTTGCCAAGGTGAGATGTTTGGCCTTTGATTGCAGTTTACTGTGACTGCTGCTACTTTGCCGAGGACTTTGACTGCTTGGTTTGAACATGCCTATTGGCTTTTACAAGTCCAAGACAGAGCGCTTCAAACCAGGCTATATCTACTGTATAATACTAGGTTTTTCTCCTAATAGTCCCTAAGACCACTGTACGGCACATCTCAGGAAACTGGAGACAAGTGGGACTTCTGATTGGAAGGGGACAAGGACAGGACAAGATGCAGAACGAAACAGAGCATTGGAAAACCAGTGAAAGGAACAAGGGAAGCAGGAAATGGGATGGAGACTCAAAAACAAGACAACAAGAACACAAGACCAGCCGTGGAACCCCAGCAAACCAGGCCCCAGAAGCGCAGTGATGAGTTGCCAGGACACAGAGCCTCAAAGACAGTTACAACCTCTGCGACCGCGGTCAAACCCCAGAGACGAGATGCAAACCTAACCCATGCTCGCAGTCGAAGCACTGAGCTTATGCTCAAAGAGCAGTAACAACGTCTGAGGCCTGGCCAATGCTTACTGATTTGTCTAAATAATATTCAGAGCCAGCTACCTACTTTACCTGATTACCATGCAGCAGTAGTTGCATGGTAACACAATGAACAAAATTATAATTTACTACTTTTAACTGAAGTACATATAAACAGGGGTCCACATAAGTGGTACGCGAGTACGCATGGGCGGGATCAACAGTGAAATGCGCGGCAGTTTTACTCGCATGGGCGGGATCAAACCTAAAATGCGCGGCAGTTTTACTCGCATGGGCGGGATCAACAGTGAAATGCGCGGCAGTTTTACTCGCATGGGCGGGATCAAAAGTAAAATGCGCAGCAGTTTTCGGTCTTCACGGCGCAAAAGTGTACCTAATTTTAGTAAATTCATACTGGAGCTTTAACCCCTATCCTGTGTTTGGGGTCAGTCTGACCCCAGAGCATCATTAAACGGTAGGCAAATTTCACATGGGGA
>JAODKL010000085.1:2399200-2419362 GCA_026780765.1 Petrocephalus schoutedeni
AGAGGATGGGGGGGGGGGGCGTGATTGTCATGCATCGTGCAGCCATTAGATGGCAGACAAAAGAGGGTGTCCGTCTGAAACACGAGAGGCTGGGGACACTGGTGTGCCGTCTCCTGCCAGGAAATTATGCCTGTGTAACCGGGGATTATGGGTAAAAGTGGTACCTCCTTAGAACAGGTGTAAGCATAGGAGGGTAAACCAAGGGAGCCACGAGTGCGCTCGCTGAAATCCCACTTACTTGCATATCCCGTCTTCGGGCTCCTCGAGGCCGAATCTCTCGTCGAATGCCAGCTGTATTCGCATGTTCTCACTGGCAGCGACGAGCCTCCAGACGAGATCGCGGTTGCGGGGGTACGTCTGGGGGAATTCCGGGCTGCTCACCGTTCCCTCGGCCGACACGCGGATGAGCCTCTCATTCTGCGCACCTTTAAAGAGACCGCGGCACCAAAGCGTGTCTTCAGGAGCGTGTCGTGACGATCCCCATCTTAATTGCGAATATTTCAGTGGAGTTACTCCCCTGCTCCAGAGCAGGCTACAACAACGACTATGAGTAACCAATACGGTGCAGGTTCGAATCATTATCACCTACCTCAGCCGCCGATTTACTGACCAGATAAAATTACAGATTCCGCTAAATATGCCCATATCCTCTCCTTGCCAAAGCCGGAAAATGAACTGTTTGCATGTGACTTGCAAGTTTACAAAGAACAAGATCAAAGACAGTAGATATTAGCAGGGGTGGGCTTTGTTGTTCATGGCCAGTGTAGTGACTGTTTGTGACCAACAGGGGGTCCTCAAACCTTGGGGGCCACACACAAATGTGTTTATTGAGTGCTGGTAAATATTGCTGCTGTGTGCTGGAATACAGCAAGACTGGCTGCATTTTGCAAGAACAGGGGAGTTTACTTCTACCAAGAAAAGAGCTATTATCCAACATTGTGCAGTAAGGGGCTTCAAACCCTTAAACGGCAAACAAATGAATCACTAAATCAGGGCACAAGGTGCGTACTAACGGGAAGCAGACAAAACAGGTGGGCGACCATGACCACAGGGCTGAAAAGCATCAAATATTGATTAAATTTACACCGGGGATCAGTTACACCTGGCTGAAAGGACATGGCTAAAATAGCATTTAGGTTAAAATATTTAACAACAGGTTTAAAAAATAAAAGTTATTCTTTATAAATCTTCAATTCTTCATATTTGTTTTTACAAATTACTGAAACAACCTTTTTAATGGCTGAAAGAACTGTAAACCTAGCCAAAGCAATCCGATATGTTTTCCTGTAGCCAAAAATTAAAATAAATCCATCTTTCTTGTAAAAGGTTTTTTATTTCAGGTGGGACGGAATCTGTTAGAACCTGCCCTCTGCTTAAATTAATCTGTCAGGACCTGCCCTCTGATTAAATTATTTGAAATAATAAAAAAATTTAAAAAAATGTTTTTTTTTTCTTTTTTTTACAAATGTCCATCATCCATAAGGAGAAAGGAGCTCATATAAAAACTGGGTCAAAGCGGAGCGCTACCTTTCAGCACATGAGAAAGTACCAATGTTAAACGTACTTCAAAGTACAGCATACAGGCCAAGTCCATGCTCAAACAGCTAGGAGACCCACATGACAGATGCAAGCAATAATCGTCAAACTGTAGGAACAATCTACCACAAATGCTGGGTAATTCGTGAGCATGGCGTGGCGTGTGTAACAAACACCAATCCAATCAAATAACTAAACATCTTGATTCATATACAGTAGAACAGGAAAGCCCATATTTCTACCTACAATAGTTTATTTGGTGGATGGAAATCAGGTAAGATTCCCTGCTCTGCAGTGAGACGGAGATCTTGTGAGACCGTGAGACGTGGGTGGCACTGACCAGCTCCTACAGATCGTTAAGGGAGGTGCTGTCAATCAATTAACTAATGATTATCCCCACCCGAGGGTGGTCAGTCTAAGCTGTGTGTTTCCAGTCCTAACTGCCGAGTGTTCAGCAGAGCTCTTTAGGGCAGTTTTGTGATCCTCCATGCAGACCACTTCTCCCTCTTTGTGTCTCGAGTCTGCCCCCCACGACCCTTGCTACGGAGGTGTCAGAAATGCCCTGCTTTTTAGCAGCTATGCTTAACATTGGATATGAATTACTTGTACATCACTCCAACATTCAAGGCTGATTTCCAGCTAGTGATTCTTTAGAAGCTACTTGTTCACAGGAATTTCATCAATAGGGCACTTTTTTTAACTTAAAACACTGTTCTGGATTCACCATGAGGTTTTCAAATCAATCAAAAATTGCGGAATGCTTTTAAATTATACTGCGGTGCTAAATGGGGGGGGGGGGGGGGGTGTCATTTTGCAGGAGTCTTTAATCCCACTAATGGACTGGCTTTGGGTTTAATAGGTGGCCTTGGCAGCCTCGGAGAGGCACGCTCACATCTCGCCCTGTTACTCCTCTGTGCATCACCGGGTCCTCTCTGAAAAGAGACCGCTCCCTCAGAAGCAGCAAGATGATTCTTGCCCCTCCGCAAAATGTCCATGGACACTTCATGAGATTTTAATCCAATCCTTGAGAGGGATGCCCACAGCCATGTGCAGGAAACACCCCCACCCCACCCCCCTCCACATTTTAGAACAATTAAGGCATTGAGTAAGGAATATAAACAGGTAACGCTTTCCTCCCTTCAGATGGAAAGTCTTTGATCTGTTTTTTTTTGCTGGAGAAAGAGCTCCATCATTCTCCATCATAGCGTGCCATTGCAGCTCGTCAACAACGACGGACTGTTCTTGCCGTTTTGTTTTTCGCCGGTACCCGCCAGCTGGTTTTCAGTGTCAGAAACCGCAAGCATCCCGGATCTGCTTACCGGTGAAACAGCGGTTTTAATCACGGTCGCGTGTTCCGATTGACCCCGGCCGCACCGGAGGAGCCCGCGTCAGATACCGATTGATGGAGACCTTCCTCTAAGCGGGGGACCCCAAAGTGCTTCCGCACACAGCGAGGACACATGGTTTTAATAAGGCCGGAGCGCATGCATTTACGAGAGAGGGCGACCGGGCACAAGGCGTGTTTGTGTAGCCCCCATAAACGTAAAAGGACGGTAATGATGAATAGGATGATGGATTGTTGCAACACTTCAAATTGCATGTTTGAGGGAATTAAATTGCAACTTTTTTTTTTTCCAGTTACAGCTGGTGTGGAAAAACGGAAACAAAAGACTTGGAGTCCTTCTTTTTAAATGGCTGGGCTCAGGATTTAGGATCAGAGAAAACTGGAACAAATTACTTAGGGTTTCAAAGAGCCAGCAAAACTGGTTCAAAGTTGTCAGGTGTGCAAATGGGTTTTTGATTATACTAATTTTATACTTATATATATCCCACACACTTACAGGTAGCCCGGCATGGGCCAATATACATACAGAAATAAACAGGTTAGGTGACTGGGTCAGCAGTTGTTTATATCTGATTAAACGATTTATTTTCTATAACATAAAACTTTCATACATATATTTATAAATTTAACATAAAATACATAGCAATATTACTATTAACACATATGATTAGTGTATCATCAGGAGTTAGCAAACAGCATCATGTTTACGTTACGTTAACGTTATCCTCCATTACAGATGTTGCTCTGGGTTTTTGTGTGAGAAATGAGGTAGAAAACGCACTCCTTATTCCGGTTAAATAGTGTCAGGTAGCCGCCACTTACAAGGTCTGCTAGGTTACTTACTTCAAACATGACATTTCCTTGACCTAATTTTCGCGGAAGCGTAATTGGAGAATAAGCTGAGCGTAAAATAAACAGGCCGCCACTGTACCGCCGCTGTGCATTGTCAGCCGAAAAATGTTTATCAAATATTAACTAGCTAAAAGAAACTTTACATTTAATTAATATAGTGCATTGTTCTTTATGCCAAGTGCAATTCGGGGATATATTTTTGGTTGGTCAAAATGTATTGTTTTCCAACCAAGTTTCGTTCATAAGAATTAAAATTTTAAAAGGAAATGTTCAAATGTCTCTGCTTGGTAAATGTTTTATTTTTCGTCGACTGGATCTGGCATATAAAGTAAATTATTCACTTTTCAGACCCAGGGGAAGGGGATTCGGTGTTTGCACGTTAAGTGCCTGCCGCCAAGACCGCCCTTTCTAGCCGGCCCAGCCGATGAGTGTTTGAAGTGGTTAGTGATGGGAAAACATTATATAGGCATTCTTCATTTAAAGTATAGTGGCTTAACTGTATTGTAAAATACTACAATGAGACTGTCAGCTCTGATTGCTAAGAGCGATTTTCCCTGGAACAGCTACTGTCAGCTCCTCTGAAAGATGCAAAGAAAACATCTCTGACAATACGCTACTGTAAGTAAGTGAGTGTCCTGTGAATGCATCAGACCAAATTATGAATTAACTGCAACACACTAAACACCCAAAATAGCTAATTTCCTTAGCACAGTAATTGCTTATAATAAACCACTTTAATGTAATACTCTTTAAACCATGCTTAAATTCTAACTGATTAAATTTCATCAATAAAAACGCCATCAATGTAATTATCATGCCTCTAATCTGTCATATTGCATTGTACAGAGCACCTCTGTAGGTGTGCACCAACCACAAGCCGTGTCGACGTCACTTCCCCTTTCAAATGACCAATCACTGTGTGGCTCCCGATCACAGTTTTCTGTATGTGGCCAGTAGAGGATATGCCAAGCCCTCATTTACAGAGACAGTAAAAATCCATATGACTGTTTTTAATGATCCCGATCCCCCACAGCGGAGGACAAGTTCCTAACATGCATCGCCTCTGTGGCTGTTGATGACGTTCTACTGAATAGCTAAGATTCTTTGGAAATTATTGGACTGGGGGTTACGGCAGGCCAAGAAAAGCGTACTGTGAGAAAACTCGGCACCATGTGTGCAGAACCAGGAGGGGAACTGTCCACAGACAAGCCGTGCATAATTGGATTAGTTCTGACTCCTGATTCCCTGGATCAGCGAGGCCGGCTTGCCCTCTAAACCGATCAAATGTGAATTAAAACAAAAAAGAAATGTACTTAAGGAAGAGCATTTCAGCACAAATCTCTGACATCACAGACAAGTATGATGGTATTAGGACTCCAGGTATTAAGAGCTGCAGCAAAGCTGAAGGTTCAAAGAGCTTTTAAAACAATTGAGAAACTTTTCTTGAAACCCCTTTGAACTAAGGATTTCTTTTAGGCATATAAATACAAGACAGATGGAACTACAGGCCATATAATAATATAGTAAAGTAATAAATAAATGAAGCAGTTGCAGAGGCTTTTTAGCGTTATAGCTAAGAGACGGCGCTTTCTTTTAACTTCTAACATGCTCCATCATGCTCCAGCTAATCTCCAGCCACAGATTTGTACAAGTTACCCGGGGCTTGCTTCCAACAACAACTCCGGAAAACCTCTAATTATTGCTGACACTGGCCTCTTGGAGAGCGAGCGGCCCTCCCTTTCGGACGACCCGTGACTGACGTACTGCCTCGGTTCCGGGACCGACGCTCGCCTCATGCTCAGGATGAAGGCACGGCCTGCATCCCTGCCCCTGCATGTGACCTGAACCCGGTGCTTACTAGCCTCCAAACGATAGATGCCCTGCAGATGTAAGACAAACAATCCAATTATTTCATGTAAGTCATTCTCCACACACCCCCCCCCCCCCCCCCCCACAGCTGCAGGGCCCAAACGCTGCATGGACGTATGTGGCCTTTGTAGTAACATCTGTTAATGAGTGCCAGCTGGAATCCAGAAGTAAATTACAGTGTTGTTCCGGCTTAGCTGGGCTGGCTGACGGTTTGCATGTTGAGGTCAAGGTACCACTATTAAAAGTGATTAAAGTTCCAGCATCTTAAAAGCTGGGTGTACGGTTTCCCCGGTGATTGACATGCCGCGGTTATGGATCTCTCGCGGGCTGACATCTCACCTGGCCTCGAGACAAACGTCCTAAAGAGGAAATGTCCCTGAAAAAGAAAACAGAAGCAAACTAAAATGTGTAATTTCCTACGAAAAATTGACCTCTTAATCCACCTGTTAATTTTCCATCTTTCCTGCAAAGACTGCACAAAGGGAATGCTTGCCTCCGTTTCCTTAAGTCTGAAACCACAAAATTCATTAAAAAGGCACGGTCTTAAATGCACCATAATGTAACATCTGCAGTGAGTAACTTCAGTGTAAGATTTCTTGTACACCACTGCTGGACGTATTACATCATCTCTCTCATCATAATGTCTTTTTCGGGCGAATAAAGAAACTCTTGCCTTATTATTCACATTTAAATATTCTGTTCCATACAGTTTCTCTCATGGAAGCCAGAACCGCAAAGAGAACAGGGGGTAACGTATGTAATTACAGTCAGCCGATCCCCAAATGCTGAGAAAAGACCAAGAACTTATACTGTCAATGGTGACGAGACGTCATCCCCTGTCAAGCTTTCGGCATTTATAGAGAATCGCCACATTCATTCCCCATCTATAATGCGAAACTTGAGCAGGCCTATAATATTATTGTAATACATACAAAAAAAAAAACTTTCCCTTCATTATTGTCGTCCTCTCAAGGATGACCTAGCTACATCCCATCTCGAACACCAGTTTTATTGCGCTACATAAACAAGCCTTTTGTTTACGGGGATGTTAAGTCGATATGTTTAGTGCGGTTTATATTTCGGATAAGGCACAAAAACTGCCTGAAATTGACCTTGTAACAGAAGAGGAATAATATCACTTTTGAGCGTTTTCAGGGGTGGGTATCACATGTTCTCTTTATGCCGTAAATAAATTAATTTATGAAATCACTGGTGAAAGGCACTTGGGCCCGACACTCGATCACCCGAATCCCTCCGCGCTTATTGTTCATTGTTAATTTCTCCGTATTGCGTTTCCTGCCCCAGCACGACGCGCTAAACAAGTTGCTCAGTGTTCTTCCGCTTCTCAGAAACAGCACAAAAATAAAGTGCCCGCCTCAGAGAGACCAGAAGGCAGGATGGGCGAGTCGTGGACTCCGATGGTAACGATACATACAGGGTGGCTCAAAAAAAATGTCCTACCAGACAAAAGCCAATTTCTCTGCAGCCAATAAAGGTATCTCTATGAAATTTTCAGATTTTACAGGGGAAAATTTAATTGGCAAATTTTAATTGATTCAAAAATAACAACTGTTTAATTGTGTGTTGTATTTTCAAAATTACATGTTGAGAAATTGTCAGGCACCCACAACTGTCAAATGTCAAATAGCAATACTTTTCACTACATATTACCAAATGTAGCCAATTTCCAAGCATTTTCAATTGTTTGCGATTGTCGCAAAACATTTAAACTGCAAAATTTGAAAATTTGGTCAGAAATTTTTTGGTCAGATTTACATATACAGTAGGTAAATCGTTTTGGGAAGTTTGGCCTCGAACTTCGCTGAAACAGCTCAATATTTCACTTTCGAAGAAAGCGCTCGGTAACCCCCCTGTAACGAGGTTTAGCTACATAGCATATCAAACTCCGCAGAAACTCCATGCAGCACGAGCAAAGCAGGACACCTTAGCGCCCGGCGCGTGTCGCTACCATCTTGGCCGCTATGCGGCGTTAGGCGACCGTTTCGGCTCGGCGGCAGATTTTCGGGGCTTCTTGTTTACGAGCAAAGTTCGGCCCCCGTAGTTATAAGAGGAGCCCCTCTCCGCGAAGCTGCTATTTACGCAAGCAACAGGAATAATGACCCGACGTGAAGCGCGTGATCTAAAACAGGCAGCGGAGAGGAAGAGGTGACCGGTACTGTCAAGCCGGGTGAACAACAAACAGCGAATGAAAGGGCCGGAAACTGAGCCGCTGCCTTGATTGGCTGCGTGGCCCGTCCTGATTCCGGATCATTCCTTTCTGGGGTTCCGATGTGTGTGGCAGGGGAGCGACTGATTTGAAATCGGAGAGGGGGACTGGGGGGGTGGGGGGCGGGCAGAGGGGCTAAGGGTGTCTCAGAAATGCAGGCTTTAATCTGCACGGAAAAGCCACTATGCCATATGCCACAGTGGTGCTCACAGTTAGCTCAGGCGGGTGCCACAGGTTTCTGGAATACCGTGAGAAGCACTTTGGAATTGAGAAAAAGGCTCTGATTTTATCTTTTGTATACTGCATTTCTAGGTAAGCTCTGCCATAGAGATTCCACGAAGGGTAAGAGATGTGAACGTGTCCCTAAAACTGAGGATTAAAATAATAAGAATTTCATAATAAAGAAAAATTGTCCCGTACTGGGCTAAATGTACGATCTTGAGGGTTGAAGCACTGTATCCTTTTCAGGATGCATGCAAGACTTCTGGCGTCAACTGAACTCATGGCTAAACCTACAAAGTGGTTAAAAGGACTGGTTAGTCTTGTCACATAAATCCCGTCACCCAGCAGGACCCCAAAGCTGTTTGACATGGGTGTCCTGAGATGTCCCAAAATGCCCCGAAGGCGCGTTCTGATCCCTCAATGAGTTCTCTGAACAGTAAGATTGGGTGACATGTCAAAGACCCGTTTTCCCCGCTTGCCTTAAATACAGCGTGAGGAGATACAGTCCAGCAGTCCGCAAAATGCACCCAAAAGACTAAAACACATTCCTACCTACGGTACATAATAGAATTACCCCTTCTGAAACTTCTGAAATATATCGTATTACAAGATGCGAAGCACACAAAGAGACAATAACAGATTTCACCTTAAATTCTGTCCAGGTACCATGATTTATCTGAAACAGTCACCCACCTGTTGCATTTTTCCCCAGAATGCTTTGTTTAATTATAAAAATTGTTCCTTTACTTTAAAAGCAGATTAAGTTGCCTTTCTGTTAATTTAAATGCAACAATGACTCTGTGATTCTGACATAACGTGATATTCAAAAAAAAACCCCATATTCTCCTTCATTCTGAAAAGGATGAGGCTTTTGTTTATTCAGTAATACTACACACCTCTGCAGATTGCCTTGTCTATGGTACATCACACTGATATTTTCTAGTTAATGACATTCACAATGTGTTGAAGAAGGTTTCTAAACACTGGCCTTCAACCAGGAATAGTACATGCAGCTCACCTCACCTAACCTTAGGGTTACCACCTTTGATTTGTGAAAGACCGGGACACTCGGACATTTGTGGAATTCAGAAAAGTTCTCTATTCATTTTTATCATTTTAACACATTTGTCTCTGTGTTATCTACGTTATTCACCTTATACTTAAAAGCCTTGAGGCAATGAAGTAATACATATCAAATACTGCATTGACTAAGAGAAGATTTCATCTCTAAATTTTCTCAACTTTTAGACTCTTCAAAACAGCCCCCCTTCGCTTCGATGACAGCACTGCAGACTTTTGGCATTCCTTCGACCCGCTTCCAGATGTAGCCACCTGGAATGCTTCTCCAGCAGTCCTGAAGGAGTTTACACAAGATCTGAGCTCAAGTTGGCTGCCGTGTTCCTATTCTTCGATCCAGCTCGTCCCAAACCAGCTCTATAGGGTTTAGTTCGGGGGGATTGCGAGGGGCCAGGTCATCTGTCACAAGCCTCCATCTCTTTCCCTTTTCACTAGATAATACTTATACTGTACATGACATTGAAGTGTGCTCAGTGTCGTTACCTTGTTAAAAAACAAAGGATTCTCTGTAGGTGTGTCCGCACTTTTGACTGGTACTAGTATATTTGTTTGTTAATGTAAAACCATTTCAACTTAAATATCTACATGTATGCCCTCGCTTTGTCCAGCTGATAGACGGTCTCACTCCATTTCCTTGACATCACAGATAAAGAAGATCTGAAACGTTCAGCCAAAGGGTTAAATTTTCCACTATACAAGTTAAAAAGGTCGTGTTTAGACATAGTAGCTCACGGCCGATAAATATAGCCGCGTGTTTAAACCTGCAATTGCAGAAGAAAGAGGGAAGTAAATGTAAAAGGCAGATACCCAAGAGCAGTCCTGTCTTAATAGGGTTGTAGGGGCAACTGAACCTTCCATTTAAATAGAAACCCTGAGTCGGAAGCAGGAGCTCAAACAGCTGTGTGAACTTTAATAAACAAGCGCGCATTTCTGTGGAAAACCTGAAGCCACATGCAAGTTACTTTTATTATACCCCGTCCAGCTGATCTCACGAAAAGCAAGCGTGGTGAGGATGGAGTGGACGTCCACGCCCACAGGAGGGTATGTGAGGTCAGCACTCGACCTGCAGTCACGCATCAGCGCTGCCAGTCGCGGGTTTGAGCTCTTTCACCGCGCCGCGCAAAAGCAGACAGGCAGCCGCAGGTGTGATGTCATATGTCAGCGCCGTGGAAACGGTTCACAGGCTAGCTTGTGTGTTTTCGCTATTCTGATCGATATTTTTGTGAACGCCTTTGGATGTGGCTGTGACAGCCTCGCCCGGAAAGATCGAGTGGCCTGTGAGATAAGAGGTGAATGATTTATTCATACTACTAGTGATTATTAGTGCGTAAGTATTAAGCAATATTTAAGATTATTTTCAGATATATTGTATGATACTCAAAAAGCAAAGACAAATACTCCCATGTCACAATACCTGTATCTAACCCTGCGCACAGTACCAGTCAAAAGTCTGGACACACCTGCTTTTAAAGCATTTGTCTGTATAGTAGCTATGTTATTCGCCTTTTAGTGAAAAGCCTTGAGATACTTAAGTAATACATATCAAATATTGCAAAGACCAAGAGTGTTCAGCATCTCAATTTTCTCAGATTATAGTCTCTTCAAAATAGCCCCCTCTGCTTCGATATCATTGCCATTGGCATTCTTCCAACCAGCTTCCAGATGTAGCCACCTGGAATGCTTCTCCAACAGTCCTGAAGCAGTTTCCACAACTTCTGGGCACAAGTTGGCCACATTGCTCTTACTCTTCGATCCAACTCATCCCGACCCAGCACTGTAGGGTTTATGTCGGGGGATTGTGGGGGCCAGGTCACCTGACACAACACTCCATCTCTTTGCTTTTTCGCTAGATAACTGCATGACCTTGAGATGTGCGTAGGGTTGTCATCTTGTTGAGAAGCAAATGATTTTTAGTAGGTTTGTCCAGACTCGTGCGAAGTGATCTGCTGAGATTAGCAAGCACATAGTGGCCCTCACGTTTTTAAGTGTTCATAAAATCTTTGTTCCTGCAGTCAGAAGGGCAAAAGGAGTTTACACAACAGACGATACTCGGCATATGAATGCATGACGATAAGAAGCGGGCTGCTTTAAGACATTTTACTGACACGGGGTGATGAAATCAGCCGTGGAATGTAGGTGCGCCAATCTCAGAATGAAACCAAGGTCGGCTCGTCAACTTCCAACACCTCCAAACCAGAACAGTAAGTCTAATGGAATTCAGCTAACTTTCTGAACCCCCCTGTAAAGACCATATCTATGGTTAACTGGCCCAGTGGAGAAGATTATAAGCACGTCTGAAGACACCAGTTCACATAATGTCAAAAACTACACATTCATTTGGCATTAATTTCCATTGCATCTAGAAAAGGCTGCATGGTCGGCGATGCATGTTAACCTATTAATACAATAAATTTCAGATAATGCTCTAGATATCGGAAATAATATGGGATGTATATTGTATTGGATTTTAACAGGAGTCCTTATAGCACTAAATGGGTGAGGGAGGCTTTGCAGCTCAGGGTGATAGTATGGAGCAGAATGAGAGCATACCCCAGACAGATCCAGCCAAAACATCTCTCAGCGTACTGCCAATGCCAAGGTTAGCGTTAGCCCATCAGGCTCTGAAAGAGCTGCTGGATTCCCAGCAATGTAAATCAGGTGTTTCGCCTCAATGTGTTTATTGTAGCATTGTGTGCTTTTTGGGGGAAGTTCCTTACCTTGACAGATCCTTGGCAGATTTCGGGCGATTTACGACCCGCCTATGAGATATCCCTGCTGCATTATTGATGTGCCCGTTAAGCAGTGGCTCACATCACTGAATGGTCTGGGTTTGTGTGTCTTGTGTGTAATTTTCACACTGAGGAATAGTGCCACACCCCCCCCCACCACCATTCATTCAGGTAAGCCTGTCAACACCATAGGGGCTTCGCCCTGCCCCCACCCTCACAAAAGGACTTCTATGATGCTTCATATTAGTGTACTCCTCTCTACAGTGACCTTCACAACCTGAGCAACCCATAATCCAAAGCACTCCTCTTCATGCTTAATACGGCAATTATTTACCAACTAATTACTTTACCTCAAGTAAGTTCCCTAGCTTTTATTTCAAACACCGTCCCCCGATACAGCTAAATAAATTATTATACTGCATGGACCTTTCTAGGCCTAAGCAGCAAAACCATTTCTGCTCTCCATGCACCAACCACAGTACCGTTTATCAAATCACACTATTATTATTTGACATAACCATATAAAGAGCTTCTCATAATGAAGGGACGCCATGGATCAGCATTTCCTTGCTGAGATATTGCTAAATTAAACACAGTACCAGTTGAAAGTCTGGACACACCTGCTTTTAATGCATCTGTCTGTATTGTAGCTATGTTATTCACCTTCTAGTAAAAAGCCTCGCGGCACTGAAATAATACATATCCAACGTTGCAAAGGCCAGGGGGAGGTGCTCAGCATCTCAAACTTTTCTCAGATTTTAGACGCTTCAAAATTGCCCCTTTTTGCTTTGATGACAGCGTTGCAGACGCTTGGCATTCTTTCAGCCAGCTTCCAGATGTAGCCACCTGGAATGCTTCTCCAACAGTCCCGAAGGAGTTTCCACAAGTTCTAGGCACAAGTTAGCTACCTAGCTCTTAATTTTTAATCCAGCTCATCCCAAACCAGCTCTATAGGGTTTCGGTTGGGGGGATTTTGGGGGCCAGGACATCTGTCACCGCACTCTGTCTCTTTCCTTGTCCACAAGATAATACTTACTGCAAAATCTTGAGGTGCAGCTAGTATCCTTATCTTGTTGAAAAACAAACGATTTTGACTGGTACAGAATTTATTAATTTATTCAGTCAATAGCAGAAATTCACGTAAGTACTGGATACTGGATAAGAAAATTACGAAGAATACCATATGAACTGCCGTCCTACTTGTTCTTCTGCATCTTAAATAAAAGATGCGTACCATCTTAATGTACCAGTGGAGCCTCTGGAATAATGAAATGTTCGGGAGTAAATGAAACCTCCTTTGCTGTGCTGAATGTGCATCCTTGTGGTTATGAACATTGGGGAGGAGGGGGAGCATTATTTAATGCATGCTTTTGGAGCAAGTATTCAGTGAGTCTGTGCTAGTGATGGACAACAAGGCCAAATGGTACCATTACTTTCCTTGGGTGTCATCCTATTATACGCACACATAACAAAACCTCCGGCAGATCCAGGACTGGTTGAGTAAAATTGAGTAAAATTAAAAATAAGAGTAAAATTAGACCGGGGAAAACTGGTCAGCAAAGATCGCTATGGTTATAGACGTATTATAGCAGGTTATAGACGTATTATAGACGTCACTGCTCTCACCGGAAGGCGAGTGTTGGTACAGGAACAAAGAAATCAGCATGAAAACTACTAACACAAGATTTTGCGACTAATAACAGCTGTTTAACTACAACTCGCAGTGGGAGGGGAGTTCGGGACACAAGAAATTTAAAAATACCTTGCAGTACTACTTAGATATACATATGCGGCAATAGGTCGTTTACAAAATATACTACAATCATCCTGGCAACTTTAAAGAAGGGTCATAGGGAACTGTTTGGATTTCGGGAAGACAAAAGGAGCCAGGCAGCAGACCACCAGGCCTCCTCCTATAACTGAAACACTTGCAATAGCTGGCAAGGGGGCCTCGTTTCCAGGCAAGCGCTCTGTGTGAAATTCACTAACCCTAATATTTGGGGGCAGAGGGAAGGCTAGCTGAAGAGGCCATTAGTGAAACGCTGATGTCAGTTCAGGGACCACGTCAGCCCCCACTCCGTGCAACATCACGCTAATATCTGGTTGCTAAAATGCTAAAGTGAGCGCCACGACGCGACGCGGTGTAATAATGTTACTGTTCGCGGCTCGTTTTAGTTTCCACTCCTGGACCGGCCGCACAATTTTGATCCCCGCTAGCATGCTAGGCTACTCTGTACGGCACACAAACCCAAGAGCAGAGTTTTACTTTGGAAACTCCATCCAGAGTTGTGCCCAGGAACCCATTTCTGAGTCTCCTGGAATGTGGCAAGGAGACATGTCTTCTCAGATGACCACACGAGAGCGTGTGGAGCTAACCCTTCTTCCCCAGTGAGTTACTGTACAGGAGATGCCTAAACGCTGACTGAACAAGCACCCCCCCCCCCCCCCACACACACACACACTGCCCCGCGGATGACAAACTCCAGGCGAGCGGTGGCATGTGTGAATGCCAGGCACGTGACACCGTCTCCAGCACGGACCGAAAGGCCAGCGAGGCCTGCGGATCACGCCGGGACGGGTGTAACTGGACTCCCCACCCTCCAAAAGCACACTTCTCAGATTCATCTAAAAATGCCGTTTTATGGACGTTTAAAAATATGCCCCCTCCCGCCCAGATTATCTTCCTTTACAAAATGTCATGTAGAACAAGCCATTCTCAAGGGAAGTCTGTTCAGCCACTGTATGTTGTACAGTTAACCTCACTGCTATAAGGGCTATTCAGTCACTGTATGTCGTACAGTTAACCTCACTGCTATAAGGGCTATTCAGCCACTGTATGTCATACAGTTTGCCTCACTGCTATAAGGGCTATTTGGCCACTGCATGTCGTACGGTTAACCTCACTGCTATAAGGGCTATTCAGCCACTGTATGTCATACAGTTTGCCTCGCTGCTATAAGGGTTATTCAGTCACTGTATGTCATACAGTTTACCTCGCTGCTAAAAGGGCAATTCAGTCACTGTATGTAGTACAGTTCACCTCACTGGTAAAAGGGTTATTCAGTCACTGTATGTCGTATAGTTTACCTCACTGCAAAAAGGGCTATTCAGCCACTGTATGTCGTATAGTTTACCTCACTGCTATAAGAATTATTCAGCCACTCTATGTCGTACAGTTTACCTCACTGCTATAAGGGCTATTCAGTCACTGTATGTCGTACAGTTTACCTCACTGCTATAAGGGCTATTCAGTCACATTTCGTAATGGATAGTAAACGCAAAATAGGCCTTAGTGCTCGTTATTCTTAAACAGCTTGTGGTTCATCTTCATCTTGCGAATACAGGAGGATATTATGTCATTCCGTCACCCCCCCTCCCCCCCCCCCCCCCCCCCCCCACACACACACACACACGTGGTTCTCTTTCAAAAACGTCTCAGGTAGCCAGCTTGAGCTGAGGATCCCCAGCTAGGGGCCCCCAGGTCATTTAAGTCTGAGACCCCATGGCATAGAGTCTCATTGATACGGCGCCCTGGAGCCATTTTTTAGGATTAAGGGCCTTGATCAGGGGTCCAGTGGTGACATGATGACTCTTGGTCCCTCGAGCAAAGCCATCATCCGCACATGCCACAGACACAGCCGCCCCAATGTTGGAATTAACTTGCACGTCCTCCGAAAGTCAGCGCTAACAACCGCTGCCTCGTTCCCTCGCAGTCAACGCCCGGAATTAGCTCTGTCACCAGCACGTCTCTAGCGGGGCCGGCCGAGGTCAGCTCACGAGCGGGCTCTCCTTCCTGGCCGCGCCGTGTCTACCCACCGTCTGCGTTCTGGGTTCTGTGCTAAGGGACAGCTGCTGGTCCTCAAGCTAAAACAAAGAATCACACCAGCATGTTCGGCGAGTTTCACGTTATTCCCCTACCTTTCTCAGCAAAGGCTGCACGGCGCCAGAAGGGCGTGAGCTCTCTTCACACACCATATCCTCAGATGATGATGTCATAGGCCCAGTAATTAATGATGTCATGGCGCAGTAATGAATGCAGTACTGATCCATTCTGCACAAATGCAGTACATCCTTTTCCATTAATGTGCACAATAGTTTTTTTTTCCTCTAGCCATAAATTAGTGCCGTGACTCCCTACAGCAGGTGGGCTTTGGTACGCATGGATGGGACGACTGGGATCACAAATGTGACGGCCTCACAAATACGTCTCCACCTCATGGCCGCAAGCGTGCTGCCAAGTGTGTTTCGGTTTAAATAGAGCCCCACTTCGTCCTAAAGCATTCGCTTGTTGCAAAACAGCTCCCACCACCCTACGATTACGATAAATGAAATTTCCATTCCTGATAGCCTCCTGCTGAACCAAAATTAACTTCTCTTCCGAGAATTTAATTACGCTCTCATGCACAAATCTGTTTTCAGAAAAAAAAAATAAAAAGTAATTTCCCTGGTTATCTTTCAATTATTAGGCCACCCTGACTCACAAAAAAAGCTAGTGTGTCTCATAGCTGATGCTGGCTAGTCCCTTAATCTTATGAACTGCCAGCACAAGAAGGACCAATCACAGCTGACAGGGTCACATGGGGACAGGGAGATACCTGGGCTGCTTTAGCAAAAAGGGGGTCTGTGTGGATCACAGGTGCGGTCGCCTGATCTCAGTAACCATGGAATAGCCTGGTCCTTGACAAGCACCAATATGTTCACTGCATCTGGACATATGACCACGTGGACCAATCAATACTATCTGGTCCAGGGGCATCTGATATCAACAAGCAGAATCGAGCCGCTCTTCTCAAACGATACTCTTCGACTGATCTTTGAAGGAACAGCTGCTCCGTGAAAGCTCTTAGCAGACTCGGCCCCGGCGTGGACTTCCTAAACCTAATTAGATACTCGTCGCGGATCTGGGCTTTTGAGCAACGCTCTTCGCAACACGCGGGTGACCCTTATCACGACGGCATCGGGTGACATCGCCCGTAAATAAAGAGCTTCGCGCCGGACCTCAGCATCTGTCATGCAAACTGAGTCAGCTTGCCTGGTGCTAAACTCGAAGGAGGGAGCGCGGACGTGAACCTTTACGGAGTTAAATGGGGCCATGGGCTATGCTGGTCTGGGGTCAACAGTTCTTGAAATGGGAGAGGGAGAGAGTATGTAAAATTTAAGCACTGGGTGAATCTGGGAGCCAGTCAAGGCAAAGTAAATAAATACAGAGTAGTAAGGTCCATGGCAAGTTATCCAAGCCAAAAACGTTAAGTTAAGGCATAGACAGGGCATGCAATTACACATCAAGTGTTACGAAGCTTAATAATCATAATCGACAAATAATTCCGCATGTTCTTAGACATTAACATTTCGCTCTCAGGTCTTTCAAGTTCTCAAAGCTGACCTCACATTAAACATAACTAGTAGGCCTGCTTGAGAAATAAATCTTAAATATCAATTAATCGATGCCTAATGAATGTTCTAAGGCCATAAGCAAGTCATACAGACTTTCTCGCACAGCCACACGCAAAGAGAAGAATTAGTAAGAGAACCTTAACGAAAGAAACGTGCCGAACAGTAATACAGCATCGGTTTATTAGCTTTAAAACGATTAAAACCACCGGAGCCTCGCTGCAAAGGGAAGTCGGTATTCGACCAATCGAGTGAAACAAAGCGTGAAGGGGGGGGGGGGGGTCCCAAGGTACGCAAATTACAGCTCGCCCGCATGAAAGGGCTCCTTTAATGGTTACACCGAAACCCAGTCTCAAGAGATATGAAAAGTCAGTTTTCCACCCCCATACCTCACTTGCACTTAAAAGAAAAGAAAAAAAAAAGTTTTAAATAGTCATTAGGTTTCCTGCGCTGGTTTATCCAGCGTGCGCCGGACAAAAGGTGTTCATTCATTTCAATTGCGCACAGGGGGAATAAGCGTCGGGAATAAAGGCGCTGCGCTTTAAAGTAAGCGAGCGGATGGGGGCGGCGGGGTTAGTGTTACACACTCCTGACGGGGGGAGAGGCCCGCATGCCGGCTTACCGCTCAGCCCTTTCAGGCTGGAGTGTTGAAACGTGCTGCCGACACTTGATTCAGCCCCCGATCCATGACGCTGAGCAGACGACACAAGCAGGAATAATAATGACAGGATCATTTGGATGACGGTGGACGGCCAGACCTGCGGAGGGGACTTGGGAGCCGGGCGTCTCAGGACGTGCTTTGTCACCATTCACGATCTGCGCTGGCTGCCGGAGCCGGTATCCCCGTTTAAAAGCATCGGCCGAGGATACTGGCAAACTGTTATCCACATAATCGGACCAAAGAAAAAGTCTCCTTCTCGTCGGTAAACGGGAAAAAAAAGATATATCTTTACATGTTAGGGTATGTAATGCGCCTGCAGACCCCCCCAGCCTCCCCAGAAAAAGCTGCACGCCGATGCGCAAGTGCGCTCCGGAGAAACCGTGGGATGCAAACACAAAGCACCTGCTTTACTTCGTTAAAAATCCCCGCAAAAGTTTTAATGTTCATCAAGCAAGTCCGGAGACTGTGCGCCGATTGCATATGCCGGGTTACCCAGAGGCGTGCAATTAACGTGATGGGCGTCCTGCACTTTTACGCCGGAGTATGATGGTCCATGCCCTTCGTCTCCGAGTCACTGCCACCTCTTTTTTTTTTTTTGTCCGTTCAGTCGTCCCCAAAGTCCTCGATCGCGCCCATTATTCCCGCAGAGACGTGCACGGCGCCGCGGAGAAATCCCCGACTTTCCCCGGACGGTCCCGTTACGACTGGCTCCCGATACCGCGTCTAACTCCGTGTGTCGGGGAGGCAGTGCTGAGGCGTCTGAATCTTGGGTGGACCCAGACTGCCAACTGGCGACACAACAGGTGCTGTACATAAAGTCAAACTTCCCAGCCCAGGGAACACCCCCCCCCCCAGCCCCCGCCGGGACGCCGCTCCTGCTCCTTAATGTAACCGTAGACGCGCTCTTTCGTTACACGCGTTAAATATATACGTGATAAAATTCAAGTTATTGTAAGCGCTTTACCGAAATTAAACACGTTGTTCTCTTGTCATTATCCGCACGGTATCCCGATTTTTGCAAACGTCGCTTTTGGTGGAATTGCTTTAAAAAGGGGGACCGATTGTCTGCATATGTTGATATGAAAAATAGTAATCGTGTGTAGAAATGCCAATTCTGCATGAAATTAATCCAAACAGCTGGTTTGGAGTCAGACCTGCTGAGATGATTTTTTTTTTAATGAAGAAACACATTGGATGCTTGCAGGATTCATGATTAGCGTTTTACTGCTTTACAGCGGCACTTTTCCCATTTCCTATTGTAAGTAATATAAACGCCCGATACGGTATCTATCTGTCAAGATTTATGCAGCACAGTTGGGGGAAAGCTCCTTAAAGTCTTATAATGGTAATCTTTTGCGTGTGCTAAAGGGGATTCTTGGGTATAAATAATGAAAAATACAGGCGTGGATAGACAGATTTAGGGAGACTAAACTGTCCTGCTGAAAGCAAATTATGAATGGAACTGGCTTATTGTAATTCTTTTATCTCGAAACTTTCCAGTAGAGAACTGTTGCTATTGGGCTCTTTGTCCAAAGCATCTGTTTGCTGCATTGGCGGCCAATCGGGTGTTGATATGAGCTGACAGCCATATTAGTGAGTTAATGTTGGTGCTTTGTGCTAACTGTTGTATCGTCCCAGCTTTGTTAGGTTTTATTATTTTGTAGATGTAGCAGTTTTTCTGGCTCAGGGACGTCCCTCAGCATTTAGGGGGGTCTGTAATTTGGATGGTCCATTTGGTCAGTGCTGTGGTCTTGCACCTTCAGGGTTTTGGGTCCAGTTCCTGGCCCTGTGTGTGTGGGCTTTGCAAATTCTCCCCACTCTTGCCTGGGGTCCCGGCAACTACTCTGATTTCCTTCTGCAGTCCAAAAATGCCGCCATGCGGCGGCGTTCCTAAATCGCTCACGTGTGCGAGTAGGTCTCCCCTGATAGACTGACATCCCACCCTGGGTGTCCCATCTGCTGCACCGCCGCGGATTGGTTCCAGGCTCGCCGTGACCCCTTCTTGGGTAAGCGCTCTGACAAATGGACTGATGAGCTGTTATACTGGTGAACATATATGTTAATATCTCAGTCTGCTGGCACTGGGCTCACTGGCTTGCAAGGGCAACTCACATAGCGAGGGAACAGTTAGCGAAATGCGCCTTAAATCACGCGACCCGGCGACCCCGCTGACAGAAGCGTGCCGCGCGTGCTTCGCGCGGTTGGTGCGCGGCGCGGCCATCGACGCCTGCCCCCCCCCCCCCCCCCCCCCCG
>JAODKL010000085.1:2429868-2465151 GCA_026780765.1 Petrocephalus schoutedeni
GGGGGGGTTGTATTAGCCGGATCTGATTATTGGGGGGGTCATGACCCCCCTAACCTCCCCGGAAATTACGCCCCTGCATGGAAGTACTTTATATTGTTAATTTATTAGGGGATTTTTGAGATGTATGATTTTAAGGCTGTCTGATCATATAGAAATCATCACAGAAGCCATGGTAGGAGCTGCATGGTGGATCGATGGTGGTTAGATGTGGAAGAGTGGATGTCTGTGGCGAAAGCCACGGCGGTTGGAGTCCGAAGCGCCGGATCTTGCCGGTGGCACGTAGCCGTGACGCTGTGCTTTTGTTCCAGCTGCCAGCTCTCGGGGAAAATGCAGCTGGAGAGGTGGCTGCTGCTGGTGGTATTCTCCCTGTGGGTGGCGGCGGGGGCCGCCAAGGAGAAGCCGGCTAAGAAGGGCAAGAAGGGCAAGCAGGTCATCTGCCCCTCGTAAGTGTGAGCGCCGCCGCGCGCGAGAGCCGGGCCGCCGCGCGCGAGAGCCGGGCCGCCGCGGGCGAGAGCCTGGCCCCCACGCGCAGAAGGCCACTCCGCCTGTGCCAGCCTGTGCTGCGCCCTTCTCTCTGTCCCGTCACAGGATCCTTCTTGTTGCCCAGTCCGTGTCCAGCATGGCTTGATTTGATCTTAATGTTTCATCCCCATAGACAGCTGTCACCAGAGGACATTGCCAGAGTTCCAGGGAACTCGACGAGCAACATCTTAAACCGGCTACTGGTTACTTACGATCCCAGATTTCGGCCCAACTTTCAAGGTACGGAGGACCTCTGTAAAGTAGCCGACAAAATATGTTGTTGGTGTTTAAAGAGACACATGTATAGGAGCCCGGAGATGTAAAATATGATGTGTTTGGCATCTTAAAGCCTGGGAAGCTGATGCTGGAGCACAGGGCTATAGAGAACAAGCTGTGTGCTGCTATGCTCTTCTCCCTGGCAGAGTGACGCTCTGTCACTGTTTAATAAGGCGCTGCCAAAGCCGGCATGTGCCGCCCAATCAGACGGCAGCACAGGAAAGTCACCCGTCAGGCAGACTTGGCGTGTATGGCTTTCTGTGCGAGACTGAAGAGGTGAAGTTTGCTGAAGGGGATTATCAGCAAGGCGGGGATATGCCAGAAAGTCAGTTCAGTGCTTAAATGATATAATACTTAAATGATTTTAAAAGATTGTTTCCAACTGGCATTGGGTCCAGGGTGTCCCCTGCCTTATGTCCTAAGCTGCCTGGCATGGCTCCAGCCCTCTTCATAACTCAGTTCAGGGTGGATTTGGAAGATGGATGGACTTTCAACTGACATCCCACCCTTGGTGTCCCCTGCCTTGGGACTTGTGCTGAGTGAGATGGGCTCTAGACTCCGTTCTAGATAAGTTAGATGGATGGATGGTTGGACGGATGGAGGTCAGGTAGACTAATAAATTTTAGCTTATTTTAATCTCTTCGAGTGCCTCTCACTTCCAGTGCAATAACATGCATTTAATATTCACAGGTATCCCAGTGGAGGACAAAGTTAACATCTTTATAAACAGCTTCGGCTCCATCCAGGAAACGACTATGGTAGGAACGAGATGCATGGCACTCAATCTTGCCGGCTTGAGTTTCTGGCTTAATCTGTATCGGTTGAGCAATCACACCGTCACTGCGTTATGGCAGCGTTTCCCAGTCTGGTCCTCGGGGACCTGCAGACAGATGGGGAACCGGGAGGGAGCAAAAGCGTAGACCGCCTGTGGGTCCCCGAGGACCAGGTTGGCAAGCCCTGCGTTAAGGAGATATAGTATTAGGTGCAGAATTTAGATCCATTTTCCTTTGTAAATGACGTTGATGATATTAGCTGTGTCTTTTCCCATGCATGTTCAAGGCAAAAGACTTCAGTGTGATGTTTTTAAGGAATGGAATTGGCGGTACTTTCAGAGTAAATGCCGTGATATGTTCTTATCATGCCTCGACCTTGTTTTGCGGGGACTGACCCGCGAAAGATGCTTCCCTTGTGTTCAAGGCAAAAGACTTCAGTGCGACGTTTTTAAGGAATGGAATTGGAGGTACATTCAGAGTAAATGCCGTGATATATTCTTATCATGCCTCGACCTTGTCTTGCGGGGGACAAAAGACGTTTCCCTTGTCTGGCACATCTTGTAATAATCAGACCGAAGCTCAAATGTATCATATGTGTTTCCAAAGGGTTTGAGCACATTAGAGTGCATGTGCAGGCTAGGATTTATGGCTTTGCCCTGCCATAGCTCGTCCGTCTCCTATAACCGCTTTTCACGCCTGGATGCCTGCCCAGGAAGCACAGGATGAGAAGCCTGCGTCACCCTGGATGGGATGCCAGTCCATCGCAGGGCAATTTACAGGCACCAGCTCTCCTAACTGCATGTCTTGGGAATGTGGGAGCAATTAAGCCTGCCTGAATACAGGGTTTATATACAAACTCCACAGTCACTGGATTAAAGGGTCAAAATATTCAGGAATATATTTCAGATCACGGTCCATCCTTAGAGTTATCGAGCTGGCGATGCTGCATTGCTCGGCAACGCGAATTTTGTATTGCGGGGAAACTGCAACAGGTGACGGCGATTTAAATTCATTAAATGTAATGAGGTGTCAGTGTTCATCACACACAGCCCCTCAGCACCTGTTCAGATGGTAAGCGAAGGGGACGCTTTCAAGGGTGAGCCCTGAGCGAGCTTGGCTGCGTCAGTCGGGGGACACACCATGCATCGAATAAGGTCCCCATAAACCTGCCTTTACTGTAATGCTGAAATTTTACATTTATAACATTAAATTAGGTAACATTTTACATACGGGGGCACAAATTATGTGGCAGCACGCTCTTACTTAATGTATTCATTAATCAGAAACTAAATTTTAGTTATGTGCTGGTACCATATTTGTTCATCGTGGATCAGGCATAATGGTTCATGTGTTTCATGCAGTTACTATGGTTATTTATGATTTGTACCTGAGTAGTAACTGAGTTACTAAGTTACTCCTCCCTCATGTCAAGAGTCACCTTAAATTATTCACTGTGGGGAGTGACAGTAGCATTCATCCAGCAGTGAGATGTTCCTCAAGCTCCCATTCGATTTAATCATTCTGCCGTGTAACAGTACGGATCAGATCACTAGAAAAACTCACTGTCTGTTAGCATCGAGAATTTTATCAAGTATAGACACTTTTTCTAATGATTGAGACTCTGACGACAGTGGAGACGCCTTAGCGTAGGTCACCGTGTTTTGGATGCCAGTGGTCCTTTGGGGAAATATCGCAAAGCTACTCCACACAGCTGCAGCTCCTGCGAGCCCTTCTGGCACTGATCCCATCCCAGTTACCCCTTAGCATTTAGAAACTCAAAGACACTTTTCTTTATGTGTGGCTCAACCAGAGGTGTCAATTTCAGGTCCAGAAAGTAAAAATCCAAACCAGCATTTTGTTTCACCCAACTAGTTGAGCACTCTATGACTGTGACTCTTTATGCTCAACTGGTTGGTTGAAACAAAACCCTGGTTTGGATTTTTACTTTCTGGACCTGAAATTGACACCTCTGGGCTCAACTGTATGTGTAAGGGGGGGCAAACCGAAGCAATAATGTGTCTAGAGTGAAATATCTGATTGCACAGTCGGACTGGCTCGCCCAATTAGCGCTAACGAATGCCGTTTCCTCACGAGGCTCGCTCTCTAGGTGTGTACATAAACTTTGAACCCTGCGGATGAGCGGAGCGATTTCAGTTTCCAGATCTCCCATTACACAGGAAAGGTATTGGTGCTTTGAGGGTAAACATGGGTCTTGTTAAACAGCAGCTGTGTAGCCAAAGTCGGTGACATCCACCCATTTCAATGCTGCTTATCCAGTACAGGGTCAGGGTTACCTTGGAGCCAGTCCCAGAAATCCCAGCTCATGAATGCCTTTGGATACGATAACAGACCTTCGAAGGGCACACACTCACGGCGCCGTAGAGTCACCAGTTCGCCTAACCGCGTGTTTTTTGGCGTGCGAAAACCAGGGCACCCGGAGGAAACCGGGAGAAGTCGCAGACTTCAAACTTCCACAGAGCTGGGCGCGGGAGTCAAACCCGCAACCCTGGAGGTGTGAGGCAACAGCGCCACCCGCTGAGCGACCAGATATTTGCGCGGTTCACGGTCGTTTTTGGTTGCGGAAAAACTCAATAATGAGAATGCATTTCCTACATGTCGCGCTTTTTTTTTTTTTTTGAAATAGCTATCATTCCTAGCTACAAATACTGGCTCGTGTCCTCTACCAGGATTACAGGGTGAACATCTTCCTGAGGCAGCGGTGGAACGACCCCCGGCTGCGGCTTCCCACTGATTTCAAATCAGACTCCCTCACCGTGGATCCTAACCTGTTCCAGTGCCTCTGGAAGCCGGACTTGTTCTTCGCTAACGAAAAGAATGCCAACTTTCACGACGTGACGCAGGAAAACATCCTTCTGTTCATTTTCCGCAACGGCGACGTACTTATCAGTATGAGGTACCTCGCGTCTCTGTTCGGATCTCGAACATTAATTTAGCTATCGCATGCTTGTTATCCTTCAGATGTCTCGATGGCTGTTATGATCGACGATGTCTAGACTTCTCACTAAAACGTGCATATCGTTCTTTTTTTTTCTGAAATCATATTACTGGGGGGTTTGAGACTTTTCTAAAACTAGACTGAAAGTAACCGGTTTTCTTAATCTTAATCTTAATACTCGCCAGTATTGATGCGGTCAGAAATGCATTTGTTGCATTTGTTTGACTTCTAGAGTTAATGGCTTCTGCGTTAAGTAAGAACGGGAGCTATCTAATAAGAACGCCAATTTTGCAGCTTTTCACACGCAGATGGCGTCTTTGAAAGCCCATGTGTTATTATGGCTCGTTAGGGAAAACTGGCATGGTGGCAGAGTACCAAGTTAGAGGATTACTGCTTGATATGACTTGTACGTGGGTCACTGGGACGTGTCGCGTTTTCTTTCCCAGTTTTTAGTTTAATGCGGTTTAATGCGAATTCTCGATGCAAATCCCTTCCACATGACAGTGACAGGCCGCCTGCCTCTTGAAACCTCGCTTTGTTCCAAAGCTTTTATGAATCTCAACTACAAGCTTGAAAGTAGCATATAGTGTTGTGAGTGCAGTTTGACCCCGATTTATGAATCTACATTCCTAAAAGTATACTTTTGGTTAATAATTAAATATAAACACAATTTATGGTCGCTCGGTTCTCTGTAAATAACTGTAAACATTTTACCGAAAGTGATGCTCTTCACAATGACATGGCGAGGTAGGACTCTTCGCAAAATGCATTTTTCTTCCTGTCTGTCACGTTCCAGGTTGTCTGTCACTCTGTCCTGTCCTCTGGATTTGACTTTGTTTCCCATGGATACCCAGAAGTGCAAGATGCAGCTGGAGAGCTGTATGTGATTATATCTGTGCCATTCTTACGGCTCACTTCACGTTTGTTGGCATGTATTCTAAGCGCTGGGATCCTCAGCTAAATTAAATCATCAGCATTTGTGTGTTTTTGTTGAGGTTTGTCACGCTTGCCTTCGGCACCTGTTTTTTTTTTTGGGGGGGGCCATCTGGAGTCTTGAGGTCTTTGGAGAGAGGCACTTATACCCCCTGGATATCTGTTTCCAGATGGCTACACCACAGATGACCTCAAGTTCAGCTGGCAGTCAGGTGACCCAGTGCAAATGGATGAAATTCAACTGCCCCAGTTCGACGTAAAACAGGAGGACATTGAGTATAGAAACTGTACCAAGTACTATAAAGGGACAGGTACAATTTTACGTTTTCCTGATAACTGCATATATATTTTTTTAATTGGTACATTTGGCCGTTTTTATGCTCTGACTCACCGAAACAGAATTTCGATAAATAGCCATTAAATTTTGCCTTGACATGGTCGTGAAGAGATTTCCTATGGATGTGTATGATGAATTGGGTCTTTTGGGAAAAGGAGCCATATTTATTAAAATTCAGTAAGCCCTCTGCTTTTGATTCCAACAAAATTCTTTGTATTACATGGAAAAGAAACATTATTTAAATTCATTTTTTGCACTTAGGATGAATTATATCATCCTGTTGGCATTACAGGAGATTACTCTATCAATGATTTAAATCTTATCAGAGCTTAGTTCAGGAATGGTTGAGGCAGGTTTGGATATTTTCATAGTATACTGGATTTTTTCTGTATATTTATATATACAGTATAGCACAGATTTTCACTGTGATTGAAACACATCAGCGAGCTGTCTTATTCATCAGCTAGTGTGCTGCATTATCTCTGCTTGGATGCTCTTAATCCACCCTGTTTACTTTATACATGTTACATAAGGACTGATTCAGCGCTTCACCATATTGGATGCTGTACATATTTCACAATTTAGATTCATTACCAGAAAAAAACAACTACATTCAGTTTAAGCTGTCAATAATGCTCAGTTAGGGATGTTTAGTCGACGGGAGAATATAATGGATTCAGATACACGCAGATGGGGGTGTGGCAACCGGGGGAATGGGGGGACATGTACTTCTCACTATTTAATTTTGGCTTTATTGCCCGCCCCCCCCCAAAAAATAAATAAATAAATAAACCTGTGCATTTAAATTATCGTGTCCCCCGCCCTGCAAGATCAAACTCTCAAGCCTAATCTCAAAACTATTTTTATTATTAGGTGCTGTCAGAATGGCATTGACTCGCGGTCACCTTATAGGCCACTCTTCTCTTCCTGGGCCTTCATTATACAGGCCTCAGATATTATTAAATACCACCTGGGGCTATTGTTCCAGACACTGTAATCAGACTTATTACTTAGTGGATTTTTTTTTCGTCCAATTTTTATATCTCCCATTTCAGTTTCAGTTTAGATAGCTTGATGGGTGTGTAAATAAATATGTAAATAGTCTTGTTTCTTCTGAAAATGACCAGCGAAGTTTTCATTTAGTCCCTGCTTTGCTTGCCAGTGTTTTGGTGAAAGCCTTGATTCTGGTGTGTAGTTCAAAAGGATCGTTTAAAATACACGCCTGCTTAATTTAAAAACCATAAACTTTATGAAATGTATTATAACTCAAATATAATATTAACATAGATTTACACAGAATGCACGAATATTTATTCTACTGCAAAACATTGTACTATAAGAACTATACATAGACCATCTACTTCCTATTCCATGCACATGCCGGGATTCAGTATGTGAGAGACATTCCTGCTGCGTTTTGTAGGGTTACCCATTCTCTAATTTAGCCTAGACTATAGCTGTAGAAATCCATCAGAGAGAAGATTAAAAGAACAAAATCAGCAGAAGACCGTGAAGTAACTGGTGTCCACTGAGGGACAGCTTGATATTTTGAGTGGTAGTGTTCAAAATGTTCATCTATGAAACGGTTACAGGAACAGAGGTGTGTGTGGGTAGGCGATCGGGGGATGTGCGTCTTCTGTAGTGAAGTAACGTCTCGTTGCTCTTGAGTAAAAACACATTGCTCTAGAGAAACGGTGGCCCAGTTTCTCAAACCAGGTGAGAGGAGTCCACATGCAGAGAAAATGCGCTCCACAAAAAGGGAGCATACCTGCCACTAGCTAGGTGTACCTAATAAATAGTCAGCATTCAGATGTGTCATATGCAGTTCTGCTGTGCTGTTAAAATCTCAGGAAATCTTCCAAAATCTTAAAAAGTATAAGCTTAAGGTGCATTTGCAGTAACGTTAAATAAATTACAATTATCACGATAAATATGTAAACACGATACAATGTAACGTCAAGTGGCCGCCCTGCTTATTTAGCATTCGTCGCTATTTCTTATAATCCGAGCTGAAGCGTCGGCTTAAAGACGAGAATCCCTGTCTAATTCTTCGTCATTTATTTTTTTTCCCGTTTCTTTGAAGGCTACTACACCTGCGTGGAGGCGGTCTTCACCCTGAGGCGGCAGGTTGGCTTCTACATGATGGGCGTCTACGCGCCCACCCTCCTTTTAGTGGTAATCTCCTGGCTGTCCTTCTGGATCAACCCGGACGCCAGCGCCGCCAGAGTGCCGTTAGGTAGCGGAGACAGAGGGGGCGGAGTCACCTTGGCACTTGGCTGTGAAGTAATCATCCATTTCAGATCCACGGCCGCCGTTTTCCCCATGACATCACCCATCACCACCACCCCAACCCCCGCGCACTCGGGATGTGTTCATGACATCTGAGTAAATGATTACATTTCAGGTCAGTCACGCCCTGTCCATCACACTCTTTGCTGTTTCCGCCCGATCCATTTTTTTTTTTGTCTTTTCTTAGAACTTGCCAAGGCGAGATTGCGGATATGCTTAGAAGCTTTCTTCCATCGAGAATATGAGTCTGACACGTGGGTTTAGGTTGATTATTAACACAAGATATTTGTATTATAGTAAATGTTTTCAAAATATCAGACCTTGGGGATCGCCATTATTTTCGAGATGGCTATATTTGAAATTGATCTCCTCCAGCTCCTTAGCACAGTGTCCAGTCTTTATTAAACTAAAAGGAAATATTGTGCATCCTGACAGGTTCTCTGATACAGTGCCTCTAAAGCAAGAACCCATATAAATGGTCTTCTTGCTTGTAACATTTCAAGCCAATAAATTGCTGCCCTTCAAAGCTGCATCATTTATAAATTAGTAGCTATGATAATAGGTTAATTAGCTTTGAATCTATATAATGTATCGAATAGAAATATGCTGGATTAAAGGTTGTCGCTTGTCTTTGTGAGTGACTGAATGTGAGGAATCGGCTTGTAGTGCCCTTTAGGATGTGGCGTGTACAGCTTCAGAGCGCCCCCTGTCTGTGACTTCCCCCTTTTTTGGCCACCACCCATGCAGGCATCCTCTCAGTGCTGTCCCTGTCCTCTGAATGCACGTCCCTGGCCGCCGAGCTTCCCAAGGTGTCCTACGTGAAGGCCATCGACATCTGGTTGATCGGCTGCCTGCTCTTTGGCTTCGCCTCGCTGGTGGAGTACGCCGTGGTGCAGGTCATGCTGAACAGCCCCAAACGCATTGAGGCGGAGAAGGCCAAGCTGGCCGCCAAGGAGAAGGCAGAGGGCAAGACCCCGGCCAAGAACACCGTCAACGGCACGGGAGGGACTCCCATGCACGCCAACGCGCTGCAGGTGAGCGGGCCAGGGTGCGGCATGTTTTTTGGGACAGTGTTATACGTTATAAGGCCACTGCTCCTTACATGTCCTTCCTGGAATAGACTGGCTGACCACAACCCTGTAACTGCATAAACAGGATGGATGGATGGATGGATAGATAAACTGGGTGGATGGATGGATAGACAAGCTGGATGGATGGATGGATGGGTGGATAGATAAGCTGGATGGGTGGATAGATAAGCTGGATGGATGGGTGGATAGATACACTGGATGGGTGGATAGATAAGCTGGATGGGTGGATAGATAAGCTGGATGGGTGGATGAGCCTTACACGCAAACCATGCATGTGACATTGTTATTTTTTCCCGCCTATTTTTTTCTGCTAATACAATGCCAAATTCAGCTGCTTTTACTCTCACTGCTGCCTTATGGAGCCATACCTGCTCACTTCTAGCTGCGCAATCATAGGCCATAATATTCAGGACAGCTTCCGTCCGCCCTGACCCGTCGCTCTCCCCTCAACAGGTGGTGGAGACCAGGTGCAAGAAGGTGTGCACCTCCAAATCCGACCTGCGGTCCAACGACTTCAGCATAGTGGGGTCGCTGCCCCGAGATTTTGAGCTCTCCAATTTTGACTGCTATGGAAAGCCTATAGAAGTGGACGGTGTGAGCAAATCGCAGGCCAAAAACAACAAGAAGCCAGCTCCTCCGAAACCGGTCATCCCTTCTGCGGCCAAGCGAGTCGACCTTTACGCCCGGGCCCTGTTCCCCTTCTCTTTCCTGTTCTTTAACGTCATATACTGGTCCGTCTACTTGTGACGACCTTAGGAGGAATGTAGCTACCTGCAGGAACCTCCACGCACTTTGTTTTGGAGCTGTTTGTTTTGAACTCTTTGGTTTCTTCGCGTGTTTAGCATTAAATGCAGAATAGTCGCTTATTTTGTAGCTGGAGCTTCTAGGGTAGGGGGATTAAAACAAGCAAACCAAAAAACAAACAAACAAACGAAGAATAACGACTACAAGCGAAAGCGCTTTGCTCTTAGTTCTGGTAGCTGGCTTGACTTGCATTGTGTGCTGTGGGTCTAATGCGGCGTGAACGTGCCGGACGGCCGAAAGCCGGCTTCTGAAGCGGATTTCGGGCGACTGCTCCCTGAGTAAGGAGAGGCAGGAGGGCACATAGCCACGCTACAAATTCCAGATCAAAGCTGACGGCACTTTAAAGCAAATGCACGTTTAAAAATTTATATTTGTATGCATATATAACTACGAATGTATAATTTATGTACGCGTAAATCGGCAAATGGTACGAGGTAGAATACTTTTTAGAAAGATATTTATTGAAGGTCGATATTTCGGCTACTGAAACCCGGGGCAACAGATGGCAATTGGGCGCAATAAAGCGGCATCACATCCGAGCGGATGCGAGGAATGTGTCACCTTTATAGGTGGGAGGTGGAGGGCTGCATCCCTTCAAGGCAATAAAGGCGATGTAATTGAAAGAACGTGGCAGTGCCGTTTGCTTTTTCTGTTTCCTGTTCTGTCCCCCGTGGATTCGCTGCATACAGGCCGCTCATTTGACCCTGGCGGTAAGTGAAAAACACAGTATAAAAGCACAGCCCTGAGGATACAGTGCTTCCTTGAAATATTTCTCCTTTTCTGTGCTACATTTTGTGTGTCGTTATGGCTTTTTTTTCTTGACCAAACGGGAAGTGCGATTTTTTTCCCCATCTTTCATGTATAACCATATATAGCTCTGATGCCAGTGTTCTGACCTGCCGGCAGGTGTTCATTTCACACACGGGTCGTATATCATATTTTGTATATCCACGGATGATGTCTAAAGGAGATAAACTTTCACAAGGCCATCAGAGAGACACGTGAATAGACTGCATTTCACAGAACCGGGTTGCGAAATTCAATTTCCCCGGTGGTTCCGAGGTTCTGCATGAAAGCGCGTGCACACTACGTGCGGGGCACCAAATTGATAGGCATCGTGGGATTATGCAAATGAGCCATATGGTTATCGGCCAGGAAACATCATTGGGTAGAATGAGTGTACCATGCATGCTTGGTGGATCTGAACGTGATCTCTTAAGTCAGGAAATGGAAGTGAGATTGTTTATAACACCTTATTTTCACTGGTGGTCCGAGCGGGACCAGCCCTAGTCACAACAACGGAAAACATTTCTGTGCTCCATGGGAGTAGTTTTAAAACTTATATGTTTTGATAGTAATCAAATTGATTAATATTTGGAACAGCTCGTCAGAAACACTCTGTCGCACGCAAATGTCCCAGCTGCTCTCAGCTGTGTCTCTTAATTGCTCCCTGAGGGAATCTTTTAGGGGCCTGTTACTGTATGTTGGTACTTTCCCGACTGTCAAGGTGCAGCGCATTACATGTAGCAGCTAAGTGAGGAAGTCTAAACCTCATACCTGCAGAGTGTTTCCCCAAGGTACTATTTGAGTGCCCTCCAGTGCTATATTTGTGTGCCTTCTATCTTTAGGTCTACTGATGTCGTTAGAGAAGCTAGCTAACTTCCTCCATGGGAACTATCTGCTAACGAGAGCCCAAATGTCACCACAGTCCACTTCCAAAATGGTGCCCACTCTGTGTCCTGGGTCCCACCGCAAAGCAACATGGTGCGACATTAATAGTAACACTAAGTGTTGTTGTTGTTTTTTTTGTCTGCTCATGCATTAGTAAAGTACTTATTTGTAAATTAACATTCTCACAGCCTCGCAGACTCCACAGCTACATTGGCAGCGTCGACGGTGATAGTTTACTCAGGTTTGCAGTTCTCTGATAAACAATGTGCGATAAGGTAATGGCGCCAGTTTTGTTGTGTGCTCAGGAGTGTGGCGGTAGGCGAAGCTATTTTCTGTGTATTATTATTTTAGGCTTACCGCCCTAGAGAAACCGTGACAGGAGAAGAGTTTGCAAAGTGCCGTGCTGCGGGTGAGCATTGGCTGGAAAAGGGAGACCTTGGAGATTAGTTTTACTCACAGCCAAGAGTCCATGTATGGAAGTTCAATTTTGTTGTAATCAAGGATCACTAGAGCAGTGAAATTCAGTTGTGCTTTAAGGAGATCACCAGAATGGGGCACTAACGTTCAGGATTAGCGGTATGTTGCCGGGAAGTGATTTCGATTTCATGCTTTTAGAAGTAATGTAACGCTGACCTCAGAGTAGCTTTGGGAAATGTGGGCATTTTGAGCGGAATAACGGGCAGGTAGAGGAGGTGAAGAAGAGACCAGGGATCTGAGCTCACAGACACAAGATCATCTTTTCAGTCAATTTTCTGTCGTGATCAAAAGCAGGGAGGTGGAAGGGAGGTGCCTGTTTTACTCTGAATGGATCGTCCTTGGGCCTGAAGGCAGTCTGTCTAGTACCAGGTACATCCTAGGATGGGGCTCCAGCCTGATTATGACCCCACATTACTGAAAGGATGGATTGATGCCATCCTGAGACCGAGCAGCGTTTGGTTGCGATTTATTTCTGGCTTCGAAACAGCTGCCTTTTGTAAGATCTGCGGACGTTTCGCCTGAGAACACAAGCATCTACTGATAGTTCTTGCATGTATCTGTAAGACTGTATTGAGGGATTGTAATTGAAACAAACAGAAGGCCATTTTGGGGGGCGTGCTTGGGGGGAGCAGAGACATAAACCCAAATGGCGAATAGCTCAGAATGGAGCTATTCAGAATGGTGATGGGGTGCTGTAAAGGAGCCCTATGCATCATGCTCAGTCTGAGTTTTTTTTTGAGGTTTCATTCTTAAATAACGATTACAAAGGGAGATCCTGACATGCTGACGGCAACACAGAACAGACGTGTCGCATCGAGTTTCACTGACCGCGATGACGCCATTTTGAAGGCTAAATATGTGTTTTTATTAGTTTTATTTACAAATAGCTTCTACGTCCTTCCTGCTGCAGCCATAACCCATGAGATTATGGATTGAACTCTGCAGTCATTCCTCTAGGGATGTCTCTGTTTTTCTGTCTTTGTCCTTGATTTCTATTGTCCTGAGAAGATGCTTCTTGCTGGACTCGATTTAAATAAGCCAGCGGAGGCCTCCTGGTGTCATTTCCTGTCTGCTCTCTAGGGGGAGCCTTTGCCACTCGCCTCCGGGCTGTGGCCTCCGCCCGGGCCTTCTGTCACGCGGGGGCTGCCAATGGAAACGCTCCCCTTCCGCGTCAGGCTGGAGACCCTTGTGGCGGAGACCAGCCTCATGGCTGTTAGCGATCCTCCTCCATCCTTGATTCCTTCCAGTGTGACACTCCATTTTTTCCATGCTGGCGGCCAGAGCACTGGAGGGCTGCCCCCTCTGTCTCTCTGAAAGCCGCTTCCTGCGTCCTCCAATGTGCCCCTCCCTCCAGCAGCCCAGACAGGTACCTCCTGTATCCCCTTGCTCTCCTGCTCAAACTACATCTGTAGGTAGTCTCTCTTTTACGGACACTACAGCACTGTCCACATTTCTTATTTCATCATTTTTTCTGACATTATCCTCCCCATCGAACACTTAATCACTGTAATTTTTCCCCGCCTCCTTTACTCATTGTTCTGACCTCAATTTGTCGAACGATCTTGACCTCGACCTTTTATCCACCTTAAGAGAAGAAAAACATCCATTCAGATGCTGCACAAAGACTAAGGAAAGAAAATAACTTTTCTGTAAAGACCCTGTCCAGTTACAGTTCTGTAACATCACCGGTTGCCATGGAAGCAATTAGCATACAAGCAGCATCATTGTATATGACACGTCCAAGCTGTGTATAGCTTGCTTATAGATACGTCACACTGCCCAACCATACACATCAATAAGATCCAGTTTCAATGCTGATAGATAATGCGGTGCCAAAAAGCCAATTATTTTTAAGTGAACTTTAGCTACAAAATGTGAATTTTAGACCAGCCAAAAACAAAAAGATATGCGTACTCCCATGGCACCATGATTACTGCCCACCGTTCTTTTAATTGCAGACAGGCTTGTTTTAGTGTGCTCAGTGCTGTCGGGATAGGGGTCCCTAACAATGAGGTACTGAAGGTGCGTTCCGGCATCTTCTCAGAAAGCACCAGGATACCTGTTGCTGTGCATCTGAGAAATGGTGGAGAGACTCTTGACAGGGGTGATGGCAATTTCATTTTCCCCATGTGCAGCGATGGGCAGACGGCGCCTCAGATAAACAGCATTATTACTGCAGAGCTGCATGCATTACCGGTGAATAAAATCGCCTTAAAATCGCCTACATGCCCAGCTGACTGCAAGCTCCCTGTGTTTTAGTGGGATTTTCAGTGGGATTCTTCTCTCCTCCTCCTCACTTCTTCCAGCTCCACTCCTCCGCACAGCTTCCTGTAGCTGTTCCCTCTCTCACCCCCCCCCCCCCCAACAGAGCCTCTTCTTTGGATAGCCCCAGCTTTTCTGTAGATATTCTCCTCCCCGTTAACCAGCGATTTTCATGCTCAAAGTCAAGGGAGTATTGGTCTCTACTAGTGCTCGGTGATATCTAGAAAAATAATGTGCAATAATTTAATTTAAAAATAAATGATGATATTGGAGTTAATCGCCGAGTTACTTGTGTGATAGTGGATTTACTTATAATGTCATCATATGACCCAGCTCTCTGCACTTGGCACAATACCTCCAGTCCACCTGGATGCTGTTGCCTGTCGTGCTGTCTTGGTTAACCCAATGCGAATCTCTTCATAGATGTATTTCCCCTGGATGTGAATTAGACAACCGTTCCTTTATGATTTAGTTACTTTACTGCGGCTTTTAGTCAAATCGACTGACAGGGTTTACTCATTTATAAAGCTTACATATTTTCATCGAATCAGTTCATGCTTTTCTGAAGGGGACTGAATGGACTTGGGATGTATAACAGCAATCTTCAGGGTTATGAACCTCTACTATACACTGACTAAAATGTATATAGCTTGATACTATGCTACTACAGCTCTTGACCAAGCTATTTGAGCGCAAAACTGTATTGTCTTCTGTAATGTTAGTCTTCATGAATTTCTAGAATGTGCTTCTGACAGTGCACACTGGTTAATTACATACATATCGCTTCTCAGAAGAATGTCTACTGGTTCATTGGTATATTGTGTTTTTAAATAGCATTACGATTGAATTGCATCACGCAGTGAATTGGTACCCGTTTCATTCGGGACTGATGAATAACTGCATGGCTATGGATGTATAAGCTCAGTGAACCGTGTGATGCCAAAACAATGCTCTCCTTGAATGACAGGAGTTTGTATAATAGCTAAGTAATTGCAAAGAAGGATTGTGTCAGTAATTATACTATCCAAGTAAAACTGTTTTGACACTGTGTACTTAAGTATGAAACGCGGACACGTTACTGCGGCTCTTATGAAAGTTCTCCCCTGCGATCGAGCGGTTTTCCTTGGGCAGCGGCCTTGGGATTCTGGAGGCGACTGCGTTTAGCGGAATGCTAAAGTCCTGCAGCAGTGGATTGCTAACTTCTGTTGTTTCCCTGGACGAGGCTCCATCCGTGGTCCTACAAGTCAAAATAGTGTCATGATTATGGCCAATTTTGGCGTTTGCCACAGTTTGAGAGAATGTTTAGATACTTTATTTCATGGCATATACTCTCAAATTCACCTTCTGTTTGCTTTCTTTGAATTCTCCGGTATATTTTTTCACTGCAAGTTATACGCTCTAGCTGCACCCAGCTCATTTACGCGCCTTTGCCATGTTACCGTGTCCTTTATTTTAAGGCATTTTAATACAAATTTCCATAACAGCTATTGCTTGCATGGGTGAGCTTTCATGTTTATTGGGATGTATTGGCTTCGTCCAACCCCTCCCCCAATATTAAACTATCCTCTACGCCCTTGGTTATTACACACAAATTTATTTCCAGTCATCCGTGAAATATAGGCCTGGCCCTGATCGACCATGCTGCATTTATTCCGAGCTGGCTTATAAACGTGCAGCTTATCGGTATATTGGTATATATCGATTACCACCAATAAGTCTAATTTCATTCTGAAAGCCTGGGGGGGGGGGGGGGGCACTCCCTCGTTTGTTTGATAAAACTTGGACCATCATAATCTCTGCCCTGTAACAAATAAACCGCGCGTTCTTATGAGAGGATTACACAGACCAAAGGCGCACTAAGCGACCGGGCCGATCCCAGCGGCGTGATGGAGCGATCCGGCCCTCATTAGCATTCCGCCCTCGTCCGTGATGCCGTCGGCGGCGGAAAGGGGCGCACTGCCCCTGCGTGCGCGCGTAAGTACCGATTCAGCGGGACAGCGCCGCAAAGGAGCGGAGGGAGAGAGAGAGGCAGAGCCGCGATTCCGCGCTCCATGCACGCTCATTATGAACAGGACGTAAAAACAAAGAGATCCCGAAGCAAAGCGAGCGACGACTGCCGACACCCGGGGAATATTCGGTGGATGCGGTCACGGTCTCCTCACTGGAAATGCGGGAGACTATGCATTTCTCCGCCTGCCTAATAGTCGCGTTATGGGGACTGGCGTTCGGTGGCTCTCCCAGCGTACAGATCGGTAGGTATAAATAGGTTCTTCTTTCTCTAACCCCAGCGCGTTACTAACCTGTGTATAAACGAATCTCCGTGGCAATATATATTCAAAATATCCGCGATAAATGCGAATGTATTACCAGATCAAAACTTAAAAAGAAAATTAAAAAAAATAAAATAAATATATATATATATATATATAAATGTAAACGTGTATATATATAAACGTGCCGGTGATTATCTTACCATGGTTTTGGGTATTAATGATTTTGATTTCAGACTATGTGCTACGTTGACGCTGCATAGCCGGTGTGGGCATCTGATGGAGATGTTTGATCCGTCTGTGTGTCCGCAGGGGGCTTGTTTCCGAGGGGCGCAGACCAGGAGTACAGTGCATTTCGAATAGGGATGGTTCAGTTCGGCACCACCGAGTTTCGACTGACGCCCCATATCGACAATCTGGAAGTGGCTAACAGCTTCGCTGTCACCAATTGCTGTGAGTAGCGTGCATTGGGTCCCGGAATGAATGCGCCGCCCGTTTGTTGCGTGATCCTGCGACTATGCAGTCAGGCTTTCGTTAAGAGCCACGGACATCCGTCTCCGTTTAAGTTTTTACGGCGTGCTTTCGCATCTGCGCCCGTCACGTTCGTCTCTGCTGCTGCCGCTGTTCATCCGGCCGTTTTACCGTCACGCAAAGCGGCCGTCCGCTTGACAGCACCGCCTCACTGAGGATGCTGAGGACGCGGGTCCTGCATCCGCTCACCGGGATGTAGCTGTACAGAATCCCGTGATTGGCAGGCATATGGGAGATCATGGCGAAGTTGGTCTCCACAGTAACACTCACAGAGAGGGGCACGTCAAGGAATCAAATAACGGGCCAGTTGGGGTCCATGTCATAAAGCATTAAATGTGATGCATCGTCCCACGTAGAACTGTAACGGGCCTTGCGTTTATTTATCAGAACTGGCCATTCAGATCAGATACTGCCTCCTAAAAAGCCCATTTCAAGCCACCCCCCCCCCCCCCACACGACTGTACAGATAAAGCAGTCAGGATTACGCCCTGCTTTTTTGAGGATCCCCTACATTTATGCTCTGTAACTGGGCTCCTATCATCCGCAGCTGTGAAGGTCCATTAAAGGGAGCAGAAATCCACAATTTCAGGCACGTTGGATGTTTTGAAATGCGCTGTAGAATGCGGGCCCACCGACTGAAGGCAACACAGGGGTGTGATTGTCCTTTTTTTCTCCACCCACGGCGGTGTTTTCGTGGGAATTTTGTTCGCATAGTGGGCCAGTTGCACTTTATAAAAATATTACACGGAGGTGTCTTGGAAATGCATTTAACCATTGTGAAATGCTGTGCCTTACAGCCGTTCTATTCCAGCCAAAATTACCCATAGAAATAGAATTAATACATGATGCCGAATAGTCTATAGGAATATCGATTTTGTGGCTTATGTATGTTACGTGTATAGAAAACATGCGCTGGGCATTTATGAGGAACACATTTGCTGGGCCGTAGGCCATTAGCTCTGGCAGCGTGTCGCCGTGTGGCGGGGATGCTGATTCATGCCAGGAGTCCGCGGCTGATGGGGCGCGCAGCATCCGCGCTCGGGACGCGCATCCATACGGCTCGGGACGCGCATCCATACGGCTCGGGACGCGCATCCATACGGCTCGGGACGCGCAGCATCCGCGCTCGGGACGCGCATCCTTACGGCTCGGGGCGCGCAGCATCCGCGCTCGGGACGCGCATCCTTACGGCTCGGGACGCGCATCCATACGGCTCGGGACGCGCATCCTTACGGCTCGGGACGCGCATCCTTACGGCTCGGGACGCGCATCCTTACGGCTCGGCAGCGCGGCGATGCCCGTCCGATTATGGGCGCTGACATTTGACTTTTAGCTGTGTGTAGCCCAGTAAAGGCTGTCCCGCTGCATATATAAACGGCCCCTATAACGTACCCATAGCCTATAATAAAAAAGAAATCGGTGCAGTCAGAGTATGTCGGTGCTTGGGGTTTATCTGGGGTTTATATCTAAGGCAATCGGATAAGCATAACATTCCTACACTCTCCGGTCACAGTTTGGGCAATCCCTAAAACAATACCAAGGTTTCTTTATTTGTTATTTTGATTTTTCGGTATTGCTTGGGTTCCAGTAAGAATTCCGATCACCTTATTTAGCATAACTGGGCTCCTTCAGCCGACCGCAAGATGAATGATGTTGTAATCAAATTTGTATTAATTACCACAACACATGCTTTTAATATAGTTATATTAAAAATGTACTGTTGTATCGCCAATTTAAAGATCGCGATTTAACATTGGTAAGTAAAACGTGAGTTGCTTTCCCTCTTATCCGTGTTATTTTTATAACATGTGACAGTCGTGAATCTTTTCATCCGTATCTGTATGTCAGTGAATTCTCTAACAAAATATTCAGTAAATACCTTGCGGCCAAGGAATGCAAAAAAAATCCATGTTCCGTTCCTCTAAGCTAGTTTTTTTTATTTATAGGCATTGAAACTGATTGATAGACAGTTATTAATTAACGAAACTCCTCCAACTGTAAACAATTATTTACAGTAATACAATAATTTACGTCCTGTATCATAATCATGAATTAACACGCTGAATTAACATAAGATTTACGTATTTGCTGATCCTTATTAAGTTAAAATAATTTGCATCTCTCCAAGGTGATCGGATATTATTGTCATTGAACGTTAAGAACAGAAATTTATGCAGGGAAAGTTTATCTTCTGAATCTGTGTATATTTTTTGTTAAATATTTGTATTATGTGTTTGCATTATATACAGACATTTATATAAACATCACTAGGTGGCACTGTAACTCAAATCATTTTAAAATGATTTGTAAAGATTAAATGAGTAGTTTGCCTGTCCTGTTTTGTGAAAATTTTAACAATATATTTTCTGCAGTTTTTATGTGTCTATGTATGTACATATATGTTTTACAGTATACACACAGGCCTATATAAACATCGTCCAATTCCTCGTGGTTTGCAAGTTGAATGTTCATTTTAGATGTATGATAAATTAACAATTGTTGGTACATCCCCCTGAGATATTATTTTATAGACGTAAGGAACTATTTGCATTAAATTATTTGTCTCATATTTTGCTGTTTCATGGATAGCATGCAATAAACTGTCCAGCTGGTCTAATTAGGGAAGGAATTTGCAAATAGCTTTGATAACTGCAATGTAGCTAAGAAAGACACACCTGAAGTATATGACTGAGTCGTGCTTAATATCTTAATATCTCTCTCACCGAAAGAGCCGGGGGACCATTTTATGGGGAATTCTTAACGGATTAGCCAAATTTTTGGCCTCGGCAGACGAGGGAGGTCCTGGCAAATCCAGAATGTTGGTGACGACCAAGTGCTTCTTCCAAGGCAACCCCATGTAACCCAGCTGTACAGGCCAGGCTTTAAATAAATCCACAGGACAGGAAAACTGTCACTCGAGGAGTATGCGGGCCAGGACCTTCATTTGTACATTTTCAAAGGCTCGGGAGGTCAGATCTGTGGCCTGTGAAATTCATTCTGCTAAATGTTACACAGAGCAGCCAGCAAGCCCTGCTCAGCTGGCCCTGGACGTGAATAAACATAATAGCCGTTATTTGTATGATCAGTGGAATATAACCATTTTCCCTATAATAACTAGTAATCTCTGTTTAGCTGTTCCTTAACATGATTAAATTTAGTAGATGTTATGTGTCAGCTAAATATAACCCTCGTTCCCTATAATAATATTAATAATCCATAGGAAAATTCAACAGAAAAGATGAAGAAACAACAAATAACTGGTGACCAGTGGGATTAACAGAATTCAGGTGATACGTTATCCACAGATCTGTTGGACATTTTGCCTATAAAGGATATATTTTGAATGGAGTCTCTTCTAGGATGAATAAGACCAGGGTTTGCATGAAGTGTCATCATATTCTGTGTATCGTATTACTGAAGTCACATATATAACCTTTTTCAGGTCTGGTCATTTGAGGGAACTGTTGACTTTGGACTGAAATTTGGCCCGAGTTGTGAAACTAGGTGCTGAAAAGTCATGTTCTGGTGAACGGCATGCTATTGTACAGAAGATTAAGGATCTCGCACAAACTTCTATGAAAATATTATTTTGTGTGGATTCCGTAGAGAGGGGTCAGAATCAGTATTACTGAGAACGTGGGTTCATGTCAGACTCTGTTTTCTCGCTATGGAATATGGCTGGAACATCTCGCGAATGAAAAATCTCTTGTCAGTGCAGAAATCAGGTCTGGAGGTGTCTGGGATGTTGACGAAACGGCTCAGTTGTGTCTTATCAGCTGTTCCATAACTGGGACACGTGAAAAAAGATTTGGCAGAGCAGACGATTAAGAAATAGCATGCCTCCCTGCTCGGAAGATTGATGGCTGGAGTCCAGGCAGCGTGTTGTACTGTCATCTTCATGTCATTCCATTCAAAATCTGTTTTTTTTTTTTTTTTTTTGCAGATTTAAGAATAGCCTGCCTGGTGGTCTACAGGCAATCAGGGATACACAAGCTAGCCAGCAGTTCCTCCTACTCTCTTGAATGTAATGATATTGTAGAGTACCATACTTATACAGGGCATCGTTGATTACATGAGTAGAGTAGAGTAGAAAGAGGCCCATAGTAAGTGTACAGACGAGAATAGGCTTACTCAGTCTTTCTGTTGATTCACAGGCGTGTAACAGGAGAACTGTGTGTAAATATCTTAATTTTTCATAATTTTCATTATTTTCTTATTTAGGGTTTTTTTTACGGGGTTAACGAGGTGAAAAATAAATGTGCTTTGTCATAAATACACAGAGTACATTTACATGTATTTATTTTGCAGATGTACAGGCGAGCATAGCTTTGGGTCAGATGGCAGGCTCCCTAGAGCAGCTGGGTTTAAATGACTCGCTCAAGGGCCCTGTGGTGATACGATCACGCAGCTGGCCAGGGGATTTGAACACATGACCTCCAGGGTATGGGCAGGGTTTGCTAACCTGCCATTATGCTGAGTTCTGCTTGCCCCATGAAGTTCTCCCTCAGAAATTCTTCCTCAGAAAGTCGGGAATCCACACAACCCCGAGCTTAGAATTCAAAATGGCTGCGCCCTTTATCAACAGAAATTAAAGCTGTAATTTTATACTGTTTATTAGGACTTATGTATTATTTGTGGCTCATTAACTTGGTCATACACACAGTACTATCTGCCGGCGTGTTGCTATGCTATTTTTATGCACAAAATACAGTGTAATGTATTGGTATCAATTGAAATTGTTAACAATGGCTAACAACTAACCGGGCTAGGACTTCAGAAAGCAGGATTTCTCACTTAGCCGGATAACTTGTCTGATTTAAGGCAATCTGGGAAAAGATGAAGGCCATTTAAACTGGGGTAAATTAAAATCCAAGAAGAAATCTTGCTTTTTGAAACAGGTCCCTGGCATTGCTAAATGGCTTTCTGACTCGCTGTACTGGAAGGCAGTTAACGCGGGTGGGACGTCTTTGCCAGGCCCGACTTCTGACCTTAGAGCTAAATGGAATGCAGCATCAATTGCTCTAAGCCAAACTGCACATCTTTGGACTGGGGGAGGTAAGCAAAGTAGCTGAGGGAAATCGACATAACTTGAGGAGAATATTTAAACTCGTCCCACATGAAGGTGCCGGGCGACGGGCTGCATAATGAGCCACCAAGCCTCCCTGTTGACTTTACTCATCTGAAATATCCTATTCTGCTATTGTTCGGAAATCCTTTACTTCTATGCATAAATTCTAGACGAACTCCATTCAATTATTTTTAACAGCCGGCCAACCAATCAGGGTTGTTGTGCTCAAGAATCTGAAGCACTGATTGGGGCACCTTCTAAAAGGGACACTGGTAAGGCCAATTATAAAAAATAATCAGCAATATCATGCTCCTCCGCAGTCTGACAGTATTGGTAATTTGTACATCACTAGCTGGTAGTACTAAAATTAATCACGTGAGCAGAAGCATTAAAGAAATTTCTGGAGAGCGTTCCATAGTTCTGTGACACTAAATGGTCTCTTTGAATAGCACAAATGCTGGTTTAATGATAAATCAATGATTCAGACAAAATCCCAGATGATGCAGCTATTTCTCATGCCTGATTGTAATGGTACTGCGGCTTCTGGACTGATTAAAACGTATGGCAGGATAAGTGATGGCCACACTCAGTGGTTCACCGATGTGGAAATTTTGGCCGATGCCAATGACCAGTGTATTTTTTTCCATCTGCTGTTTCAGATGCCGATAACCGGCTAACCTTTGAAGTCTGTACAGAAAATGACATCGGTGACGTTACTCGTTAATATCTACTGAATGTGTGGAGCAGTCACATCATATAATATGCTCGTGGGAGTTTTACCTAAACAAAAATGTTCTGAGGGCAAAACGAAAAATGATTGGTTCAGAGAGATAACCAATAAGATTGTAGAGGAGGAGGGTCCAAGCGACTAGAGGAGGTGAGACCAAGATATCTGATTGGCTATCTCTCTGAATGAATCATTATTATAAGTGAATCATTATAATACTGGCAGTGAAACATCAGCGAAGTTGCACCAACTTTGGATACGAATATGTTAACTGACATATCTCTACCCACACTCTTTATAATATTCAGGATTAACAGCTAAGATGTCAATGTCCCTGTGTGGAACAGTAGGGCTATGCTGTGCTGCCCTAAGGCCAGTGCCAGACTAGGGGCAGAAGGCTATCGTAAAACGCCCGCGCGACACCGGCACGGTGTCAGCTTCCCGATGAGGCAAAACCTGGGTGCGAACTAGCAAACGTAACCTGAAGTGCTCAAGTACGTGTCCATTTAATCTGTACTGCCTATAAACGTCATGCATACGTCCATCAGCACTTCTGCAGTAGAAAGCTATGGCCATCCTGGGCGCTATCCCAGAATGCACAGGGCACAAAGAACGTGACTCCCAGGATGGGATGGCAGTCCACAGCAAATTAACAAATATGGGCAATTCAGAGAAGCCAACTCACCAAAGTGCATATTTTTAGTCTGTAGGAGGGAAAAACAGAAATGACTGAGGCATATTAATATTACATGTCGTATAATATATCTGTGTATTTTCCTGCTAAGTATTTCTGTATATATCAGTTACGGTTTGCTTCTTGAAAAGTGTTTGCGAGGCCAGTCTGACGACACTGACACTGAGCAAATAAGTAAATAAGGAAGTCGCCTGGTTTTAATAGTACAGCTCTGGATTCTATAAGCATGAAAATTACATGCATTTGGCAAAGCGTGAGTGTAGTAAGACAAAAACACAAACTTTACTGGGTCACAACCGATAAAGAAATCAATGATAGAGTGACCTGAGGGGATTATGGGTAATGGCATGTTAGAAATGTACCAGTGATGTGTTGAGTAGGGCGAGAGCAGTACTATTTTATATATATACATAGAGAGAGCACGTTGTTTCATGTCAAGCCTGTTGGAAATCACAAAAAGCACAATTTAACTGAAAATCTTTCTCCCTGGTCGAGTTGACGTATCAGGGAACCTAAGTAAGACAGCTAAATATATGCATTTTGTATCACCCCAGTAGAAACACAAGGTGATGTGGTATCTGTTGGGAAGGGTGTGAGGGCCTGCTACCCCCTGCTCGAGTATGTAGTGTCTTTCAGAAGTTCCCACCAATGTTCATCCCTGTCATTTTTCTTTTTAATGTGACTCTGCTAGCTTGATTGATGAGAGAAGGCAAAACCAAGGTTGAAACAATAAGGCGGGGGGCAGACTTCTACGGAAACCTCACAGAAGTTACACACAGTCCCATTGGTGTAGGTCAAATTACCTACTCAATATCAAGCTTCATGTCATCATATAGTATGGAAATGGGTATTAAATGAGACTTAGGCAGTATCTATCTTTTTGTACTGCTATACCGTCCAGACATCATAGCACAGTATACGGTTTTGATGCTATTTTCAAAAGCTATTCCACGATGTCGATATATTATCTTTTCACGATATGAATCTCTTTTCACGATATGATATATTATTCCAAACTGAATTTATTATAGTGGTATACCTAAAATACCTCAGAATACCGATTTACTGTAATTCTGCCCAAGCCTATGTGAAACCATAAAGTTGGGCTTCCAAACTAGCCTTTACAGTAGAAAGGTACCTAGCTATGGAAGAGTATCAGTGTTATTATTCTGCACACCCTCAAAAAGGCTCTGTGTTTAAATGAATAATCGTATCATCATGAAAATGGAAATGTTACCTTTAATATTTCAATGGCAGATGGCATTCTTAAAAAAAAACAAAGAAAAGGAAGGCACCCATCATATAATTTTGAAGGACAGGGGACGTCGGTATTTATGACCAACGTAATGCAATATCAATTTCTCTGCTGTGTAAGTTTTATTGGTCAATGTAAGAATGACAAGGGTTCCTAGCCTATTGTTTAGTCTCCAGGGAAATTAATCTGTAGTTAGCGGAATTAACTATATTCCCCAGTCAATAAACCTGACAGCACTGAAATGGCCTCAGTGTAGAGACAGGAACTGTATCCAAAACTGGTGATTTGGCCTAAACAGGCTTGAATGTCATTGTTATAATGAATCACCTGTCCATACTTTCAAATGTATTAAAATCATTTTTTCATTGACCATGTCAATATGTTGGCCTTACTGTTTAATGTGAAACACAATGTATATGTAAGAACACAGTGACTTAACCTTATTGAGCATGAAAATAATTCTGCTGGTCCACAATGAGTTAATTTCTAAAGAATTAGTACTGCAGTGATTCGTGCTAAATAATCCCACTATAAAAGATTTTGCTTTTGATCTTGGGAGTTTAAATTCAGTAATTATAGCAATATGAATATTTAAACGCTATTAAACTTAATGTATTAAGTTGCACGTCCCGTATGCAGCTGTTATTAATGATTAAAAGTAATGCAAATGTATTTTTTATTATTTTTTTTGCAGTCTGTTCCCAGTACTCAAGAGGAGTTTATGCCATTTTCGGATTTTACGACAAGAAGTCGGTCAACACGATAACGTCATTTTGCGAAACGCTGCACGTCTCGTTTATAACGCCAAGCTTCCCTGTGGACGGATTACAGCAGTTTATTTTACAAATGCGACCGGACATCAAAGGACCCCTTCTCAGTTTGATAGAATACTATAAATGGGAGAAGTTTGCCTATCTATATGACAGTGACAGAGGTAAGTGACTAATTAATTGCTTATTCATTACCTACCCCGCCCCAATCCCTCATTGGCCCTGCCCCTGTCCATATATAATTATCGGAGACCCTGCAGAACACCTAGTTTGTGGACCTTTATTTATTAACAGATCTGTTGCATGTTATTTCTTATTCATTTGTGATATATTCCAAAGGACTTACCATACTTCCAAAAACTGGTTTGTAGATTCGTTATAAAGATATCACTGTCTTCCAAACATCAAGAAATGTGAATGCTAATATTCTTGACATAAAATATATGTATTGAATGTTATATGCAGTATGCTTTGAATATACTGATGTTTGAATATACTGATGTCGTGTTGTAACCCTGCCTGACAAGCAAATCTGCCAGATCTGTTCACTGAAAACATCATTATGGCACATAAATATCCAGAAAGTGAACCCATCAGAATAATGGGAGCCCCGGCCTCTGGGTATGGAAACTTACAAAGGATCAATAATGGCTTTCTAAATTTCAATATTGAGATAAATGTCTGTTACAAAGAAATATACTTTGAAAGTTGTTCAGTCAGCTGGAGCAGCATACTAGCTAATACGACATTTTGTTGTTAGATAAATAATTATCGCTTATTTGGTAGTCTTAGTCTACACTTACTATATTTATAAAAACAATAATATATGTACAGTAAAGGCTTTGTTCTAATTGGACTTATGCAGAGTATTTTTAGATATAAAATATCGACATAAGGTCAGCAATGCTGCATGACTCATGTCTTTATTGGCATTAACTTGTGCTTAAGTTTGCTCCTTTTTAATATTTTTTTGCTGATCTAGCCTTTCCCACTTTAGCGGGAACATGGCCTGGCTGTGATATCGCCTGTGAAGAAATTGAATTTAATGTTGCGTGAACAGTCCCGTTCGTTTTTATCAAAACACATATTTAATCAGCCAAAACAAGCAATGACCGTTAAACATTTATGTCTCTGTTTATTTTAGTCGTAACTTTTTCCTTCCGATGCGGTCAAAATGGCTGTGAAGATGAGGATGAGCTTTATGACTGTTATCAAAGCACCTCATGCATAAAATAGCATAATAATCTTTCTTATATTTCTCTAGTACAGCAGTGTTTCCAACATTGTGATTTGATTCTTTTTAAAGACTGAATATTACGTAAAAAAAAAACAAGTAATTTGCATGTGTCATGGAAATAGAGATAAACACAAGTAAATGAAAATATTCTCCTCTGTCTGATTTCCTCTGGATATATGATGGTAAGTGAGGAAGGAGTGGATGTTATACTCCGCGCGGTGAAGGGACTCCACCGTCAGTAGCTAATTGTTAATCACTTTTGACTTGTGGTCGTTTATGATGCCTGAATGGGGCAGAATGCGCTCTTACTATTCCTAGGCGGACCGAGAGGTGTGCATCCATCCTTTGTCAGCCAGAGGCTTCGGGGGAGGTGTGTGGCTCCGCTCATGTGCCTGTGACCAAATGGTTGCTGGTTTGAGTCCCACCCTCCGCAGAATTACGACATCTCTGAAAATGCTCTGCACTGACCCTAAGCTTCACTCTCAACTGTGTATTTGCATGCAAATTGACATATACAGAAGGAAGCATTTAAATGTACTTGTGCAAACAACATGTTTCGTTGTTATTCTTATAGGCAGAGTGTGGCTCAGCGGGTTAAGTGCCTGCGATCAGTAGGTAGCCGGTTCAAGCCCGGCCTCAGCATGTCTGTGGGCCCTTGAGCAAGGCCCTTAACCCCCAGCTCCCTGGGCGCCACACAAGGTGGTTACCCTTCATGGCCAAGCTCGCTCTCATGGAGAAGACAATTTCCCCGCGGGGATCAATAAAGTATCTCAAAATCAAAGCAAAAGGAGATGAAGGAGGTCCCTCAGTAGGGATTACACATTTTTCCTAAATTCATCACAGGCACACACTTGCCCATTGAGATGTGAGGCTTTCGCTGTCCTGAGTGAAGTCCTGGCAGATACGTAGAAGCTGACAACGTTGCCCCAGCTTGGCCGTTTCGCTGCGCCGTGGCAAATGATCAGATGCAGTCCCATATACGCTACCGCCGAGTAGCTGCAGTCCTGCCCCGAAGCAGCGGAGTGTGGCGAGGGGGCGGTTTGCAGCCCACTGGGTGAGGAATTTGTGCCCATGTCCGGAAGGTCCTGTGCTAACGTCCAGTAGCTGGCAGAGTCATCATATCACCATCGGGCCGTTAACCCCAATTGCCTCTGAGACCCTGGCTGACCCTAATCTCTGACCATCGCTTGCGTGTCGCTTTGAGTAGAAGCATCTGCCGTGTAAGTAGATGTAATGTAAATAAGCTGGAGCATCAGACCTGTACTGTAACTCAACGACTGTCGGTTCATTACAAGCATCTTCTGTTGGGTTCATGTTGGACATTCTATGCTGGTAGCTACAACAGGCTGACGCTTGTATCCAAGTCAGAGGAACCGCATATCATATCACGAACCAGGACTGGGCCCCGTTTTATAAATCATGCGCGATATTGAGCTGACTTTGTGTTGCATCATTCCTAACACAATGCAATGTTCTCGTACCATGAAGACTATCAGTTTCTTACTTTGACAGGGTTAGCAAAGTGATCAAAAAGTATCTGCTGAACGTACAGTGTCTGTCACCATCCTTTGTGGAATCTGTACAGTTTTAATGCTTTCTCGGTATATTTGCATCGTCCTTTTGATTCCGCCTGCTAAAATGTGCACTGAGTAGGTGCTCAGCTGTAAATTAGGATTTTGTTTGCGGTGTGAGGCTGGCAGATTGACTGATGGACACAGTAACCATAAAATATCACTGAGGAGCTTTTGAATAATGTTCTACTCAGCATGGATATCAAAACACTGACATTGAACTGTTATTCACAATAACAATATTACAGACAGCATCGCCAAGTCCTGATGCCAGTGTATTTCTGCTATGACTAACACGGCTTTTATGGTTTTTCTATTCCGAGGACCAGGCTGACCTGTCAGGTTTAGCCTCATGCAGAAGCTTGCTGCATGCAGACCCAGCTTGCTAGCCCTAGAAATGAAGCCAGCCGTGCCACATGATTCGATGAGGCAGAATGTGCCCCTTGGAAGCGCTCCCGCTCAGCGGCGTATCCGCGGCACATGACGGCATGGCAGCGCCTGCGCTCCCGCGCCGAGGGCCGCTCCGTCGGACCGCTTCGGCTTTCTCCGCCGACGCTCGGAAGTGGCGCGATACACGTCTATACTGTGTTTTAAAACCGCCTTTGCTTAAGCTCTGATGTCGCGTCTGGGTGCCATTTAATTTCATAATGATTTTTTTTTTTTAATCCTGCGAGGATCGGCTTAAATAAATAGCTGAATCTCGCCGCGTGTGGCCGCCATGCTTTGCTGCGTCTCTCGCCGCTGATTGGCTGACTGCGGCGCAATGTCGAGTAATTGTGGAAAATGTATGAATGGATTCTCCGGGCTGGGGGGAACGCGGGGGGGGATAGCGAAATAAATTAGATTCATTATCACACTGGTGAATGAGGCACAGGTAGCGTGGAAATTACTTCAGTCTCCTATCTAAGGATGGATTAAATTAGGTTTTTGGAGGTGGTGGATGGTCCATTGGGAGTGATTCAGTTTAACTGCTGCATCGTTAGAGATCCGTAGATTTGTGGGTAGCATTAAGTGCCTTTACCTATAGAAATATGTGCTTCACATGACAATATTGTCTATATTTCACTGGTATTTCTGTTTGTCTTTCTGAACATGTTCCACAATCATGAATATGTTAACTATATTCCCGTCATTTATACCTACCAGACCTTCCTAAACTCTACTTCCTTTAATGTATTAATTTAATGTTTTAATGTTACTATGAATGCGAATGTACAACCAACTGGCATTCAGAAGCATTTGGCAGAACCATCCTGTCTAAGATATCTAAAGAGTCAAGATGTACAAATGCAAAAAAATACAAAAAAAACAGAACAGATGCATTTTCAGGGGGTTGTGTACGGTATTTATTTATTTGTTCACTGGAACATATTGAACTCGCGGCGCACGAGTGGCGGACTAACGCGCGACACAAACCGTGTCATTTGTGGCCAGGCCTCTCCACGCTTCAGGTGGTGCTGGATACCGCCGCGGAGAGGAAGTGGCAGGTGACGGCCATCAACGTGGGCAACCTCAAGGACGAGAGGAAGGACGAGGCCTACCGCTCGCTCTTCCAGGACCTGGAGATTAAGAAGGAACGGCGGGTCATCCTGGACTGCGAGCAGGACAAGGTCAAAGACATCATGGAGCAAGTGAGGAGCCGGTCTGACGGTGTATCCGCTGTGTCGATATCATTTCAAACGGCCTTTACTTCTCGTAAAGGACCGCTGTTATTTTGTTTGTCTTCCGTTTTTTGTTAATCATGTTATTTTAAAATGTAATTAAAGGGCCATAGATGGGTTCAGTCATACTATGATAGGTTACTGTGCACATAAACATTTTGATGACATATTCTTATAATAATTCAGCAACTCTGGATGCATGTAAAGGCTTTCCACAATAAAAAATTGCTTTGCAATTTGAAGTGACAATATTTAATGTTATTTATGGGCTGTGCGACGCATGTCTTTATCTATAGTATCTACGAGTTGCCAGAGGTCTAATGTGCACTAAATGCTCGATCGCTGAAGCTCTGGGGAGTCAAAATTACATCTGCAGTAATACCCTCTCTTAGATTTTGTAGAAGCACACCCATATCATTCCACTAAATTCTTCAGTAGGGTGCCAGTGAATCAGAGAATTCTGGCACTGAGCAGAAAATTGGATTCCTCCCGATGTACTTGGCTGCTGGTGAAATATAGCAATTTTTTCGCAATTGCTAACTTTGATCTCTGTGCTTGCCTTTTTAGGTTATCACGATTGGACGACACGTTAAGGGATATCATTACATCATTGCAAACTTGGTAGTCCATTTCTTCCCTGGATATCTTCAGAAGCAGATCCTCCGATTCTAAAAGTCGAGAAATCGATAATGAAAAACTGGCCATTACGTAAGATTTATTTCCCCGTCTCTCCTAATGGGTGTCCTTTTTATGCTCCCCAGGGCTTTGTAGATGGAGATTTGTCAAAAATTCAGTATGGGGGTGCAAACGTATCCGGATTTCAGCTTGTGGATTTTGACAATCCCGTGGTGGCCAAATTTGATCAGAGATGGGAGGCTTTGGAGGAAAAGGAGTACCCCGGGTCTGACAGCAGAATAAGGGTGAGGCTTTCCGCATCTGTTCCAGCAACAGTCACATAATTGAGACTTGAATTTGTGACTCTGGGTCTTACACTCTCCCTGTCTCCTACCCCCCCATCTCCCACCCACTCACTGGCACAGTACACGTCTGGGTTGACCTTCGACTCCGTGCAGGTGATGACTGAGGCTTTCCGTCACCTGCACAAGCAGAAGATAGACATCACCAGAAGGGGCAATAATGGTGACTGTCTTGCCAACCCTGCGGTACCCTGGGTGCAGGGCGTGGAGATAGAGCGGGCGCTCAAACAGGTGACGTGGCCCGTCTCCCGTGCTTCCGCTGGCCGCATTAATGAGGCATCCGTTACGGTAATGAGCGCAGAATCGCTAAGGGAGCTCCCTGACGAGGAGAGGGCCTCTTTAAGCTTCACTGGATAAGCACACAGGCCCGCTGTGCGATTTCGCTTTACCGCTTCATGCCCTCGTTCCCCGGGAAGGGAAAACAAGGACGGCGCGTGCGGGGGGGGGAGGGGGGGTGCATATGTGCCACTGATACCGTGTCATGCCTGCCAAACAGGTCCGTGTGGAGGGCCTAACTGGGAACATCCAGTTTGATGTAAATGGCAGAAGGGTCAACTACACGGTTGGCATCATGGAGCTGAAAAACAGCGGTCCCGTGAAGGTAAAATCTTACTTCGGACATGGATCTTAGTGAGTCTTACAAAGCCTGCTTTCAATTAATGTTAACTGTTTCTGATCCTAATAATACATAAATTCCATTCCTCCTTATACTTCTCTGTTGGGCCGGATCTGGGGTGCGTTTCTAACGTTAGCAACTTTCATAGTTGCATGGGTCCAACTATGTAAGTTGCTAACCTAGCTAGCTACAGTGCTTTTGGGAAATGCACCCCTGGTTTCTCTATGCAGTCCCATAGCCAAAAAAATAGGGGAGTGGGGTTCCCTCTAATAAATTTGGCTAGACCCTAGACTGACTCTCTGTTTGCAGAATCGTATCATATGGTGTTTATTTATATGTGTATGTTTATGAATAATCTTTTAAATTTCAGATCGGATATTGGAATGAAGTTGACAAAATGGTCGTGATAAAATCTGAAATGGGCGGAAACGATTCGTTGGGGATGGACAACAAAACTGTAGTCGTGACAACGATTTTGGTAACAGTTCCTTTCTCTGCTTTGCCTGGGTGGTTTTGTTGTGAAATATGTGATCCAGGCTGTATGAGAAAAATCACAAGATTCCAAAACCAACCGCTATGGCAAGGTGTAATGTAATACTTGTGTGATTTTTGTTTTTGTTTTTTTTTTTAGGAAGCTCCTTATGTGATGCTTAAGAAGAACTCTGAACTGTTTATCGACAATGACAGATATGAGGGCTACTGCGTGGACCTCGCGGCCGAGATAGCCAAGCACTGCGGCTTCAAGTACCAGCTGAGAATAGTGGCTGACGGGAAATACGGAGCCAGAGATGCAGAGACAAAGATCTGGAACGGGATGGTGGGAGAGTTAGTGTACGGGGTGAGGCCCCGCCCAGAATCAGCGTGATGTCACAGCTGTGATGTAATACGCACATACACCAGCTTGCCATTCATTTGCACACTTTGATTTTAATAATTTGCATGTGTTAATGAGACAAAAGTAAATAAAGGGAACTGTTCTCCTCTAGACAAAAACATTTGTTTAAATGAATTTATATAAACGACAAATGCACCTCTTATGATCTTAGTGGTCCAGTATTTTGGAACTGATGGATGAAGTCTGAACTTTCCTCTCCTGTTAATTACAGAAAGCAGACATAGCAGTGGCTCCCTTAACCATCACCTTGGTACGAGAGGAAGTGATTGACTTTTCCAAGCCTTTCATGAGCCTGGGTATCTCCATCATGATTAAGAAGCCGCAGAAGTCCAAGCCGGGAGTCTTCTCCTTCTTAGACCCGCTGGCGTATGAGATCTGGATGTGCATCGTCTTCGCCTACATCGGGGTCAGCGTCGTCCTCTTCCTCGTCAGCCGCTTCAGCCCGTACGAGTGGCATACAGAGGAGTACGAAGATGGACAGATGCCAACTACCGAATCTACTAACGAGTTTGGGATATTTAATAGTCTCTGGTTTTCCCTCGGTGCCTTTATGCGGCAAGGATGTGACATTTCACCAAGGTTGGTCTCCCGTCTCGACTTGCATTTAGGGTTTGTGCCTGGTGTTAAAGGCGCATGTTTATTTACCGTCCGCAAGCCCTACCTTGTATGGATACCATTCTCGGTCAAGAACAAGAGGTTGGACTAAACCTCAACAAAGAGTAGATACAGGACAAGATATATTTGATTGAGGTGTCCCTCTTATTTTTGACGCCAATCGAGCATTCCTTCCGTGAGCATGTGTTTTGGCGCACATTGCCAACCTGCAGCCTTGCAGTACCATGTCTTACACCTGCTGTTGGTTCCGTGATGAATGTCACCACACCTTCCTGCTTCCCTCAGTTGGCTCATGGTGGTAAACCGTCATAAGCTCCAGCTCCAGGGCAGCGAGCCAGACCTGGTGTTGCTCGCCTTGTCCTCCGCGATGCTTGTTAGCGCCATCATTTTGTTTTCAGCAACTGAAACTATGAAAAGTGATTTTCCAAATATTACATTTTGAGCCTGCGTTATATAAGCAATATAGCTAAGCATCATAGCTAAGCTCAGTTATCATAGCACACATATATACACACACGCACACACTCTTTTTGAAATGTTTATTCACTGTTCAGCTAGCCATAAAATGACTTTTTTAGCAATATCGTTACTTCACCTCATAATTTGATGTTGAAGTCACGTCTTTGCTTATCGGTGTCTTTCGTCTTCCTTCGATTCGCGGTCTGTGTTTGGAAGTAAATCCTGCAGGGTTATTGTATCCTTGCCGTGGCAGGGACTGGAAATGGATGGTTGGTCATTGGTTTCAGTGAGACTTTCTGGAAGCCCCGCCTGAATCGCCTGTCTTGCTGATTATCCTGCTTCTCCGGATCCCTGCCAACCTACTAACCCTTTGGTTTCTGATTCACTCTCCGGGATTCATCCCACATCTGTCGACAGATCCCTCTCTGGCCGCATTGTCGGTGGGGTATGGTGGTTCTTTACCCTGATCATTATATCGTCCTACACGGCTAACTTAGCTGCCTTCTTGACCGTCGAGAGGATGGTGTCGCCCATTGAGAGCGCGGAGGACCTAGCTAAGCAAACAGAGATTGCTTATGGAACGCTAGACTCAGGCTCAACCAAAGAATTCTTTAGGGTAAGAGGCATTTCCTTACACTTCGATTGTTGGGACACATGATATACCCTTATACGATATATTGTTGTATTGATAGCTAATGACATTCAATACTGTGCATTTTTGGCTTCTTTTTATCAATGGGAGAGTCTCTGTGCGACTGGCCGTCAGATGTTAGCTTACTTATTGTTGTGTGCTGGATGTGTGCCTTTTTGCCAGTTATTTTTGCTGTTTAGCAATTTTCAGAGCAACCGCTTGCTATGATATAGTGTTAGCTATGGTATAGTGTTACAGTAGCTTGATATAGTGTTAGCTATGATATAGTGTTAGCTTGATATAGTGTTAGCTATATCATGACATTTATGTGATTTTTTTCTGAAGCCATTGGACTTTTATATATATATATATGCACACACACACACAGATTGTAATCAAAGGTTTGAAAAGATATATATTTACAATACTAGCATGTAAAACCTTCAAACCTTTGATTACAGTCTCACCTGGAGCCCTAGAAAACTGCCTCTATAGCAGAAATATTTCCACATACATTGTTTTACATGTCTAGGTTTATACTGATCTAGTTTTGTCTGTTTGTCCAAAAAAGTCTAAAGTTTTCCGTTTCCCTCTTTATCACAATCTTGTACATGTTCATGAAGTCCTGTACCCTATAGAATTTGGTGTTTGGCTGGGCCAGCCTTATCGTTAGCCAATGATATGTTCTGAATTTGGAGTGACGGGGGAGGTAGCACTCTGGGGGCCAATCAGCTTTCAGCTGGAGCCAGTGCCCCTGTAGCTCCGCCCCTGTATACACCCCTGCTTTGAATGGGAGTGAATTCATTCATTTATTACACAGTGACCTCTTAGTTCTATAGCCTTCCCTCCCTTTAGCCAGAGTAGGAAATTAGCCACCCATTTTGATTTGAAGATCTCCGTCTGTTGGTCTCACTG
>JAODKL010000085.1:2470251-2477202 GCA_026780765.1 Petrocephalus schoutedeni
TGCATCCGGTATCACAAAGACGTTTTCTCTTTTTTTTTTGTTCTTTTTTGTGTTTTTTTTTGGCATTGGGATGGTATCATTCAAGGACGATGGCATCAGCCACTCCTCTGTCTCCAGACCACTTGTTTGACTCCAGGCTTGACTGACATGCACAGCTGTCGTTGGAAGTACTGTAATCCGAACCCCGCAGTCGCTGTCGAGGCCAGAACTTGTTTTCGTTGCAGCCATCGTCAAATCCCGGATTCGTTATGACCTAAGCACACTCAACATAAACTGCATCGAGACGTGGGACGTTTTGACTTTTGTTTGTTTTGTTTTTTTTTTAAAGGAACAGATCATACGAAAATATTTTTTAAGTATTTTCACAAATAAAATGGCTTTTAAATAAATCTGCTTCCATTATGGTTGTTCGACTTAATCTGCAAGGATGTTAAAAAGACGCTGCAGGCTGTCCGTTCCATGTTTTTCCAAGCCAAATATGTTCATGCTAATGGAAGTATAATGTTAACGTTGTGTAATTTATTACTATTACTCTAAACTTTCCTGTATATCCAATATTTTGATCATTCGGTGTTCGTAAAAAATACTTTGCGATGCTTGCCATTTGGAATAAATTCATTTTCTTTGGTTTAATTTGTAAAAAGCAAACGTGGATTCTTAAACTTTGTTCGCTGTAAGATATATTCCATATTTGTTGTTTTTGTTCGCTGTTGTTTTCTGTATTGGATATTTTCAAGCTATCGTTTTCTCCCTTCCACCCTTTCAGTTTGAAGATCAGGGTAGTAGTATTAGTAATTACAAAACAAAAGAAACGTTTACACGTAACAAATGCAGAAGGCATACATTATACTGTGTATGTTTTATTAAAATCAAATACATATTTGCATATTAATACCATTACAGTTTATTTTAAAATGCCAAATAAATTTCTGTGCCACATTTAAAGGCTTTAGCTACTAATTTTGACCCCAGTTCAAATCAATTCAGTTAATGTCCTGCAAGTGACTGATGAATTTTGTATTGTATAGTTGTATAGTTTTATTGCTTATTCAGTCATTTGCAAACTGATGAAGATTATTTTTCATATTTTACATTTTGCACATTAGCTTTTAGGTGCATGCGGTATTCTCACACATAAGACAAAATAAAAAATAAGAGTATTATAAGAGTAAAATTGCCTTTGAGGTGGTTATGGCCACTTAAATAAAGTAAGTAATGTATATCTAGTTTGGATAAGAAAGAATCAGTGAAGCTGAGAATATATTTCTAAATGCATTATACAAACAGCCAAGACTGTATTTCTGGTGGTATCGATAATGCCATGGTATCCAACCTGTGATGTCACTTGTTTGTGCTATAAATGAATCCATTTAAATTTCATGTGCGGTATATACGTATATATTAAATTGGAAAGCAAGCTGCAGATTTCCTCTGCTCTGTACCTGTTCTGGGACTGTGTTGAATCGGTGATAGAATATTTTCATCTCACTTCTGGAAAGGAACACAAGTGGTCATGTGGATTGCCAGCACACACTGGGCAATAAGACTCAGAAATACTTAAATGCTGTTTTGTTCATAAGTCCTTGCTAATTTTGTATCTGAATAAAATCTATACATGGATGAACCTCCACTGACGTAAACAAGCAGGGAGGCATAATTGTAGTCATCATTTTGCTTTTTTGTTTTGAATATTAAAGAAGTGTTACCGAATCAGTTTATTATTAAAATTATGAGCTGTTCTCACAGACATTTTGTAAATGGAATGTGTGCTAACTGGTTTATTTTTTTGGGACTTTTTAAATAAAACAAGTAAAAATCTTGGTGTTGCTGTTAATTTTGTTTTGCTGCAGGTAGCTGGTCATGTTTTTTTATTTGCTTTATTTGTTATTTTCTGTGAGCCAGCGAGGGACAGGAAGTTGATTTTTCCCTTGTGTGGTATGGTGAGATCATTTACAGTAAGCGACTTTAAAGCTTAAAGTGTTACTTTTAGCTGCTACGATAAACAAGTGAGTGAGTATGCAGTGAGTAGCCTCTTGCGATTGCTTCGTCAACAACTGTAAGGCCTTGTCCTCACATACATGGGTATTTAAAAACAGCTTTTTCTGTGCACTTTGGCCTTTCATCCAGACACGAACGGCGTTTTTACATTACAGCTTTTGTAAAACTACATCCAGAGTGAACGTTTTCAGAAACTCCATTTTCAATGTCAGCGTGTAGACAGGGAAAGCAGAGTTTTTGGCTTGTGACGTCAAAGTGTGCACTGTTATCTACTTTTGTTTGACATCAGAGTGTCTATCATTTGGTGTTTATGTTAACTGTTTTTAGCCTAGTAAAGCGGGTAACAGGGCTTCTAATTGGCCAACACTTTCTGTTTTATGGTTAGAATTATATCATTGTCTGTTGGCTTAGCATGCACTTGACACTGCATTTTACCGTTTTTTATTACGGAGGTTTTAAAAATACCCATGTATGTGTGGGCAAGGCCTAATGCACACCAAAGAGAAGCAGATTAAATCACCATTATGTCAAATGTAGAAATATACAACATAACCTATGAAACAGTTACAAAATTATACATTTTGTTGAGGATTCAGGCATTACAACAAATATAATTTAATGTGAAAGTATATCAATTTAGCAATGGTAAATGGTATATTTTCCCCTGGCTGGCTACAGTGCTCCTTGTTTTTCAGAACACAATTCTGCTGGCAACATAACAGCATGTTTAACTCAACTGGAAAAGTCATTCAATGGACAGATGGAAATATTTAAGTTAATTCTAAAAATTAAAATTTCACTTAATTTAACTTTAATGATTAAAAAGAATAACTTACAGGTACATGGTAAATCCCTGCATGCACCATTTGATACTGTGTAGTTATTGTAGACAACATACTTTCAAAGGAATATTAAAACAGCAGGTGCAGATTTATTTGGGAATACAGACTGAGGAGTGCATTTTTTTAAAGGTCCCTTCTAAAAGCTAGCACACTCCATCCTGCAGAACGTGAACAATAAATGCACCCTGTAATGTAATATACCACATATTTTGGTGGTGCTAAAAAATTGGGTCGTTTTTCAGCCGAGTCACCTTATTCCGCGAAATTATAGGCCTGCAGAAATTCGTGTGAGTGGGTATAAGTACCTGCCACTAGAGAAAGTAAAAAAAAAAACTGCTATAAGTTCACAGCTGCAAGGATGGGCATGGCATAATGGAAGCTTGCACTCTGGGACGCAGGGCTTTGGTGAGTACAGTGCAGCTGTCAACCATTTCAGTGAGTCTCTCTTGGCGAGTGATACTGACACGATCCATCCGTCATCTGTACTGCTCATGCGGCATTGGGTCATGTGACCCTGCAGACTTATGAAGTGCCCGAAGGCCACAAACTCAATTTAGGGGCACAAATACTGCGGTATTATCCTCTTACTTGTGTATTAATTCATCACAAACTAAGCCTTAGTTTCATGATGATGTTTATCCATCATGATGCATCTTTTATCTCAAGTAGTTACTATATTTGTTGCTATGTCTGAGTCACTACTAAGTATCTGTGCCCCAGCAAATGTTACCAGCAGGGTATAAACACCAGTTTGCCTTACCACATGTTTTGTTTGTATTTCGAGGGGGCGGGGAGGGGGGGCATGGAGTACCAAGAGCAGTGTTTCCCATCCCGATTCTCGGGGACCCCTAGCCGGTCCACGTTTCTGCTCTCTCACAGCTCCCTGCCAGATGGTCTACATTCCTGCTGCCTCCCAGCTCTCTGCCAGGAGCCTGGAGGAAGCAAAGACACGGTCCTGGTAAAAAAACACGGACCCCGAGGACCGCCTGTGAAACACTGAGATAGAGGAAGCACAGGATGCAAGAGGGATGTGCAAACTGCGGGCACACAGCTGCAGCAGCCGGAATCAGACCAGTGGGGTGGCTGTGGTGCCACCCGCCTAGCGTGTGGGTCTCTGACTCATAAATCCCTGCATCATTTCATTGATTATTTAAGTTAGAATATCCAGGAGTTCATCAAAAATTAATAGAAACACGAGTGAAGTGATGGCGAGCGCAGGGTGCTGAGATTTGCATATCGCGTGGCAAGGACGTGCATAATTCTGTGTGAAACGAGGTGCGACAGAGATGGGGGGGGGTGCAGCCTGGGAACCGAGGAGCGTTTCTGGCAGCTGTTGAGAGTCACTCATGGGGGAGCAGCACTGGGGACGGCACGGCGGTGATGCACGGGCAGAAACCTCCAGGCGGCACGGGGACATTACACGTGATACTGTACCCGCTGCCCCAATCGTCAAAAATAATGGCTGTATGCTGTCATATTATAAAACAGTGAAACAGTGTAATATGAGAAGCGAAACGATAAACACACAATAAAGAAATTATCTTTATAACTGAGGTGCTCAGCAGTTCTGTTACCCATCCACACCACGGTGCCTCCAGTCAGGATGCTCACAGAGGCCCAGTGCTGGACGTCCTCAAGGGCTTCCGTTCCCAAACCAAAGCTCGTCAGCCTCCTTGGGAAAAATCGGCTTCCGCTGAGCCTCCTTGAGAGCGCACATGGTATGTAGGGACGGCGGGAGGGAGTCGGTGATCCACACGCTGGAGAAGATGCCGGCTGTCTGGACCGGAGGTCCGGCGATGAGCCGTGGAGAGCGGAGGCCTCTGGTCTCTCTGACGTCGACGTGCCGACATTCCCGGGAGAGAACCGTAACCTCAGTGCTGCTCTTTGAAGTTCTAGCAGACCATGTATCCTCAGGATCGATGGCCTTGCCGCTGCATGCCTGACTACGGCGCTAAACTGGAATTGCTCCAGTGAACTATTAAACCATAAAAATGGAAAAAAAATTTAAGAATAAATATATGGATAATTTCAAAAGCATCATCATAACAGTAGCTAATGTCATTTAATTTCTCAGTGAACCATGATTTTTGAAAATATCATGATTCCACCAAGTATGATGGGCAATTATATTCTAATCCCTAATAAATGATATATTTCATTTTACGATCTACTGTGCCACAGTGAGTAAGCACTAGCACAGTCATCGATTTATACTGTCAATAATAATCCCAATGATTGAGTGAACGTAAAACGTCTTAATACTAGAAAAATCAACAAAAGGCTTTATTGGTTTATCTGTTGCACGAAAAAGTACTTAATTAGCTATTGATTAGCAAACCATGATTAGCTAGCATTATTTCTTTACTAACCCTACAAATACTGATTGAACCTCTATGTATTTCTGTTAATTGCAAATCAAGCATCTATGTGAAACAGCAGGTGTTACTCTTTTTTACATGCAGAATTGTCCCTTCATCTCTCTTGGAACACGAAGTATTTCCTGAAACGTGTCTCAAAATAGATGATTTTTATTGCAATGATTTTCGAAACAATTATTAATTTTGTTTTTGATTAATTTCCAGGTTTCCCGCCATGCCTCTAAGGACTGAAACCAGAGGGAGGCAGGTATTTTTGAAGCAACTATTTAAAATGAATTTTACACTTTAACCACCTTGACGGTCTGAGCCATTGATGGAGAAATTGGATTCACAAGCAATCATTGTATTCCCGAACACTGGAAATACAGAGTAATTCCAGAAACAGACTGAATAGAGCGAGGAAAATGTTTAACAAACACTTCAGCCTGAGGCTGCACATTTTTTGTGGACATTTGTTATAGCTTGATAAGCATATACCTAGACGCAACACACAGGAATTGACAAATCGAACCAGCTTTAAGTGGTTTGTTGCTAACCTTTAAAATACACGTGGGGCAGCCAAAATAACAAACATCACACAAAAACAGGACTTTGAATAGTAGCTACAGATGTCTGACGTTGGAGAAACGTTGGAGAAAAGGGTGGACCAGTTCCTTATTTGGTCCTTAAAATTAATGTACCATTAGGTATTTCCATTGTTTTGTCCACATTATTTTATGTTGAAGACTCCAGGTTCACCACATCCCTGTATGGGCTGGAAAATTGATGTATGTATGTATGTTTGATAAAAATGAATTCAGCTGACGTCAGATGCACAAAAAGAGGTGAAAATGTATGACAGATTAGAAAGTTTGGGTTTTTTTCCTGACAACACCAGCGCGTGAATCCACATGCTATCCACCACAGGATGCACACGTGACTTTTACTGACATCTAGACTGCAAAGGTCACATGACTCCGGGCCGGCGTCCACGCACCTGCAGGTGTGTCGCTATGGAGATGCTCCAGCAGCCTGCCACATTTCCCACACCATCCCTGCAGCTAACTCAGTTTTATTAAAAAAAAACTGGTACTGAAATCAAAAAAACTATAATGCAAAAAGTCATTTATTTTGGTCATTTATGGTTAATGTCATGGTTAGGTCTGGGTAGGGGTTAAGGTTGTCATTGCTGGGATTAAGGGTTTTTCCCATAGGAATGAATGGACGGTCCCCACAAAGCTATGAATGCAAATGTGCATGTGTGCGTGCCTGTGTGTCCAGTCTAGGCTGTACCCTGGCCGTGTGCACTACCCTGCAGGGATAGGCTCCAGCCCCCCACAGCCCTGCCAAGGATAAGCAGCTTGAAGATGGATTGATATTAATTGTAAAAGCACATTTCTTTTGTTCTTATTAGAAATGGTATTACCCTCCCCCCCGGCCCACCCCGAGACTATGTATTCATGCCACAGCTGTAATTAGTTCACATGCATCTTACTCATCCTCCTGATGAAATGGACCTCATTTCATTATCATTTCAACAGGTTGCCTGATCTATGGCGCAAACCGGCTGCCAACTGTTCCTGCGGCGGGTCCCCCGCCTGGTGGCAGACACGTTCCCATAATGCACCAGCAACTTCCTTTTTTTAAAAGAGAGATCTGATTGGTTGATATTACATATGCAAATTAGACGCGGTTGGAAAACAATATTGCTAATCAAACAGGAGCTAGTGATCCCCAGTGACGTACGGTTAGGG
>JAODKL010000085.1:2529096-2543162 GCA_026780765.1 Petrocephalus schoutedeni
AAAAAAAAAATCCAAAACCCCCTCCCCCCCCCCCCCCCCCGTTTTTCTTCCAAAAGAAAAGTTGTAATGACTTTCCAAACATGACTGGTGTTTGGGGGAAGCTGACTAATGCAGGAAGATTACAGCATTATCCGCGGTCTGACACGTGTGCCATAGGTAGTATTACACGTAGCCTGTCTTAAGAACCAGCTGAGGTTAAATAAGCGAGAGACATTCTGTGCATTTGCACACCTGCAGGCTTTTATATTGCTTCTGTGCTCTTATATCTTTTTAACAGCTTGTTTAATCCGTCTGGTGAAACGTGTTTCTAGGACTCCCGATGAATAACCACGGTAACTACATAGTGCGGCTGGGACATTTCGTGCGTTGGCTGGGGGAACAGGCCGAGGAGGCCGGGGTGGAGCTCTACCCCGGATACGCCGCTTCTGAGGTACCCTGGCCTTCCTCGCGGCCTTTCTCTGAGGTCTTTAGAGCTCAGGTTACTACTTATTTTGAATCTCTCCTTTCGCGCCGAAGGTATTGTTTCACGAAGACGGGAGCGTTAAAGGAATCGCCACGAATGATGTGGGGATAGCAAGAGACGGATCGCCCAAGGTGAGCTTCCTCGCCTCTCCTGCTGCCCTCCCATTAACCTGATATGCTTCTCAACTGAACTCTTCAGTGCCTAATAGTGATCGATTCCAGGCTCGGTTCACTTTTGCCAGGTAATCTATCCAGTCTGCAGATATTTAAGTACTGCGGGTGTTTGGTTCCCCGTGACGAGGCAACGTGCCTTTGATTGCAGGACGTGTTTGAGAGAGGCATGGAGCTCCATGCCAAGGTCACTGTGTTTGGCGAGGGCTGTCACGGCCACTTGGCGAAGCAGCTGTACAGACGCTTCAACCTGCGGGAGAAGTGCCAGCCACAGACCTACGCCATAGGCCTGAAAGAGGTACCTTCATAGGCCCGAAAGAGGTACCTTCATAGGCCCGAAAGAGGTACCTTCATAGGCCCGAAAGAGGTACCTTCATGCTTGTGTTCTGGTGGAGCTTGGAGGCTCCTGGAATTTTATTTCCAGTTTATTAGGATATAGACGCAAGGCTGATTTCTGTCTTTCTTCACTTTTGGATATCCATGAGGGTCCATTTGCATGTTCTTCACCTTTTCGGGCGAATAGTCCCACGTTCACATGCCTCCTTTCCTGAATACCTGTGTAAATAAGTCTGTTCACATTGTCGGCATGGGGTCTGTGGATTGTATGCAGCGTAAAGGTTCCCGCCGTAATGACTGGTGCCATGTGTTTTCTGTAGATATGGGTTATTGATGAGAAGAATTGGAAACCTGGAAGAGTGGAGCACACGGTGGGCTGGCCTTTGGACCGGAACACCTACGGAGGGTCCTTTCTGTATCACCTGAATGAGAAGGAGCCACTGGTAGCTCTGGGCTTTGTGGCAAGTGTCCCTCATTTTTTCCACTGCATGTATTTATTTTAATTGCACTGTCATTGTGCTCTGCTGTCCTGGCCGGCAACTGGAGCATAAGAATTTAAGAAGTCTTAAACCTTAATAAATGGAGCTCATGGCTATTTGCTCATTGAAACTATATAGAGAACTTCTAGCAATTGTAAAGCCATGAATGTATAACCAAGGCTGCCCATACATTGCTATCTTCTTAGGTTGGTTTGGACTACCAGAACCCCTATCTGAGCCCGTTCAGAGAGTTCCAGCGATGGAAGCATCACCCGTCGGTGGCATCGACTCTGGAGGGAGGAAACCGCATCGCATACGGTGCTCGAGCCCTGAATGAAGGCGGGCTGCAGGTAGGCAGCGTCGCGGCGGCCGGCCCGACTGCGCCCCCTAGTGCCCGCAGTCCTCTTAGCAGGGAGAAAATCTGCTTTGCAGTCCGTCCCGAAGCGGGTGGGCCGACTGCGCCCCCTAGTGCCCGCAGTCCTCTTAGCAGGGTGAAAATCTGCTTTGCAGTCCGTCCCGAAGCTAACCTTCCCCGGAGGCCTGCTGATAGGCTGCAGCCCCGGGTTCATGAACGTGCCGAAGATCAAAGGCACCCACACGGCGATGAAGAGCGGCATGCTGGCGGCCGAGGCCATCTTCGGGAAGATCGCAGACGGAGACCTGCAGTCCGAGACGGCCGGTAACCCTCAAAAGCGCCTGAAGGCCGCGGGCGCGGCTTTGAGCAGCTAGTTATGGTGCAGACTCCGTAGGAAACCAGTAGGGGTTCATGACTTTGTCCAGACCCCTGGTCTAATGCATTTTAATGCAGAGGTTATGCATCTGTCTTTTGTCTCTGATCATTAATGCGCAGGTCATACAAATTGTTCTGTTACTTACCTAATTAATTTTGGAGTTGCTTTATTGATCCCCTTTTTGGGAGGGGGCGGGGGTCATCGGTCCCCTTTTTGGGAGGGGGCGGGGGTTATTGGTCCCCTTTTTGGGAGGGGGCAGGGGTTATTGGTCCCCTTATTATTAAATTTAATATTAAAAGGATATTGAGTTTAAGGCAGATGCATATAATCAGTTACAATATTGTGCAGTGTTTTCGGTGATGTGAAACCAAAGCGGTGCTCTATGACAGTGTAAATGTTACATGGATTTGGATTCTGAAATGACACTCACTGCCAGTTTGTTACTATTTTAAATAATTTCCCGGACGGCGGTGGCTTGTCTTCCAGGAATTCACGTGCCGGGGTATGAGGACAGCTTGAAGAACTCCTGGATTTGGAAAGAGCTGCACTCTGTGAGGAACATCAGACCTTCATTCCACAATTACTTTGGGCTCTATGGGGGAATGCTCTACACTGGCATCTTCTACTGGATCTTAAGAGGGAAGGAGCCGTGGACCTTGAAGCACGTAGGTAAGAAAGTCAGCACTGCTCTGGGGGAGATCTTTTGAGCACTGTTGTTGTGTTCAGACGTTTCTGAGCAGTGTTGAGGACTCCGAGTCGGACTGTAGTTGGTCTCCATGGTGTCTAGGCGCGGATGCCACGCAGCTGAAACCCGCCAAGGAGTGCACCCCCATCGAGTACCCCAAGCCCGACGGGAAGCTGAGCTTCGACCTGCTGTCTTCTGTAGCTCTGAGTGGCACCAACCACGAGCACGACCAGCCCCCTCACCTCACCCTCATGGACGACGGCGTCCCCGTCACCAATAACCTGGCCGTCTACGACGGACCAGAGCAGCGATTCTGTCCGGCAGGTAGGGGTGGGCCACTTTGCACCTCAATTTGTATAACTGTGGAACTTTTATAGTGAAATTTTAAATGTTTTTAACAGGAGTTTCATAAGGCTAAAATCTGAGAACCAATGAAAGAGACAATGAAAAACTTAACTTGTACTTATATTTTATATATTTTGCCCCATAGTGGATCGTGGGTATTTGAGTCCTCAGTGGTAGGTATGGCCATGCTTGTAGTCCTGATGCAGCTCTGTGACTGTTTTGTCTCCCCCAGGGGTGTACGAGTTTGTGCCCCTAGAGTCTGGAGAGGGCATGAGGTTACAGATCAACGCACAGAACTGCGTTCACTGCAAGACGTGCGACATCAAGGACCCGAGCCAGAACATTAACTGGGTGGTGCCGGAGGGCAGTGGGGGACCGGCCTACAACGGCATGTGATTGGTCAGAAGGCCAGCCATCGGGTATCTTCCTGCCCCCGCGCCCCCAGCGCCGCGTTTTGTTACTCATTGTGCCTCCTCACAACACTGACTTTAACGTTGCTGCATTGTGACTATGTACAAAAAAAAAGTGATTTGTTCATTGCAAAATGAACAGGTGTATACAGAGGACTGTTGTTACAAGGTAAGATGGTGTTGTAGAGTTCTTATCTTGTAATTTTATTAAACTCGGATTTCAACGTGCGAATGCTTGCTATAACATTGAGATGCTGAAATATAAAGATTTTAGGATAATTTATACCTTTTTTTTTCCAGTGTTTTATACTAATAGTCCTCATTAATACTTTTTCCCTTTTCTTCAAACACACACACGTCCACAACAATTTTTATTCTAACACGGTCAGACCAACAGGTTTGGTAACTTGGAACACACTATAAAATCCACCAGGTTACAGTAGACATCTTGCCATTTAAAATTAGTTTGTATATTATGTCACAGCCTTATTTACCATGGTGCATGTTTGTTAGAGTTAGCACAATGAACGTCGGCTAGAACTACGGTTTCTTTGAATGCAGTAGATCTGAGCAGGAGAGCTCGGCCGAAAGCGGCGTTTAAGAAGGCCGCCGTACCGCGGGCAGGTCAAGCGAACATTTTTGCATACGTCCTCTTCTCCTTCTCCTTCTCTTCCTTGACTTTCTGTTTCACTCTTAGAATCTCGTTTCCAATAGCTGCCAGAGAGAGTTGCGTCTCAGACTCCTCATTTAGGAGGAAGAACTGCACAGACCGATATCAGCAACTATTTAAAATAAATAGCATAAAAAAAACTGTTTGTGACAGAGATGCTCACCTTTGTCATCTGGTGCTATTTCATGAGCTTTCTTCAGATCAGCCTAGGATTGAAATGGTGATTAGAACAGGACTTAATACCTTTGTCATTACAACAGGTACGTCGAAAAAGCAAGTCAATGATAATTAAAAAAAATGGCAAAGAGAAAATGTACATACAGGACTGTAAATAAATGTAACATACCTAACATTATGCTATTCATAAGTATAAAGTTAATAAAGGACTGTATATTGCTGTACACTCACACATACAGGAAAAAAAAAAAAAACAATGCTTGAGGGGGCTTTTATTATGAAACTCGGAAGGGACTGCAGTGCAGCACAGACACCCACCATGGCCAGAGTGTAGTCCTTCAGTCCTTGCCATGCCTGGGCTCTCCTGTACAGTGCTTTAGTGTTGTCAGGTTTCAAGTCAAGTGCCTAGAATGAGAAGACAGGCCTCCGAGTTTTATATAGAACGTGATGTAATACATCTGGATAGACTGCATGCGAGCAGGGTGTACGCATACACACAGAATGGCAGGGAGAACACGCACGCACGCCCCCCCCACCTGACTGCAGCTCTCGACGGCATCCCGCCACAGCTGCAGCTTCAGCTTGCAAGCGGCCATGTTCAGGATGCAGCTCAGTGCCACCGGCTCCAGCCTCCTCTGCAGCTCCTCGTCCTCGTCCACCGCCTCGCCGCAGACCTCCAGGTACCTGCGACAGGTACGGCCCGGTTACCACCGGCACGGAGCTTCACCTCGTGCTTGTTCTGGATTCCTCTGGGTACTCCAGATCCCTCCCAGTCTAAAGACGTGATCAGGTGACCTGGCGTCTCTCTGGCCCCGTTTACGCAGCCCCCAGGACGCGCCGCGATCCGGTCACTCAGACCACTTGCCGGGGTGGCCTGGGACGCATTCGGCCACATAGCTTTTGTATGCTTCCCCAACAGGGACGTTACAATAACTGTGCGCGAGGCAGCAATGAAATCTGAACCCAAGGGGTCATCTTGGAGACACATGATAGACATAGGTGTAAACAGCGATGCGTCTCGGCGGTCTACTTGTGATCCAACCGCCCAAGGCACATTTAAAAGCGAGACTAAACAGCCTAGATCACCCTGATTGTGTGCAAGTGTATCCCCTATCTGCCAGAGACAGGGTCCAGGGTCTTTGTTGCAATTACCGGATTGGTTGGATATAGACTTGCCAACATACCTTATAGCCTTTGAATACTTTTTATTAGCAGCCAACCAGTCCTGGGATTTAAAGAAGTTATTCCCAATGGTTTTAACATCCTCTGCAAGAGACAGGATTTTATCAACCTGCAGAAAAAAGATGATTATATCAAATTGGTTAAATTAGCAATCATAAAATTGTGATTCATCCAAAAAATAGATGACCAAAAAAAAAATATATATAAGAATTCCAGTTAAATTTTTGATATAGCGCCTTTCACAACAGAGTTGCCCCAAGGCACTTGATACCCACGTCTTTGAAATCAATGTCAGAGTCCTCCGGGAAGTCGGGATGGAGGTCCCCGGAGCCGTCATCGGGAGCGATGGCCCAGTCGTCGCCCTGCTGGCACTCTCCGCAGTCTGCGATGACGCAGGGCTTTAAAAAACAAGGACCGCCTCGTTAGTGGGCAGCTCCGCACTCGTGCCCGGGCGCGTCGCCCTCGCCGCGCTGGCCCACCTTCACCGGCGCGTCCTCCTTGGTCTCCACCGCCTCCAGCATCCTGACGATGCCCATGCCCTTCAGCACCTGTCCGAAGACCACGTGCTTCCCGTCCAGGTGGCTGGTGGGGACGGTGGTGATGAAAAACTGCGAGCCGTTGGTGTCGGCCCCGGCGTTGGCCATGCTCAGCAAGCCCGCCTTGTCATGCTGGAAAGGTATAAACAAAAAAAAAAAAGTTATTAAAAGCAAACACCGACGGCTGATATCCCAAGCGGTGGGCTCTTACACTTCTCAGCCTTATATGAATTCTACACCAAGGGATTTTTAAATTACTTAATTACCTTATAGTGGAAATTTTCATCTTCAAACTTAGCCCCATAAATGCTTTCTCCTCCAGTGCCGTTCTGATTTGAGAAATCTCCCCCCTGGATCATGAACTTCTTTATAACTGAGAATGAGAGGACGGACTTTAATCCGGGCCGACCCCGGCACAGACTTCTGAAGCCGTCCCAGCCCGGTCCCTTCCTCCCCTAAAACGCCACTTACCCCTGTGGAAGGGGCACCCTTTGAAGTGCAGCGGCTTCCCCGTCGTGGGCCCGTCTCCCTTCTCGCCGGTGCACAGAGCTCGGAAATTCTCGGCCGTTTTCGGAACCACGTCGGCGAACAGCTCGAGCACGATGCGCCCCGCTAGGAGAAGGCAAGCCGGGCTCTTTGTTACCGATCTCGGCACAGGGACGCCAGGGGAGGCAGCTGCTCGCTACCGAGCTTCCTGGAAGCCGGCTGTTAGTCGTAGTTTGCAACAACTACGTAGCATTGTATTAATAAATCAGTAAGCCGTCAAATAATCTAAAGAGATCCCGTTTATGTACTGGGGGGGAGGGGAATCGCTACATTTTATACGTAGAATCATTATTAGAAATTATAATGCACATGTTTTTGTCGATTTCAGAGCTAGCACATGTCCAGAAATTGCTTAAGCAGACCCACAACACACACGCACATGGCCTAGCGTCACTGGTAATATCTAACTGGCGTGCAATTCAACAGCCTCATAAACGGAGATAAATGCATTTTTATTTAAATATTAAAAATGTATTTATTGCAGTAGCTGGACATGTCGCGGTTTAATTACTCATACGTACCTCTTTCACCCCCGATGTCTACGTCGAGGAACACCCGAGGGTTGTCAGGGTGGGAGAGCTTATTCTGGGGTGTTGGGTTTGACATTTCTCATTCAGTTCCCGATAACAGTGCTAATACTTCGCCTACTCCGCCGTGCACCCAAAGTATGGCAGCCAGCCGCGTCCGTGGATCAGTCCGCAGTATGAGACGAACCACCGGAAGTGGGGAAAATGCACTTCCGGTGGCCCGGGGACTGACGATATCAAAATAAAAGCTCCATTCCGCCAGAGTCATTTCTAGGCTATTCTGCATTCACTAAAATGTGTTAAATTGATCACTTCTGACACATATAAGCATACGTAAAGTTTATATACATATATAGCTAAAGATTACTTTGAATAGAACAGGTTTATTTTGACTAAACCTTTACTGTGAATATTACGTCCTTCATAAACAACATCCAAGATCAGAAAATAAACTAGATGCAAACCGGCCTATGTATAAAATAAATTCTTAATATTATTTTGTGGTGTACGGCTGGCGTGTTATCAGAAAACAAACAAAAAACGCTTCTCCTTCAGAATAGTATTCAATTTGAGTACTTCATCTAAGTTTTGAAATAGCCAATTTCTTACGTCCTGTTCCTGCATTTCTTTGTTAGTAAGACACGTGAAAAAGAACAAAACCCTGATAGTTTTGCTCTTACCAGATACATGCATTTTTAATTTTATTTACGAAGACCATCAATAATGCCTTAAATGTTTATTTGCAAATTGCACTCGCTCTAAAAAATTAGTCATTCTTTAAAAAAAAAAAAAAAGAAATTATCTCACATTTGCTGTGGGATGTCCAATAAATGTGACGTGCTAAAGAGAGGAACCTTTCTTCATTAATGCTTTCGTGAGCTCGCCACAAGGTGGTAGCCATGGCATGGTCGATAAAACAAACGCACTGAGCGTCGAAGCAAAGACCTCGAGTCTTCGATTGGTGGGAGCAGTCACGGGAGAGAATTCATTCATGTTTTTCAGAATATAAGTGACCTCAAAAATATGAACTCATTTCTAGAAATACTTACAGACGATAAATGGCTTCAAGACATACTGCTGATACTAATTAGTCCCAATCAGCCCCTGCAGTGTTACAAATATACAAATAACATATTTCCCAGCAAGGCGCTTCTCTAAAAATCCGTACTCATCACGCAAACATGCAGCAATGTATGCATGGATCCGATCACAGATATGGCATGCATCATTACCTAAACATGTCATTAATTACAAAAAAATCAATAATGCATAACATAATAATTATAATAGATGTGTGCTATCTGATACTGTAATAAGCTTTGCTACAGTGGACGCATGCTCGCCGGCCCGACCCGCTCGCGCAGGAGACACGCGGAGCGACGCGGCTCCGACGGCGGCGCTCGCGGCAGGACGCGTGCACGGCCTCGCGCGCCCAATAGCGTGCGTGCGTGCGTGAGTGCTGGCCCGAGCGGCACGCGCGGCCGGGCGCGCGGCGGAGCGCGCGGGCCGTCATGTGACTCCGCCGCGCGATCCATGGAGTCCGGGCGCCGCGTCTCCCCTCCGCCATGGCCGCAGGACCCGGGCGCCTCTGAAGCGGGACACCATGGCTCCCACTCTGCTGCAGAAGCTTTTCAGCAAGAAGGCCGGCGCGGCCGCCCGGGACTACGCGGGTCCGGATGCGTGGTACGTGCGGAGACGGTCCGAGCGGGCGGGAGGGAGGAGGTGGGGGGCAGTGCCATGCATGCATGCAGACGCTTGCAGACGCGGGGCTCCTTTTATTTCAGCTATACAGCTGCATTCATATATGTTAAGAAGCGGCGCTCGGTTGGCGTTCCTAACTTTGCGTAAGTCTCCGTCCTATTTCTCGGAGCAGCCACCCCCCCCCCCGTTTGTACGTGGCCGGCGAAACTGGGAATTGCCTTTATTTTCTGGGATAGATAGGGACCCCCCCCCCATGCACGTCCCGCACAGCAGGCAGATGGCGCAGTCCCCGCGGACGTGTGCCCGGCTCGCGGTCACGTGACCGTCGGACCGGGCGCCCGCTCCATAAACACGATCCCCTTGGCAATCCGCTCCCTACTCGTATTGCGCATGCTTTGCATAAGTGGCTAGACCACGCTTCTCTCCATCATTATTCCAGCAATTTCCCAGCATAAGCCTACTTTTTTTTTGATGCATTGCATGAGTCCCAGACAGCCTTGTGACACCAATGTAAACTGACACGGCAGAGCCGGTCTGCTATTTGCATCAGATGCCTTAAAATTAGATGCACATATGTAGTTACCATGCAGGTGTGGCTCCTAATGCTACTTCATTTACGGCGGGACTGCTGATCTCCAGGGGATCCCGAATGGGGATGAATGCCCCCCCCCCCCAAGGTTCCTCTTGGAGGTCAGCTGAAAACTTCACCCCAGGCGCATCTCAGTTTCACTAAACGCCAGACATAGGCACAACACTGCAGGAATGTAACATTTCGCTTTCCAAAATGCATGTCTGCATGGCTTCGGCTCGCCTTTAGCTTCGCTCTGGAAGGAACGGAAAATGTATGCAGGCTGGAACTTGTCAGAGGTGCCATGTAAATAGGATTTCTAGAGTTTAATCCATTTTTTGGGGGGGGGGGGTGGTCATTGAGTCTTGGAGAATAGTGACCCCACAGTGACAAATTCTACCATGGGTGTCCTAAAATTACCCTCCTTTTGGTGTGATAAATCTGAATACTTTGTTCCTTTGACCAAGGTGCAAAGGTGAATAGGGAGAAGCAAGAAAATCAGATTTAGCTTAAATGGATGCTTTGATGGTGCATTTTAAGCCTTTAAGGAACATATGCTGGCTTCTTATTATTAAGTCTTATTTTGGATTCTTCAAAAAATGTGGTCCCTGTCTGTAGAGTATAGGAAAAGTGGCAGACAGTGAAGTCAATGCATTGCGCAACTGTGGGTCAGTCTATTCGAAAAAGGAAAGAGAACTCCGTTTACAGCGGTCATGTGGATGTGAAAATGAATCAGGCCGGCAGTGGACTGTTCCTGTGATCTGAGGATGATCGGGTCCAGCCTCCTTTTGTCCAGCTTCTCCTTTGGCCTGGGCCTAGAGTGGGTTGGTCCGGCCCTGCTGTAGTTTGACTGGGTTGATGAGGGAAGCTTGTCATCTGAATAGATCATGGGGAAATATGCTAAGGCGTTGTGTGCTCTGTGCTGTAAATGGCGATCACACACCTGTAACGGCGCCAGGCCTCTGGCCAACTGGATGCAGTAAGTCACTGACTGCTTTACCCTCATTTTTGATGCACTCTGTACTGTTTAACTTTTGGTCCGTGGGTACGTATTATTCTAGTGTGTGGGGCAGTTCTTTTAGAATTCGCTTTGCTGTTTAAATGTATATTTGCTTTTTGGTTTATCCGCTTTAAATTTTTTAAGGAGAGCTTGCCGTGTCTGAATGTTGATTTCTATATCTTCTGATGAGCTTTGGGAACCTGAATGCTGGTTACGACCGGGTCGGTTAGTGAGCGGCGGCCTTTGGCAGTTTGGTAGGAATAGCAGATGGGATTTTCTAGTTTATACCACTTTAATTACGCCGGATGTATATTTCCGGAGTAGATGTTACCAGGTCACAGTTTCTGATGAGCTGATTTCCCGAAGATTTCCTTCTAAATTGGGTTTTCTCCGGAAATCCGGCCGAGTACAATCTGAATTGATTCCAGGTCGGTGGCTTACTCGCGTTGAGGTTGGGCATATCACACGTTTAATATTTTGACATTGGCTCTGGTCGAAATGTGATGGACAGCTTGAATGTCTAGAGGAGTGAGACAGGAAGTGGTGTCCAGAAAGGTGGCTTCCTCTGCACAGACCACTTTCCGGAAATGTCAGATATATATAAAAATAATGCGGCTCATTTGGGTCATCGAAATGTATTGATGTAGGGGGTGTACCGGTCAGCACAGTGCCCTGGCCGTGGGTGTGAGATCCTCCTGGGTGATCTGCCTGATAGCCAGAGAGCTTTGTGATTCGGTATTGATTTTATATTTGACCAAGGTCTGCTTTGAGATCAGTGGGGGCTGATTTTTCCCGGCCTGGCTGTGAACATTTGAAGGCCAGGCCGGCGGAGCGGAATCACAATTGGCGGCTTTTTGGATGGCAGTATATAAAGCATTTGGAGATGCGCGCTGGGTATTTTTTTTGTGGAAGTGTGTTTATAGACGCAGGAAGGCGACCACGAGCCGATGCTTAATTCTGTGGCTGTATTTTTGACTAGTCAGCAGCCTGTTCTGTGGGTCATTGTTCTGGCCTGTCACATGTTTACGAGGAAATAAAAGTCAATAAGTTAGAGGCGAGTGTGTCCTGTGCACGCTGCCCCTTCACTGTGTGACCCATGACCAGAGTCTTTTGACTGAAGGCTGTCCTATCTAGTGATTTGGACCTTATGAAACTGATACTTTCAGAGTGCTGGAATTTCAGTGACTGTAACTGGCATGTTCATAAATGTTTGAGTGCTTGAATGATGCATTGAATGCTTGGGTTGGAAAGATGCGTTTATTTTTGCACTTTAGTCCTTTTCCACGGTCGTAGATCATTGCCCGTCTCCGTCACGGGTGACATTCTCTCCCTGGTGTGATGGATAAAAGGCAGCCTGGCTGCTTGTGTTCTTCGGGGCCAGGCAGCAGACGTTGCATCCCTTTTGCGTCAGGTTACCACCTGGCGCACGTGGTACGGGCTAATCTCCACATAAATTCATGAGGCGAGCGTGCACGTTTGCCGGGGTGGTGATTTATGGCTTGCAAAGGAGTTACTGTCCAGCTCTGTTTGGGCTAAAGGCCGCACCTGAGGAAGATCAGGCGTTTGGACAGTTTTCAGCAGATGATGGCTTTGGTCAAAGATTTCTCCAGACCTTTTTCCTGATTGAGGTGGAGTAATAACATGTCGCGGTGCGTCACCGGCTGTCACTCCTCCTGGAATTGTACCTGCGCAATATCTCAGCGGTAGGACGACTTTTGTGGTTTGAGTTTGCACTGTTTTTGTTTCAGTACATATTGGTTTTACATCCCATAAAAGCAGCTGATGCCTGCAGCGTGCAGTTGCTAGGAGATGTCATATGACTGTCTGCTCACATGACTAAGCCTGGGCCATTGTATGTGTGGGTGGGGCAATCTTTTGTTGCTGATAGGCCATGAAGCGTCCCGGTCATAAGAAGCTCTGCTTTGGGGACGGTGCCCTTCCCCCTTTGTGTTGCACGGCGGGGTGGCCGTTACCCCCCTCGGCTGTCCTGCATCAGCTGGCCTGGGGGGAGGGGGGATCTATGTCTCTAAGGGGGGGGCATGGGATAGAGAAAGCGGCATGTGACTTACTGGTGTGTTTCACTGCGTGTCTGTAGAAATCATTAGTTGCGTTATAGTGGCTGTCAGGAGGGAGTTCCTCTCCTCAGTGCCAATGTGTGTGTCGGATGAGAAGGATTACCCAAGATTACCCAGCATTCCCCAACAGCGGGGCACCGGAGGCTGTAGCGTGACTGCTCAGAGGACAGGCTGCCACCCCCCCCCCACGTCCATCCCGCAGGGCGCGATAGTGGGGCAGTTCGTGGGAAAGCGGCCTGACGAGCCTTAATTACGGCTTAATTTAGACGCCGAGCAGAGACGCTGCCCATTGTTTGCTCTTTTGAGTGTGGCGAAAACGTGTCCGGCCAGTGGCAGTAAAATCTCTCTGCCTGCGACTCGGGCTGCCTGCGACTCGGGCTGCCTGCGACTCGGGCTGCCTGCGACTCGGGCTGCAGACTCGGGACTGTCCTGCAGGATCCCGGCGCTCTCCGGACCCGGCGTCGTCCTGTCATCTTGCCTTACCGTGCACATTCCCGCGTGGTGATAAATCCCAACCCCTCCCATTATTTCAAAAACTTTCTGCCAGACACTGTGTCATGAAAAGCACGTGCTGAGGTGAGACAAGGTGTCGCAATGGGCGTCGGTCGGCGCGTGACAGACTGGTTAAGGAGGGGTGGGTTTAACCCTGGAGTAAGAAGACGGGTGTAGTTGTATTAGTTTAAATAAGCTGGTTAGCTGGTTGTAGGCAGCTAGCACTGCTTCACAATTGTTTTTTTCATGTTCCGACTCCGGAGTTGGAATTTATTTGGTATTTCTGTCATAATAAACATTTTTTAGTGATTAATTCCAGGTAGCCTTGCGCAACATTACGGTAGTACGGTTGTGGTATTTTGGGTATACCGTACATTTCGTCACCAAGATTTCAAGAGATGGAAATGGAGCTGCTTTGGAAAACACGTCAAAATACGGCGTGCCGCGGCGTGAAGGTGCAATACAGTGACCCCCAAAGTTTTGTTCCAGCTTTGGGAGAGAGATGTTGGTTGAAGTTGTGTATTTGCCCCGCTCCGCTGATTCGGGGGGGGTCCATCGGCCATCTCGCACTTGTGGGCAGCAGACGGCACTGGACGTGACACGGCCCGGTCCGGGGTGCTGTGGTCCCTGGGGGGCCGACCCTGGTGACCCCTCCCATCGAGCCTCAATGGCGTCGATTCGCCCCTCCAGCGTCGGGAAGGGAAGTGAAGTGCAGGATTGGTGTCGGGCCAGTGCCCGTGGCACTGAGCAGGCCCTTTGATTCCATGGTGACACGCACCACCAGCTCACGCACCCCCGGCTGGGAGGCGGGGGGGCTGGGGGGGGGGCGCCAGCCGGCAGATTCTTACCGTCAGCAGCATAAAGGGGGGGTTTGTCCGGCCTTCAGAAAGCAGGCAATGTGCTCCCGCTGGCGTGGTGCCATGCAGCTGGATTCGGGGGGGGGGGGGGCCGGTGAGGGAGTTCTCCAGGGCGC
>JAODKL010000085.1:2589987-2608849 GCA_026780765.1 Petrocephalus schoutedeni
GCTGATCCAAGTGCACAGGGAGGGGACAGGGTCGTGCACATCTTTAATTCTGCCAGCAGGTGGCGTGTGGCTCAGCCCCGCCCCCTCCTCCCCCCATGCACCATACCTCACTCGTCTGTCTGTTCGTCCCGCAGGATGATGTGTGAGACTGTGCGGTACGAGAGGCACGAAGCCAACGCAGTCTTATACTAGTAAGTATTACCCGCTTAACTAACCGGGTTGCTTGCTCTGTTTTTATTGGTAAGCATCACTCTCCCACCCGTCTGGGATTCCTGTCCTCTTCCGTTCTAAGCACTGCCCTTCGGCCTGCCCTGGATACCAGTGAGCCCCCCCCCCCCCAAAGTGATCATTAGTAACCCTTCCCTTTAATGCGAGAATAGGCACATTTGCCATGAAACGGGCCACACTGCTTTATACCCCGTTTGTGCTCTTTGGAAGCACTGCCCTGGGGAAGTGTTTGGCTTGGTGCCGTTTGTACAGTGGGACGGCTGATGGTGCATGATGCCTCGATTTCATCAGCCCGAATAAATGCCAGGATTATACACCTTTCCGAAATTCCTTCTCCCTCAGCCGGTCTGCGATCATCTTTCCACAATTCGGCCGTGATCCTCCTGGCTGTTGCTTCTAACCCCGATGCAGTGACCGCAAAGCCTCTCAGGCTTCTCTTCGGTGCCACTCTTTGTGTCTGCAGTGACCGAGTACCTCAGAGGGACTCATTAACACTCCTGCCGGAAAGTTCTTTCTCCCTCACTCTCCCTGCCCAAACACATGTCACTGAGGGGATTTGGGAAGCGCGGTCATAGAGGTGCTAGCCTGTAGTTTGAGGAATAAAAAAATGTAATATAACAATGGCACGTCAAGTCGGGTTAATCGCTTCGGGAAAGGGCCGGCATCCTCTCCGTGTGCGCTCTTGGCGAACAAAGACGTTACACTGTCGCGCGGATTCTGGGCATCCAAGTGTAGACAAGTACATCACCCCCACCCGCCTAGCTAAAGTGAAACATCCTCCTTCATTTTTTGGATCGCTTATATAATATGATTTCAAAACATAAAGCAGTAAGAAAGATTATGCTGGGAGAGCATTTTTATTAAAATATAGCAGTAAAAATGCAGGTAGTCCTCTGTGACCTGGTGAAAATTCTCAGTATGTGCTGTCCCCGCTCTGTCGTTTTTACGTGGCCCTCCACTTTGTGGCTGAGTTGCTGCTGTTCACAGTTGCTTCCACTTCTTATTATTTATTTGGGCATATTAAGTCGCAGCGTGGAAGCCGCAGTGCTGCTGGTCACGCCAGCTGCCCCTGTTAGTTCCCCTTCGGTGGTTTTCGACCATCTACCTGATTGTGCCTTAAGTTCCTTCTGCTGGTATGAGGTTTGCACGCCGATGGAGATGGCCTGGCAGGGTGGGGAGTGGTGCGTGCCGCTGATAAACATCTTCCAAAGGCCGCGGCTTCGCGGCTGGCCTAGTTTAGCACCCGGAGCGTGCCGCACGTGGCCACTGCCTCTCTGTGGCTGACCCATGAATATTTCACACATGCCGGGCTCCGTCGGTGCTGGTGGGGGCCACGGGCGTGAACAAAGGCAGCGACAGCCACTCCCAGTGTGGGTGGGGTGCTTGAGTCAGCCCCTGAGTATAGCAGTGGGCCGTGGGTGTGGGGGGGTGGAGGTTCTGTATGGTTGTGGGATCTGCAGATGCCACATAGGGGCTAGGCAGGCAAATTTTGGCATTTCGGGGTGAAAAGGAGGCTTTTAACTCGTGGGAAACGCCGTTCCCTCTTTCATTTACAGCACTGCCTGTTATCGACGCGCATCTGACGCTGTGGGGAGGGAGGACTGAAGGTCGCGTTTTCTTTTAATGTTTACCCACTCGTGTGGGTTCAGTCCTCGCCGGCACAGCCGTGGGGCTGCATGTCTGCAGTCTGAGAGTGTTTGCAAGGGGTTTTCCTCAAAAAACATGCAGATACCACCCCCCCCCCCCTTCATTTAAATGTCGGGCTGCTCTGACCTTATTTCTGACCCAGGATTATGAAGCAGACGTTTGCATATTTGATGCCACCCTCATCTTTTATTGACGACAACACAGTTTGGGGATGTCACGTCCCGAAAGGTAGTAAAAGGAAAAGAATGAAGCAGACATTCCCAAGTAGGTCTGGACAAGGAATTCAACACGCACACTTATGAGCGTTAAACGTAGTATGACATCTACTGACACATAAAACGTGTCTAATGGTATGAAAGGAATGCAGTTATTTACTGGAAAGCCTGTGCACAGATCCAAATGGTATGATCCTTTTAACTATCCAAGTATAAATAAAGGTTTCTGAAAGGTGACACACACCTAATGTATTTACTCTATGATATGCACTCTGTACTGTAGTATGAGTACAATTACAAGTCAGTTACCAATCTCTGCAGGGAAAGTGAAACACGGATAAGCACACTGATAAATTTAAGAGGGCCAGGTGAAAATATTAGGTGTGGGGCTCATACAATCACTTCACCTGTGACACAATCTTGTACGTTTAATATGTAGGATTGATTTCGGAGCCCACCCCATTTTGTTCCACCCCATCTCCATCATCCAAAGACTCTCCCCCTGTTCCCATGTCATATGACTCTGTTCGCCATCCCACCTGGAGTTATCTTTGTGGTATTAATTGTTAATCAGTCGTCTTAAGGACTCAGGATGTGATGTCACTGTCCAACAGGAAGTTGCTTAATTGGTGTGGGATTTGTTACCCGTCTGCTGAGATGCATGCATGTTATCTATGCGAGAGATTGGGCCGTTCCATGGCAGTCCGCGGGGCCCGGGATCTTGGTCCCTGTCCCCAGCTTGTATCCCACGCCGTTTCTCAGTGGCGGTGACGGGCACTCGGCCTTTCCCTCCCCTTTGACCCCCAGGCGTCTTTCAGACTTGTGTGGAAATGACAAAGCCCCCCCCCAAAGGCCCAGCACGTTATTGACAGTTTATCCCTGGTGAACCGTGAAGTGTTTGTGTTTACCTTATCACAGCAGGTGTGTGCCTTTGCGCGTGTGCGTGCTATTTCCTGCGCGTGTGGCCCTTTATGGTAATGGCATCCTGGGCCGTCTGCCGCCTTGATGTTTCTCATAACCCCCTCCCTTCTTTTCCAGTCCCGATGACATCGGCACCTGCTGGTATATCCTCCTGTCTGGCTCCGTCTTCATCAAGGAGTCCATGTTCTTGCCAAGAAGCAGGTACGTCCTGAAGTTTTCTCTGACCTCGCCGAGATGCCCTGAGCTCTGCGGGGGTGATGTTGCCGCTTAATCTCCGGTTTTCGGTTAGACTCCCCATCCCTCCGAAGGTCCCCCTTTCCTGCTGTGGCTAAATCTGGATCTTCTCCTCTTCCTGAAGACCACATGTGGTCCCTCAGATGCGATCCCATCATTATGCACAAATGCAAACGGCGCTACGGTTTATTAAGCTTGAATCTGCATAATGTGTATCATTAAACCTAGCCGGAACATTTCAGGTTTACCCCCGGGTACAGTGTGGGGGGGGCGGAGACGGTTGGCAAGGTGTTGGGCGCTATGGTAACCGCGTCCACAAGCTTGTTCGGGGGTTAAAGGCCTGCATGGAGGCCCATTACGCTGTTAATGCTCGTTGAGAGGTTGAAGACCACGTACATCTGCACCCCGCACCTACCCGGGAGGAGACGTCTCATGTTCTCACTTCAGTTACGGCTGGGAAATGGGAATCGAGATCCATTTTACATGGTCGATAAATCCTACATTTACACACAGTCGGTTCCGGAAGGGTCCGTCATTCGGTTTATGTGAGAATAATGTGGAGTGGCTGTGTCGGGATCGTCACGCTTGCATGGGGGGCGGGGGGGGCGGTGTCTGTTTTATAGGGAGTTTTTACTGCTTTAGAGGAAAAGTCTGTTTATGATCCTTCGGATGCAAACACGCCTGTTATATAAAACCTTAACCGCATCTAACCTTAACCGCATCTAATTTAAGTCGACCAAAGCTTGATTGGGCTTCCGGTCTAATTCGCCACTAATCATTGAAAAGTGGGGAAATGTGGGGGCAGGCTGACATCAGCACTCTTAGCGTAGACAGTAATTCTGCTTTTTTTGGTTGGCAGAGGATTGTAAGGTGGATCTCGCGTGCCCTGTGCCCCCCGTGCCGGCCCCCAGCGCCTGTCCGCCGCCGCGTGTCTCTGTCAGTGTTTTTCCGAGGAATGCAGTCGCCTCATTCCAGAAACCAATACCACTGACGACAGAGTAGCCCCCCCCCCCCCCGATGGAAAAACTGTAGAAGGAAGTCCCAGTCTTCATACATTCAAATAATGTTGATTTTACTTCCCTGCACTTATTTATTTATCTGAAACAACTTACAATAGAGTAAATGTTAGGGTTTGTGTGCTTACTGGGTTTCGAACCCACAACCCTTGTGTGGTTGGACCCTTGCTCTACTAGTTGAGCTACAGGAGCAATAATTCTGCTTCTTTATGAAGATTCTATTTCACTATTTCACTCATTTCAACTACGTTCAAGAGGTTATAGTGGGTTTATAGAGTGATTAAATATAGGTTTATAGAGTGAATGGTTATAAGTATGTTTATATGGCAATTAATTCGGTGGTTATAATTTACATTTACGGAGTGACTAAATCACGTTCTTGCTATAACCTGCAGCAGCTGATTGCTCGTATATGAGGGTGCCTAGGTGTTTATGGTTAAGTATAATTTGGAGTGATTTATTCATCTGAGTGTCTGTGCCTCGGCTGGTGTTGCTGATGTTTGTGCCCTTTTGGAATAATCCTCTTAAATGCAAAGCAGTCAGAGTCCGGGGAGTGGACAGGTATCATTGTTGCCGGAATGTTCTTTGATGGCGCTGTAGTGCGACACGTCCTTGGTGTGTGTATTGTGGGAGAGCAGAGATTCATTTCTGTGTTCATTTAATGGGAGGGGTATCACCTTCATGTCAAGACTGGGAATTTCCCTGCGAGACAAATGTCGTTTGACTTGACAGTGAACTACTGTGATTACTGTTAATCTGGTTTCGACTTCTGATACTTTTGTGACATTTGCAGCAGAGTGGTCTTTTGGAAATCCCTGTAAAGCTGTGTGTGTGTGTGTGTGTGTGAGTCAGTCAGTCAGTGTGTGAGTTTCACCCCTCCTTGAAGCTCTGAAGAGAAACGTTCAGGTGGGTGCGTGTATGATGTTTGCGGGCGTCGTGGGCGTGTGGGTCACGGGGGGGGGGGGGGGGGGGGGGGGGGGGGGGGGGGGGGGGGGGGGGGTCCGCAGGAATGCTGGCAGCGGTGACAGGGGTGCGAGTGTGTGGACGGCGCCTGCGGGCTCCGGAAGCTGGGGAGCGACGGGCAGACAGTGGGGGAGGGTGGGAGGGACCGCCGGGCTCACCTGGCGGGTTTACCGGAACTTTCTGACAGTACTTTAGCCAGGCAGCTCTCCATTTATAGCAGATAATCAAACTTCTGGAAGGCAGACGGAGGGCTGTAAATATGGATTATGTTCTATACAAAGCAGGGGAAGGTGGAATCCATAATAATTTTTTTTTTTTTTTTTGCGCAAGACATTAGCTAGTCCTATAAATTTTCACTTGCATAACTTTTAGTGGTTTTGCAGCACAATTGTAATACTGTAAAAACACAAAGAAAGGTGAATTTCCCCTGAGTTTGTCTCAGTCTGCCGGACAGAAGCTATTTGTCAGATTAATGCCAAAGGTAATGTACTGACATGGCGTAACCCACCACAGAGGAGGTGGTAGAGAGTGGGACGCCTGGAAAGTCCCGGAAAGGTTGGGCTCTGTAAACATTTGAAATGTAGTGCAGCTTAACATTTCAGAGAATGTTCTTGTCATGCTGGGAGTATTTTGGTAGTGGGTCCACGTGCGCCTGGCTGTCAGTGCTCGGATGTGATTTGAGTAGCTAATAGGAGCCCGGCATTACCGCTTTGGGGGGGGGGGGGGGGGGGGTGGGCGTATTTGCGGAGAGTCGCATGCGGGGCCACCGTCGGCGCCTTTGATCTCACCGGCTTGTCTGCCCGGGCCGCGTTCCGAGCGGCGCCGTCGGTCCGTCATGCTGGAGGGGGCTCTTTGATCGGCGGAGTGTGCGCGGTCGAGCCGGCACTGCGGCCCTTACGTGAGAGGAATGGTGGGCGATGATGAAACTCCGGTGAAAGCGTTAAGCGGAGGGAAGTGGGTGGGAGGGGCCAGCAGTTTGAGACGTGAACGATTCCCGGGTCTCCTTTCGTCAGCCTCCTCGCTGCGACTGTGATGCGATCGTGCCAGGGTGGCCCGACGCAGTGACCGTCCATGCCCAAACCGCCAGGCACGCACGTGCACAGGTCATTGACGGGGATGTGTGTGTGTGTGTGTGTGTGTGTGTGCTCCCTTGGTGGACTGTGCACATACCTAACAGGACCTAGCCGTCTCGGATCTAGCAGCAGTCTGGAGCTCAGCGTAATCACATACAGCAGACACGCCCCTTGACGATGTGTAGCCGAGGCGAAGGACTTTGAGATCACAATCCACCATGTCAACTTTGTCCGAAATTGTGAGCGTTATTCTTTTGAAGTGCGGCAAATATGGATATTATGCCTGTCCCGTGACTGTTCAATATTTGGTTGTAAACGGCATTTATTTAGGCTTTTTAGTTGATGGTTGTGGCGGTGATGCTTGGCCTAACAATCCAAGCTTTGCACGGGATTAATCACAATGCATATTTTACCCATAAGCATGTCAGAGTGGAAGGGAAGCTCTGTTACTACTTGACTTATTTTGTTGTAAACTGATTACCTTCAGCGGCCCTGGAGTTTACATCGAGGGGCCCAAATGTGTGTGCGTGTGTGTGTGTCTGTCTGTGTGTGTGTCGGGTGGTCTTGTGCCACCACTGGCATCCAAGTCTGACAAAACTGTTTGTAAAACAGAGACAACGAGGATTATTTTCCCTCACTATCACCAAAGTTGCAGCAAGGGTTTATTTTATCGTCAAATAACAGAAAGAGCAGGAGTTTGGATGCTTATCTTAAGGCCGAATCTGTTTTTGGCCGTGACATTTTCTTTATCGCAAACCACTAGCTAAATTATACGTCGCAACTGTGGTCTGAACAATATCGTTTCGACCACCTCTGCTGCATAGCGGAAGCGGCCATCTTGGATTGTGAGCCGGTGCGGGGTGCGAGCTGTCGGTGTGTTAATAGGCAGTAAAGAGGAGCCTTCAATGACCGTTTCCTAGTGTTTCCCTAGTGTCCGAGTCCTGCACAGCCGTGCCGTTTCCTGGTATTTTTAGATGGGCTTCTGATGTCCTAATATAGATGCAGTTCAGCTGCAGTCTGGGTTGATTTGCTCAATGTGGTCGTACATAAATGCCTGTTAAGTCACAGCATTGCTTTTCTGGCTGTCTGTCACAGTAACGCCTGTGTCAGCTCTGTGAGCACCGCCGTGTTTCTGATAATGGTTTAAGCTTGTTTCTGCTGAATACAGTTCCCTGCAGACTGTCCTCATTATGGTGTCTCTCCTGAGCAAAAGGCACTGGCTGTGTGCGTGTGTGAGATGGAGAGCGGCCGTCTTAATAGAAATACCAAGCCAATGGGAGCCAACGTGGTGGAGCTATTCCGGCTAATTCGGTATATGCACTATGCAGTGGCTAATTTGGTATATACACTATGCAGTGGCTAATTTGGTATATACACTATGCAGCGGCTAATTTGGTATATGCACTATGCAGCGGCTAATTTGGTATATGCACTATGCAGGGGCTAATTTGGTATATACACTATGCAGGGGCTAATTTGGTATATACACTATGCAGGGGCTAATTTGGTATATGCACTATGCAGTGGCTTATTCGGTATATACCCTTTGCAGCGGCTTATTCGGTATATACCCTTTGCAGCGGCTAATTCGGTATATGCAGTATGCAGCAGCTAATTCGGTATATGCACTATGCAGAGGCTAAGCGGCTAATTCGGTATGTATGCAGCGGCTAATTTGGTATATACCCTTTGCAGCGGCTAATTCGGTATATGCACTATGCAGCGGCTAATTCGGTATATGCACTATGCAGAGGCTAAGCGGCTAATTCGGTATATACCCTTTGCAGCGGCTAATTCGGTATATGCACTATGCAGCTAATTCGGTATATGCACTATGCAGCTAATTCGGTATATGCACTATGCAGCGGCTAATTCGGTATATGCACTATGCAGTGGCTAATTCGGTATATGCACTATGCAGAGGCTAAGCAGCTAATTCGGTATATGCAGTATGCAGCGGCTAATTTGGTATATACCCTATGCAGCAGTTAATTGGTATATACGCTATGCGGGGGATCCCCAGAGTACATGCTACAGTAGAATTTGGAGCAAGGCCGCCTCCTACGAACTGAGGAAATTAATTACTCTAAGGATGGATCTTGTATGACTTGTAATTACACTGATCACATCTGCGCTGTTTATTCTCTCAAGATGGAAGCGCCCCGATTTTCCGCTGTGCCCTCCTGGCCCCAATTTGTAGGTTCTGCGCAGCTAACATGGGGGAAAATAGCTGCGTAAATCCTAATTCTGTGCGTCTTCGGGATGGGCGTCTGATCGTATGTGTATGCCAGGTGGTTTTCCTCGCCGGTGACCTGCCCTGAATTGTCTTGCATTGTCATGGCGAGGTGCATTCCGCATACTGAAATTCCCTCCTGACAGGTGTATGTTGGATCTAAGACTTGTAGAAGCAGCTTGGTGTTGTCATGGCTCTGTGGGACTGTTTCGACAGTCTCTTCTCCTCAGCGGCGAATTATTTTACCCAGCAGAGCAAACTCGCAACCACAAAACTTCCCAAGTGACAGTCATTTTTTTTTTTATCTCCACCCCCTGTTCCCCTGTAGGCTTTTACCGCTACTGCTGAAAGTAAAAGTTTCTTACCTTAGTCCTCTCCACCTCATTTAGTACTGTGTTAGCTGCGTCAAGTCAAGAGTGTTTATCTCCTTAGAGGACCAGGAGAATTGTGAACAGGAGAGCTTCGTAATAGTAACCATCTCCGAGTGAGACTCAATATTATTTTTTGTTTTTTCTTTTGTTGACATCCCATAGAGTGGAGTAATCTCGCCGGAGTTTTTTGACTCGAGTTCCACTGCACTGTGATTAATTTATTCATGGCGCGCTCTCTCTCTCTCTCTCTCTCTCTCTCCCTCTCCCCAGCTTTGGTAAGCGCTCGGCCGGCAGCCTGCGCCGTGGCAGCGAGTGCATCGTGCTGGAGCCCTCCGAGATGATTGTGGTGAGTCTGCCGCCGCTCTCTCTCGTTTCCTAGCTACCGTTTCCCACCTGCTGTGAAGCTGGCCTCCTGCAGCGCTTTTTTGTTTTTGTAAATGTGTTCCCCTGTATCTTAAGATTTAAGAGACAGTTTAGTATAATATGTTGTCTGGGTTTGCTATACCCACAGGGGATCTGGTGCAAAACTAGTTGCGCCACTTGAAAGTAATACGTTAGAGGAGAAAAGCTTTAAATGTAATTATGTAAAATATCGTACCGGTGCATTTAGTTTCCTAAGTACGTGAGATGATAACAACCTCTTCAGTTTTGGTGTTTTGTGTCTGCGTTGACTGGAATTTATCTATTGCTGGCTGAAATTGGTCCTTGCTAACTTCTGCTACTAGATGTTTACATGTTTAAAGAATTTTTTTTATTTAATGTGAGTTCTTGAACGTGCGTTAAAATGGTCTTTTTGACCTTGTCGTTTCTGATATATATATTTATTAGATTTTAAAATTAAATTCTTTTAGTTGTAAATAACATAATGCCAATCATGTGAAGGCTTTTTTCAATATACTAATAATATACTACTACTAAAGGTATGACTGCATTAGCCGGTTATGTTATGAAGTCAGCGTTTGGTTAGTACCTTCCCCGAAACTACAGCTGTCAGGTCCCAAAGTCCCTGCCTTTGACATACAAGTCCATACTGTAACTTCGCTCTTTTATGCTGTATGAAGGGGGAGAGGCGCTCAGTCACCTACCCTAGTCGGGTTGGATTGTCCTTTGCAGTTAGCCTACATTGGATCATATCTCCCCCAAAGTCACCTGCTTGTGACACCTCCCAGCACAGAACCCTTTTCACGCTTTCAATCGCGTCCCTTTCTTCCCTCCGAACTGTCTTCAACAGGCCGGTAATTAAATCTTAATGCCTTGTTTCCTGGAATGAGGATCTTGGGCGTGTGACTTGAGGATGCCGTGGCTTGGCCTCCGTAGCTCATGGCATACGGGGGAGTTATTAATGACACCATTTCGCCCTTTTCCCGTGATAATTTCCCCATGTGAAATTTGCCTACGGTATAATGATGCTCTGGGGTCAGGTTGACCCCAAACACGGGATAGGGGTTAAGGGTTTTTCTGTTTTCGTCTCGTGATGTCAACAGCCCTCCAGGGCATTGACCAATATACGAAAACCCCCCTGTAAACTCCAGAAAAAGAGAGGTTTTGTCCAAGTGTAGCAAGTAGTTTATTAATAATTAAACTAATATGGAGGAATGGTGTATTTAAAGAGACGTGTTAGATGATCTTGGACATGAAAGAGCTGCTTTCTGTCTTTGGGTCGGTGTCTTACTTTGAAGACACTTATGTTGTATTCAGTTATTTGGGTTCTTCCCTTGGTCCTCAGACGTAAAAATCCAGACCGAGATTTAGTTTCATGTTGAGCACTTTATGACTTTAGTTTCTGGACCTGAAATTGACATCTCTGCTCCTCAGATTCTGAATATAATTGCTTCCTACTCTGACAGGACTTTACTGTTGTTCTGTTTAGTTTTGCAGATTATGGGAAGTTAGTGATGTGAGAATTTCGCTTGGTTACCTAGGTGGAGTTCCCAGTCCCTGTTTTTTTTGCTTTTTTGCTAGTTAATTGCCACCAGGGGTGGATATTTCAGACCAACCAGTTAAGTACAAAGAGTCACACTCACAGTGTTCTCAGCTGGACCTGAAATCTCTGATTGGCACTCATCGCTTAGACCAGGGGTCACCAACTCCGGTCCTGGAGAGCTACTACCCAGGAGGTTTTCTGTCCTACCTGGCTTCTGATGAGCCACAGCTGTTTTCAGGTAAATCCCAGGAACAGCTGTGGCTCATCAGAAGCCAAGTAGGACAGAAAACCTCCTGGGTAGTAGCTCTCCTGGACTGGAGTTGGTGACCCCTGGCTTAGACCCACAGGTCTTTTTTTGGGGGGTGTGGGGGGGGGTGTTCTGTCTGGGGTTATCTAGATTTTATGCATTAAAGGGGAGGGGAGGGGAGGAAAATCAAGATCCATCGATTGACACTGGAGATTGTGGCCATGTGCGAAGATGACTCTGAGGTAATGGGCCGTCTGCCATCGTTGCCCGTCTCCCACGTCTTTACGCTGTTGCTACCGCAACGCCACTGGGCAGTCTTCGCCGTCCAGCTGCTTGGCCTTGTGGAGATGTTAGACAGATGTCTGAATAATTTTGATAGCGTTTAGGTGGCAGTTGGCTTCCCGTGGACCTCATTGTGAGGTCGGCACACGGCCATTTTCTCTCGGAGCCTACTCCTCTCTGATATCGCCGGCGTGGGATTAATTGGTTCACGTTTTACCGGTGATTCAGCCTTTATGTAATCCAGCTGCCTTACAGTTATTCCGACGTTGGCTCCGGTTACATTAACAGTCATGGGCTCCATTCCTGGTCGTGCGCCAGCGAGCCGCGCTGCCATAGCAATCCGCGGTTGCCATAGCAGCAGATACTACGGTATGGAGATGTCTGCTGCGGAAGGCAGTATGCTGGGCTGAGAAAAAAAAATAAAAAATGAGTCTGCAGTGAAGGAGATGCGCGAAGGAGTATGTGAGCGAAAGGGTCTTATGATCCCTCTGTCACTCTCACGCCGATGCGTTTTTCCGTAGACATGCCATCTGTTCTAATCGAGACTGCTGTGGTCAAGGATCCGCGTGCGATGATGGTTTATAGCGGGCGATATTTTCGTGTGATTTCGGGAGTGATGCTCTAAGCGTACGCTTTCCTGGACGCCCCGGACTGCTGTCGATGGAGGAAACATCGCGTCTCCTTCGATTAATTTACCATCGGAATCCCTCTTTCAGCTACCCCCCCCCGCCCCGCTGACTGGAGAAATTAATCTCTGTGCCTGTGGTGGGGGGTGCGTGGGGATTTGCTGAATCGCCTGTGAATTTGGTCGGTTCTGAGCGCCGCGTCTCCCACGCCGTGTCTGCCGCGCAGTCGTCTGCTTGGAAGCGGCGATGTATTCTTATATATTTGCCCCTCGGTGGTGCTTCAGCAAGCTAGCTTCAAAAGCCGCTCGGCCGGCCTCCGCCTGACAACCAGGCGAACAGGTAAATCGGCGTCGTGTCGGGGCACGGCGCCGGGATGCGATTTCCTCTCACTTCGCAGTATTTTGCCTGTCCTCCGAGGCTTACCTTCCCCGAAAATGCGTTCCTCAGTCGTGCTGCCGGCTCGTTCTTAGCCTGGCCTTTCCGCTCTTCCCGTCTCCCCAGGTCGACTATATGGACGAAAATGAGGAGTATTTCCAACGGCAAGCGTCACACCGGCAGTCCCGCAGAAGGTTCCGGAAAATTAACCAAAAAGGAGAGAGGCAAACTATCATTGACACGGTTGACCCATATCCAGTCGGGAAGCCTCCGTTACCCCGGGCGTACCACACGGTGAGTCTCTGGGCCTTGTCCTATCTAGCTGTTGGTATTTTTTTTTGTTTTTCTTATCGGTTTGTTTCTCTTTTTTTCCGTTTTCGCTTTTTCTGCCGTCTGCTCTAGTTCTGTCCCTGCCTTACTGATGATGGTGTGCACACGCAGCTATTTTGGTTTATGCTGTAGAAAGTCTTGCAGTACTGGTTGTGTGCTTTCCCTTCTCTTTTTTTGTGTGAAGATGCGTCTGTCTGTCCGTCTGCGTGTCCGTCTGGGCTGCGTTTCTTGGCAGATGTGGGCCCCCCCAGCAGGAGTTTGCAGGGTTTAGGGGTGTCGGTTAAAGACATGACCCGCCTTCCTGGTCTTTTGGGATGTTTATGCAGACATCTCGCTTGCGGCCGGTAGGCCTGTTCCTCTCTGCCCCGTCCCTGATGTTTTGGTGGGGGAAGAAAAATCCGGTCGTCAAAATGAATTAGTACTTCGCTGCTTGTTAAATAGTCTTGCACTTTCCCATGGTCTGGAGTTGCTGCATTCAGGTTAGTTTTGATGGCGATACGTATGCTGATAGTCAGTAACGGGTCACGTTATCCCACAGTGCTCGTATTTAGCATTCAACGTCCGTAATCGTTCTGAAAAACTGTGCAGTCATTTTAGATATACTGTATATATCCACATAAAAGCAGTATTTTAAAGAAAATATTAAAATAGCATATAATCATATTAAATGATATGTCAACAAATCTGGTACTGGAAGACAGCAAGTCATTGGGATCTAATGAATGTATTTTAGTAGCTTGGAATTTTTACTTTTAAAGGTGAGAGCTGATAATGGCTTTTCAAGAGAGTGATTTAATATTTTTCATGGTAGTTATGAAGACCAAATTAAGTACATTTTGTTGCTTCAGCATTGTATTGTAATGCAGTATCTGAGCTGGGCGTGGCCTGAGTTGGGCGTGGCCTGAGTTGGGCTTGGCCTTAGCTGGGCTTGGCCTTAGCTGGGCTTGGCCTGAGTTGGGCTTGGCCTGAGCTGGGCTTGGCCTTAGCTGGGCTTGGCCTGAGCTGGGCTTGGCCTGAGTTGGGCTTGGCCTTAGCTGGGCTTGGCTAGCTAGCTCGGTTAGCTTACTGGGTTTAGCTTCTGCTGGGTTGGCCTTAGCAGGGTTAGCTTTAACTCAGTTGGCCTTAGTGGGGTTACATTACTAAAGAGGCGGGTTAGCTTTGATACAGTAAACGCGGGGCTGGTTAACTTACGGTCAGAAGCTTTAGTGCCTTTTACTTAAACATGGTGTCTTCAGAGTGCAGAACGTTCCCCCTTCCAGGTACCACACCGTTTCCCGGCCTAACAGAAACGCTTATTGTCATTTATTCAGCAAAGGGGGAGTGAGCCAGGAGGAGGATGTGGTGAGAATGTCTGAGTGGAATCTGAAATCCTTCTGCCAGATTGGCCTCCTAATACGTTACAGGATTCCCCCCGCATGCCTGTCGCCTGATGTACGCTTACAGATCCTTAGATTGTTGCTTATGACCGCATGCTTTGAGCTTCCTTGGCATGATGGGTTATTTATTTTTGTTGTTTTTTTTTTATTATTCTCTGCTTGCATGAAAGTTGTCACAGAAGTGTTCCGGGGGGGCGGGGAGGGGGGGGGGGGTCATATTTTAAAAGCCCAGGCTCGGTGCCAATGTCCTGGGTTCGAGAAGGTGGCATGTGTGATGATTCTCATTTCTTCCTTTCTTTTGACACTGTGCGTTTCATTTCGGCACACAGGAATGCCCTAAATCACAGGTATTGTAATCCAATACGTGTTATGTGTGTCCGCTGGCGCGTGTGTCCGCTGGCGCGTGTGTCCACTGGCGTGTGTGTCCGCTGGCGTGTAGGTCTGCTAGTGTGTGCCGTGTGGCCCTGACTGTGGTGACCGTGACACCCGTCCTGCCATTGTGCGTGCATGTGTGTGTGTGTGTGTGTGCGTGTGTGTGCGTCTGTGTTTCTGCATGCATATGTCATGAGCGTGCCTCTCTGCTGTCTTGGCTTGCTCTCTGTTCAGTGTTGCTCAGCTGAAAATTAAATTTAATTTAAGGGGTAAATGGCTTAACAATGTTATTTTTGCCGTTATATATCTTGAGAAATGTTTTATTTTTCTGCATTTATATGTAACTGAAATACCTTGATACTTTTTGAGCACAAATGGTCCTAGTTTTGCACAAAAAGGCCCTTCCTGGACTTTTTCTTAAACCAGAAGTCTGTGAGCATATCCCTTTACTGGATCTGAGTGGAAAACCCTAACCCTAAACCTTGCCCTAACCCTATCCCTAAACCTAGCCCTAACCCTATGCCTAAACCTAGCCCAAACCCTATCCCTAAACCTAGCCCTAACCCTATGCCTAAACCTATCCTCATTTGCTGGCCTGTTTAAACGACCCAAGCAGTTCATACCTGGATGTTCTCTTCAGCATTCTTTCTGGAACATTCCATGTTGACGTTCCTCATGCTAAAATCTCAGCGTCCTATGTTTAGATCTGTCCTTTGCTGTTGGTGTGCTCCTCTGACTGGCCGCGAATGTGAAACGTTTCTGGCGAGTGTGCGTGCGTGTTTTACGTGACCTGTAAGAGAAATAGAAAGGGGGGAGCTATAGCTAGGTAATGAGTGTCAGTGTCATTACACCCTGCCTTTATTGTGTCCACGCCTGCGCTATTTTGAGTGGATCCGCATTTACAGCTCCCGCGATCCAAAGTACATGTGTACGGGATCAACGACCCTCCTCGGTCTCCTGGTAAAAACCGCGTGTGATGGGAGTCGCTGGATGGATACGGTGCGGCCTGTCATTAAGGCACCCTGCAGGGCCGGTGCACACCCCACGTGTGTCCTTATTAGGGAACCCTCGCTGGAGGGAAAGGCCCAAGTCTTTCTTTTCTTTGATCTTACCACAATTTGCCACTTTGCCACAATAATCTTTTGGAATTTCCAGTGCTGTAAGTAAAATGTGTTGCGAACCGGAGCAAAGAGCGGGGTTGTGAGAAGCGTGGTGGTGAAAACCACAGGGTTTGGCCAGGGGGGCATGTGAGGGCATGTGAGGGCCCTCGGGGGCCGTGGAGAGGCATCAGCGCCTGTCAGATCCCCGTGTCCCGCGTGAAGCCTCCCAGTTTCAGCGCTGACATCGGGGAAAAGGCGTCGCGTTCTCGAGAAACAGCCTCGCGGGCGGCCCGACGAGTCCGGGCTGGGGGAACGTCTCACTCTTAGAAGCACCATAAGAGCGCTTGGAATGGCCCTCTGGAGACTATTCTTAAAATCGCATTTCGGTGATATTTTCAATAACTTGTGAGAACCCTTGAGGAATCTGATTTTAATTCTCGTCTCTTTTTCTAGGGGTTGTATTTAATCAGTAAAGCTTCTGGCTGCCAGCATATGGAACAGGAATCAAGTGCGTTGCAATAATTAAAGGGAATGGTGATGTCTGCCTTGTAATCCCCCCCCCCCACGCCGCTGCTCTCGTCCCCGCGTCGTGCCACGCCACAAACAGAACTCCGCGTTCTCACGCCGGCGAGTCCCAGAGCACCGGCCGAGCGCCTTCCAGGCCGGAATGCAGTCGGGATTGTTCTCGACGCTCGGGACCGAAATAGCAGCGCGTTCACGGTGCTCGCGGGAGCATTCTCCTGGGGAATTCGCTGGAAGCAGATTTAGACTTAGCCTTCGCCTTAACTGGTCAGATACACGTCCCACACTTGCAGGTCTAATAATTGTTTCAATTAGGGCTTTTGTACAGAAACAGGTTCTGGCTTGGACCGGTTCCTAGCTAAACCTTGGCTTTAATTGTGTCGGTCTGATCCTCATCATCAGTGGAAGTTACGCCACGACGGTTGTGCCAAGACCCTGGGATGGACACTTCCTCTTTTTCCGTTTAATTTCTGCCCAGTATTAACCCCGAAGGTGTTGCCCATTTGATAAATGGTTTTTTCACCTTTACTGTCCCTCCCGTGGCCTTAAAAACCAGAAATGAACCCCCAATACTCTCCAGGCTGTTGTTTGAGCGGACCTCTATGCCCGCAAGGAAATCCCGCCCCGCCCCCAAGTCCAAGCAGGAAGTGGACTAGTGGACACGTGCCAACACCGACTTTAGCGGGAGCGTGGGAATACCGTGCTGGAGAACGGGGCCGATTACGCAGGGGGTGTTTGTTGGTATACGTGCCTCTTCCTTCCCTCTGTCATGACTTGCTTTGAATCCAGTTGTGTTATTGGAGATGAAGGATCCAGTCCTATTTGCCGTGGCCAAAGTGGAAGGGGCTGTCTGTCGGTTGCGCGGAGAGTGTGTGGCAGCTTCGCGGCGAGACCGTGACCTTACCGGGGTAAGGAGGGCCCGTTACTGAAGGCCAGGTGAGTGCTGTACTGCTTTGTAGAATATGCCTGACTCCAGCAGAACTCGGTAACGCATTAATGGTGCGTTCTGAGAGGCTACCGGCCTGATTTTGGTGTCCTGTTGGCCACCACACCTCGGACGCCGTTTAAATGCGCATGGTGCTGTTTTTATTTATTTATTTTTGTCGCCGTGAAAGAACACTACCATCCCCCCCCCCCCGTCTGTTGTCTTTTGATTGCGCAAAGCAGACTGTTGCTCTGAATGCGGGCGGGGGGCGGGCTATCTCCGGCAGCCCTGAATTGGAGAGTCACTCAGGGTGTTTGCTTGGTTAAGTTGTCACGCTGATAGTTCCTGAGGGGGTGGGGGGGGTTGCGGGTTAACGTCATATTCAGCAGCTAATGGACCAAGATGAGATGTTGGGGGGGGGGGGTAATCATTGACAGGTTTCTGCTCTCCTGCCAGCCGGGGTGTTTGGTCGGGTCATGGACGGACCAGGATGCAGGCTGCGCACGGGTGCCATTCTTACATGCCTGCACGGCATGGCTTACCCCCCCTGTCCCCTGGCCCTCCAGCCTCCTGCCGATATTCGATCTCTCTTCCTCCTTGACCTCTGCTGCCCTTTCCTTCTCTCCTGTTTCCGGGCCCTCGCCCGGGCAGGCCCTGTCGCCATCGATCGGATGCCCGCGTTTTCCCCCGTTCGGCCCCCGAGCGCGTGGGGGGGGCGGCTCGTCTCGAGGTACCTCACTCTGATTGGCTGTCTCGAGATGCCTCACTCTGATTGGCTGGAGAGGCGTGGCACTTTGCTCAAGGTGACCGCGGCTCGGGCGGTCATGGGTGTCTGTTTCTCGCCTGATGTGAAGAGATTGTCATCTGGGATGGTGTCCATATCGGTGTGTCCACATATCTGTGTGTGTGTGTGTGTGTGTGTGTGTGTGTGCGCGTGTATCTGTATGTGTGTGTGTGTGCGCGCACCCAATGTCCCCACAATGTGATAAAAACCTGATACTTTTTACCTTGTGGGGATATTTTATTCAGTCCTCACAAGGATAACCTCAATTCTATAAAAATCTGTGTCTGCAATCAAAAAACTAAAAATGCCAAAAATCTCATTTTGTTTGGTTACTTATGGGTAAGGTTAGGGCTGGGTAGGGTTAAGGGTGTCATAGTTGGAATCAGGGTAATGCCCATAGGAACGAATGGAGTGTCCCCATAATGATAGGAATACATAGACTGAGTGTGTGTGTGTGTGTGTGTGTGTGTGTGTGTGATGATTGCAGCCCTGTGTGTCTCTGTGTGTCTGCACACGTGCAGTTGAGCCCCAGCCTTGATCATGTGACCCCCAGCTTCTCGCATACGCTAAAAGGGAACAAATTGGTATCGTGCTTCAAATTACAGCCTGGGGTGGGGGGTAGAGGGTAAGTGGGGGGCTTCCGCCGTGGGGGTTTGTCCTCCCTGCTAATCGCTCTGTGACACCATGCACATCTGCACGTAAAGGCTGTGTGTCTGTGAGACCATCTTTTTTCAGTCCCCACAAAGGAACCCAATTTTATAATGCAGTCTGTGACTGCAATCAAAAAATCTAAAAATGTTAAGTCTTGTTATTTTTTTTTTCTTGTCGCTAAGGTTGGGGCTAGGTAGGGGTTAAGGGGGTCATTAGGTTCATGCCCATAGAAATGTAAGGATGGTCCCCACAAAGATGTAGGTACCTATGTGCCTAAAAAGGACACCAGCACCCCCGGTGATCAGCGTGCATGGTGCTCGCCCCCTAATGGAGGGTGAGGGTAAGGCTTAGGCACCAGGACGCCACCTACTGGAGGGTGAGGGTAAGGCTTAGGCACCAGGACGCCCCCCTAATGGAGGGTGAGGGTAAGGCTTAGGCACCAGGACG
>JAODKL010000087.1:10411-25683 GCA_026780765.1 Petrocephalus schoutedeni
AGAACAAGTCCGCGGGCGACTGAGATTAAGCCAACGGGCGACCGGGTGCCCGCGGGCATAGGGTTGGTGACCCCTGCTATAGATGTACTGTTATGATTTGTGTTTCAATGTAATGCACCGCAAAACAGTAACATAAAGCTAAACAACGTAATCATTAAAATAATTATGGAATTTCCCATTATGAGAAAGATTTGAGCAAATGTGTTTGCTACTGCAAAACTCACTTCATTCCAGCTTCTGACTTTGTGGTCACATTATCTTTCGACAAGAACACAAATAACCAAAACGTTAGATTTATAACTAAACTGAAAATCAGAGAGCTTGAAATAATTAGTGTTACTGAGCTTACTTTTTGTCACAGAAAATGTTGGCCATAATATAAAAAAATAAATAAAAATACAGGTAACCACCTAATTGATGGGGAAATATTGTGCAAAATGGCATGTAAGTAGAATGTGGAAAAATGGTAGAGGTGTAGTTTCTGAGTCACATGTCACAACTAGGACTCAGCATTCAGGTAAAAACGTATTAACTGACTTTCACATTTCCAGTTAACCCACCCTGTATTTTAAGATAATGTGGAGGTTTATGTGAGTGTGAGGAGCAGGTGATGGGGCTGTCTGGGGAATACAATGCTGTGGTTTTGAGAACCCCACTTTCTAGTTTTCTCATGCTTCCACATTTTACTTTTGGCTAAAACAATCTGCCCCTCTTGCTGCGCCATATGTAGGTGCTTTTGTATGGTGGGCAGGGGGATTTCAATATTGTTTATCCAGATATTTTTAAATTAAAATATCACATTTTTTGGGCATCGGCCCACCCTAATTGGTGCCTGCATCAGTATCGGTGGGCACCAGAAAGCGAGCTTCCCTAATGTACCTTTATTTAAACAGATACACAAGGCTTACATGTGATCAAGGCCCCTTTCTGCAGATCTCTGATACATGCATGTGTGAGACAGCTTAGCTTCCCTTACCGATACACAGAAACCTAAAAACTCCAGCACCACAAATTAGATCAGAGAACATTCATTCTGCTCTCACAAGTGTATTCCTAAATCCCACGTAAAACACATTCTCCATCGGGAAATGCTCACATTTCCTTTGATTTCATGCAAATCTGATGTAGGCCCAGGTGTTACGAATGTTCTGCTTATGGCAACTGACGTATAATTCATGACTTGCTATTATCTACATTTACTCAATGACCTGTTATTATATTCCAACTGCTTAAAGCTAACATGCTGATATAAAATCTATTGACCCAGCAATAATGGGACTAAAACACAAGATCCAAACCACAGACAAATTCATTGGCTACAGACTTGTTTCAAATTTAAATTGTAAGTAGAAACAGAGTAATGGCCGAGGGCACATACTGACCCATATCAAGCTGACTTGACAGCAAAAACACAATGGTTGCTTTTCATAATGTAGCATAACGTAAAACATGTTGATGACACTAATTTCCAGTGACTGTACTACATCTGTATCTAAACCACAAGCACATTTCATTCAAAATCTAATCTCTTTCATGACTACATATAAATCATATAAAAAGAACAATATAAACATTTTAAGAATCTCCACACCACCTCCACCATTCTGACAGCACCGCAATTCTCCTAGTCTTTATATAAAAAGTAATTGGAAAACAAACAGTATATTTCCTGTTTCAGGTGTAACAATGAAACTTGCCTGAGCACTGAAATTAGAAATTCAAGCAAATCTGTTGTATAACCCAATTAACCCACTCAGCCCACAGCACAGATCCTGCCATACAATAAAACAAACAAGCAAACTAAATAAGTAAACAGGAACAGGTAGAATGAAATTCTATGTAGAGATAAAGGGACAGACAAATTACCTTGTTCCAAAATTAGTTCTGGATCCTGTGGGAGAATCCAGGGCTTCGCCTGGTTTGGGTGTCCGTTCTCTGTTCATCTGCAGCAGAACTGAATTCAGTTCACTAATCACATTGGCCTTGGGGTCTGGGGTAGGTGGGCTCTTAAGTTCTGGAGGATCACCCCAGAGTTTTGATGTCCTTTGTGTTGGGGTTTTAGGAGGGTCAGACTGGGCACCTCCTGGTGGTGGTGGGGCAGGAGGCATCCCAAATGTTTCAAGGCTCTCTTCAATTAAAGCATCCTTGTAAAGTGCATTGCTTTTGTTGATGATAGGCTTCATTTTTGGCTTGGGTGGGACGGGGGGCCTGTCAACCAGAAATGCTTGCCCATCTGCATAGACTGTACAAGTGTCAAGGTTCTCTCCACCCTCTGAGGACAGGGTGGAAATGCTGGACACGGTTGAGATAGTGCTGGTTGTCTCCAGATGTGGGTCTCCACTACTCCGACTGTCCACTTCCTCAATTCCCGAATCTGTAATGGGCTCAAAGTTCTCAGGTGGTGGTGGTGGGTAATTAGGAGGCATGCAATTTGACAGCCCCATCGTTTTCTTGAGTTCTGCATTGGCCAGCACTGAAGGTGCTATATGGGGGTGATAAGGAGCTAGGGAGGACCCCCCTGTCCCATTCTTCCTTTGTTTCAGCAGCTCAGCAATGGCGCCTGCCTGGTCCTCTGGGATGTCAAAACTGTTGGCAAACTCAAGTGGGGGTGGCAAGGGCTCTGAGAACACAAATTCTTCATCAATGTCTACAGAGGCTAAGGGTGGAGGGGGGATGCGGAAGGGTAACTTTACCGGCTCATCCACTGAGCTGATGGTGATGATAGTCTTGCCATGGGGGCCAGCTGGCTTGGCATTGGGCGCTTGAGGATTGGTAATGGTCACTGCCGGATTGGGGGCTGGCTGGTTAGGGTCTCGCAACTCAGTGGGGGCACTGTCAGGGACAGCAGGTTCCTCCCTTTCTCCACCTTTGACTATGCTGTTCTCTTCAGTCTTGGTCCCATCCACAGTGTGCACCATTAGGAGGCCAGCAGACTTTTGCTGAGAGGTGTCTACAATGTCTATTAGCATATTTTTCTTTTCCTCCTGTTTCTTCTCTTCTTTGGCTGAGTCAGACTCATACTTGGCTTCTGTCATTTGCCTTCTCAGGCCCCCACGTTGGCCTGGCCGCCCCATGGTGGCAGTTGCTGCAAAACTGGGTTCCATGTTGGAGCGCATTTTAGTGTCGATGAAAAGAGGCTTATTGAGATCGGGTTTGGGGGACTCATTCTTCTGGGTTGGTGGCTGAACCTGTTCTTTCATGGCCCTGTCTCTGGCAGCTAATGCGAGAGCCAGGGGGGAGTTGGGGTCCAGTGCCTTGCCCGTAACAGGATGCACATAGTTTCCGCCATTAGTATTGTACGTTTTGCTTGCAGGTAGACTGACAGGACTGTCAAGGTTGGGGCTATTCCCTGTCCGCGTGCTGAGAGGCTCCCTCACCAAGGTAGGCTCAGGAGTGTTGAAATCAGTCACGTTGCCACCTCCCTGAGGAATAACTAAAAGGGAGGACGGAGGAGCCATCAGTTTGCGCAGCCTCTCATCATTGCTGAACATGCCCTCGTCGATGGATTTTGACTGCCGGAGGCGGGGGGTAGGGGCGGGCACCGGATCCTCATCACCCATGTCAGTGGAAAGGAATGCCGGAGAGTTCCTGTGGGCTTCTAGTCTCTTCTCCCGGTCCCGTACTGCACCAGCAATGGCCGCCGCAAATGGGTTGCTGAGATTTAGGCCGTCCTCGGGCCGCAGCTGACCAGGGTGATCTGGTGTGGAGGTTTCTATCTCCATGCTGCTGCCTTGGCTACTTTTGCCACTACTGCTTGTGGACGGCTCCTTCACAATAATGGTGGGAATGGGGATGGAACACGTCTTTTCAGGGCTGTCCTCCACATTGGGCTGTTTCACCAGCATGCCCTTTCTCCTTGCTGGCTTGGCAGGCACATACAGTGCTTTGTTGCTCAGCTTTCCCACCTCTGAATATGGGTTTTCAGGCACATGGGCCCTACGGTTACGAAAGTTCTGTTGAGATGAGGCATTCTGCTTGTAGTCCTCTGCCTCGTACTGCTCTGAATTCTGTCGGTAGTACATTCCTTTGTCCCGGCGGATCGTCCCCACATTAGCATCCCCTCGATTAGGGGCAGGCCCTTTAGCTGCAGAGTTCTGGTTGAAACCTGGTCGGACAGTGCCATAGCCTCTTGCTGTGGGCGATTTGGGGGTGTTATAAGGGGGCGAGGGAGGAGAGATCGCTGGTGGAGGGGGAATATCCTCTGATGTGTCAGGCATAGAAAGGCTCCTGGTAAATTTCAGCAAAGGAGGGGTAAGGAACTGCTTCTCCTCTTCAGTGATTCCTATGAAACAGAAATCAATCATCTGATTAACCCCTATCCCGTGTTTGGGGTCAATCTGACCCCAGAGCATCATTAAACGGTAGGCAAATTTCACGTGGGGAAATAATCACGGGAAAAGGGTTAAACAAAATAAGTGTAATACATGGGTAAATGGGAAGAACTTTGGAACAACAACTTAACACAAACAATTAAATACTTCAACAATTTAAAAGATTGCAAGAGTGGCTGAAATTTTTTTAAATGGACAGAGTCTAGATCCATGTACCTCATAAACCAAGAAGGTACAGGACCACTACTGTAAAATCTAGAGGGGAAAAAAACAAATCATAACTCTTCCTTTTTAAATGAGGAAACCAGTCATCAAATCAACAGTGCAATTGAAATTTTTCAGCTTTTGCATAAATAGTCCTTTGTGCTTAAGTATTCAAAGCATTGAGTGGATTGAGTGATTTGGCAAAACAGAGAACAATTTGAGGACACCTCTGAAAATATCATCAAACTAATCGCATTTATCTTGGATCTTGGAACACCGATAGTGGATAAAGCCAAAAGGAAGGCAAAGAGGGGCATGACTAGAGAAGCGAATGGAATATGCTCTCCAGTGTTAAGCTAATGTGCGCTTCTGCACATTCACCTAGTGATTTAGTGCACACATCCCAAGGCATAAAGCCATTGCACTTAGATCATGCCGTTACCTACCAATCCATAGCTCAGGGGAGTGAAAACTCCCTGCAGATCAAAGTCTTCTGTTTCAGTCAGAGAATATGCAAAATGCCAAGGAACATGTGACACTGGAGAACTGGGAGCATAAGTGAACATATTGCACTCATCCAACTACTGTTATTTCATACTTCCTACCACAAAATCCTAATTGGAAAACCATTTACCTAAAAAGACTCTGTCTCATCAAAATCTAAACAGATTTTGTATTTGCTTGGAAAAGGTTCAGGGAAAGGATGTGTGGTCTGCTGTATCTCAGTGCATCATGTCATCAAACTCTTTGAACCAAGAATAACCCTTAATGATCTTGAGACATGTCAAGTGTTACTAAGCATATGAGGAGCTGTGCCTCAATGTAAGAATGAGGCTGCGGTGGAGAGCAAGGTGCTGAACTGGTACAGCAGAGCAGGGACATCACCTATTGACTTTTGCCGTCTCATCGTACCCTTTGGCACACCCAGGTAGGAGCCTCTCGAACTCCCTGGCACTGTTGGAGGAACGGCGGCCACACCCTGGCAATCGTACACAGACTGGAATAAGAGACATGGTTAAGAGAAGTAAAAACAGTATGGGCCCAAACAGGCATACCTGCTCGCTAACTGGGCCCATTGCACAAAAAATTAAATTATGGAAAATAATCGTGTGGCTCATTTGTCTTTTTTAAAATCAGACTGCTTCCTCTGGGTCATCAAAGTCTAGGCATCAGATAAAGGTGAGCAAACTCTCCAACATTCAAAGAAGAAAACAATCTGTCTGAATTAAGAGACAACAATTATTATGAAATGAAGCACAGCTGTCCTGTGAGGGAAACGACAGATGATTCAACCATTTTTTCTTCACAGGAGACAGTCCATATCTCCCTCAGGTCTCAAGCTCGGACGGTTTCATGCGTAGGACTGTAAGAAAGCAAACCTCTTCTGCTCAAAGAAGAGCAGCCCCCAAGCGGGATGAGACTGGCTGTACTTACATCCATTTCAGTAGTTGTAGCAAAACACCTGCTGGACGGCCGCGGCTTGATGGTGGCAACCCTCATGTCAACAGACACATTTTCCCGTGTGGGTTTCTGGGAAGGCATCTCATCCACTTTGTCTGGAAAACATAAGCCATGGCCCTTGACAATGTGCCAGCCATCCTCCAACAAACTATCTCAATCAGCCATCAAGCCAATGACTAAAAATCCTTTCCAAAATGCAGATAAAAGAATATGAAAACCAAACAGATTCAGAATTTCAGACAGTGGTCAACGTCAAAGCCGTGCAAGCTTTATCAGTTTGATCAGACTGCTCTTAGGCCTAAGCTGCTGCGCAACATGCTAGCAGTTGTTTGTGAAGCCACCATGCATTGGGTGATTACTTAGTGTGACTTGAAAAACAATCCTCTTCTTCAGACCCTCAATATTTGAAGGCTTAGCATCTATACAGAAACGGAAGAGAAGGAAGTTCAGTGCTGGACAGGGTGTGCCATGAGGCAGCAAGTTAGACCACATGCACTGTCATCTTATAAGCCACACAAGGCTCATGGACTGAGGAGAAACCTGCACAGCTCAATGACTTTGCTCCAAAGGTATTGGTATCTCTCTTCGGTATCTCTTCGGTATTAGGTACTCTCTATTATACTCCCTAAGCAGAACAGAGCTTTAATGAAACTGTTGGAAGATAGAGTTTCACATTTATACATCGCTGAATACCAACTTTACTCTACTTTTGAGCACCTAACAAGTAGAACGCCAAACAGAATGGGAGAATGCGCATTATTCAGCCAGCTTAGGGAAATGAGCTTTGTTAGAAGGACATCTAATTTAAACCAATCTAGACCATCTAGATTGCAATAACACTGCAATAGGAATTTGCTCCTGCCTGACAGACACAAACGGAGCCAGCCAAATCCACCCCACTTCAGCAGCCAGGCTCTGGAGAACAGTAAATTTCAAACTTATATAAAACACAAAAAATGACACATTCATACATATGCAAAATTTGGCTTAATGTCCATTTCACATAAGACGATTGGGAAACTGATTTCTGGATTCTATGTGCATAAACGGGCAACTAAAATCTGAACCCACCTATCTGCAGCAGGACCTCATCCTCTCTTGAATCCAGCCTGTTCCTCTACTAACACTACCTAACACCATAACATCACCGGGAGCTTCCCTGCCCAGTGCAGGGCCTCCTCACGTTGTCAATGCATCGCTGATGGAGAACCAGGTTAGGCCAGACTACTCCTCCTATTGAAACTGCCAGATTATTATGGTAAGCTGCAAGAGCAACACTTGAAATGTCTTTGACTCTGCTTTCCAGGTGGAATGTTTCTATATTAAACAAATGCAGCACTATTGCCATGGCAACGGCTTGTGTCTCAGTGAGTCAAAGAAGCTCAGATATTATAATGGTTTTAAAGAAAAGAGTGTCTACTGTTGGGATAAATAATTTGTGGAATCCGTTTCCTTATGAAAAAAGCAATTTAAAAATTAGATACCAAAAGCCCTGTAGCCTTCAATCTTGTGCTTTACTGTTTATATATCTTATGGAATCACATATTTTAAAAGGCAAAGGGGGCCTTTAAAAAAGAAAAGACTTCTTCGACCAAATTAATGTAAATACAGATTCATGGTATTTTGGCATTTAAACAGGGTGTGGTAATTGCTTCTGGAATAAACCTCAAATGATGCCACAGAAGTGTATGTGATATTTAAAAATATTTTTCATAAAAAATACCATGGTAATACAGAATATATAAGGTTGCAGTTGACCACCAAAAATAATCATAAAATTCACAATTGAAAAAAAATATATACATATTTGTTTAAATATAGGCTCATGCTGCTTTTTAAATTTTTAATATACTATGAAAAAGAAAAAGGTTACCATGCAAACTTAACACACATGGCTGACTGGTCAATAAATCAACAAATTTAAAAAGATAATAAAACAGAAAAAACTGGATGTGCGGTCAAATAATAAAAACTTAAATTAAATTTTATTTAATTAAATTGTACTTTATAAAACATGCCTGTATAAACTTACCACCCTTCTTTTTCCTCAAGGTGGCTTGAAAACAAAAAAAGCAAACTTTAATACTTGAGTTACAATTCCAAAGACAAAAAATATGCTACAACACAACTTGTTGTGTTACAAATTCCTTAAACAATGAAGTTAATTTCCTTTTTAAAATACTGCTATAACTATAAAAGGAGGTTCTGCTTATTTCCAAAAAATAAGCACTCAATATGCTGGAAGAATAGATTCCATTAATACTAATTATAATTATATATGTTTATCCTCAGAGCAGATACAGAATTACTACATTGCTAACTTGTGACATTGTTTATTTAATTGCTTCCAGACAAGAGAGTTCTAAAATTAGTTTCATGGAAGCTATTCGTACATTGAATTGCTTGACACTGCTCCTATGGATTTAAGTAAAACTACACTGGAGAAGCAAGTTTTTAAACCAGTAAAATACATACACAATGTCTGTGAAATGTTTACTAGACTGTGGAATACCAGTGATACTCCTCTGTATACATGTAACAGCGGCAACACCAAAAAAAAAGTTGCAGAGAAACAGTGATCAACATGGACAAGAAAAAAGAAACCTTTTGAAAAGACGGGTTAGAGTAACTTTGTGACTGCTTTGGCTGTGCTGGTTGCCATTGACCACAGTAACATCAGTGAGCATGGAAATGCCATGAGAAGCGCAGGCAGGAATCACAGAGAAAAGCTGGATGACCTAAGAAAGGCAGAATCTCACACGCTGCAGAAGGCAAAGGCATCGGAGAAGTGCAAGCAAAAGTATTCATAAGGACCATGTCCCTAGAGTGCCTTTTATTGCTGCTGATATGGAGATACACTGAAGTCCCTGCCAATATCCTTCCCAAGCACAGGAATGCAGAGAACTTTTCTTTTTACCAGACGGTCATTACAGACAAAATAGATAAATATAAAACATTAGAGGCATATTTCATATTATCTAGCTGGAAAAGGATGTGGGACAAATATTGTAATTCAGATCAGGAAGAGTAACATCAATTTTAGCCTTGGCACAAGGTCAATGCATGGGAACAGATGGGGGAAAGAGAGGAAAATCCTTTCTGATCTTGTCTATTCTATCTCCGTGGGATTAGTTTCATCTATTCATATGCTTCATCATTCAAAAATGCTTTAAAAATCTGACTTTACTGACAATATTCTCTCAAACTATGTTCTATGCAAGGTTTGGGAAACAATGCTAGATTTCATGTGAATTCAACTGGAGAAAAAATAATATATATAATATATATGTAATAAAACATTTTTAGATAGAACCACATACAAAATCTTACTAAATGATTCTGTGCATACAAAAAATGGATGAAGACAAATGTAGCATGAAATTTTGTTCTAGCAAATTTTCTGGGTCTTGTATTTCAGTACCTTAATCATTAAAAAAACCCAATAACAAAATGAATTACTATGTAAAACAATAAACATTTCTGAGGCTTTTTACATGTGCACCAGAGAGGTGAGGGGCTTACACTGAAACAGACACCACACCACAAACCACCTCAGGGATGGGAATCTGAGTGCAGCCATGCAGTGGGTGATGCCTCAGCACCACACTAGTTAGAATGGAGCTGAACAGTGTGAAGTTTTTCCCAGTGGCTGGAGTGCCAATCCTGCCACCAACCCCCAATTTCTCCCTGAAGTTGGAGGACATGGATGTAGGTTGACGTCATACCCAGGACGAAGTAATTGCAGGTTAAGGGCCTTGCTCAAGGGCCCGACGGAGTAGAATCACTCGAACCCGTAGCAACCTTCCAATTGCCACCACAGATCCCGAGCATCAGAGCCACCACTCTGCCCCATGATTTAATTAATAAGTAATAAATAAATAAAGATATTCAATTAATTATTTGGCAGAATCGAATCCACAGTGTATTGCTTTTTTTATTATTAATTGTTATTAATAACAAAATGTTATTAGTTATTAATTGTTATTAAGTTACTACCTGGATAGAATTATTACTACTAGTATATTTGTTTAGCTATTATGTATTGCCCATCTTTCAAACCACGTATTGTGTAAATGTGAATGAATATACATTCATTGGCTTAATAGAAACATATTAATTATTAACTGCCCCACATCATCAATGCCCCAGTCTTCTTTACAATTACTTTTGATGAATAAACTAATCAATATGCCTCAGGGCCTCTGGTCTGCAGTACGTATACAGCAGGTCTCAGTTGCCTATAATCCCTATGCTGTTAGCCAATGAGAGTATTTGGGTCAAAAAGACTGTGTTTCGGTTTATACAAATGGACACAGAGTGAAACAGGTACAGTTTAGGGAGATGGGATGTGTTTTTGTGGTCAGAAAGACTAAATCTGTCGAGTCATTGTGAGAGGGGCCTGAGGTTGTGTGGTTTCAGAAGCGGGAACAAACAGACAAATGCAGGTAAGTTGTTAATAAATACTATAGTACCGTGGAATGGAAATGAAAAAAGAAACACAGAGGTACACAAACAGAACAGGCCTGAAAGGGCAGCAGCCTTATTTCCTGACCATGGAGCCGCTATTTTTAGTTTCCTCTAACAAACAGAGACCTGGTGAGAACTTTTCTCTTTTTCAATTCCAGCTAAAAAATCTCGCTTGTCCACTGTTCCAGAAATGGTTACTCTCTGACACCATGCTAGCCATACGAAATGGTTTATGGATCTGAGGTGTCAAAACTACTTAATGACGCAAACATTTAGATCTCCTTGTAAAAGTCACATGTTGGAATCTCCAGTACACATTCAGTGTTTCATATCAAAGCAAAGATGGACCATCAGAAGCAAGGTGGCAGATCTACTTATGGTGAAAGAAGACAATTCATGAAGAACAAGAGAAGCGGAAAAGCAAAGGCGCCACTTCCCGTTTTGGACAGACGTGACCGGGGACAAGGAACATACGCAAAAAACATCAAAATGAAAAATAAACACCCACAAATAGAAAAAAGCGAAAAATACATCTGACTGCTTACCTTTGTCCACTAATTGCATAGAAAAAAAAATTAAATGATGATTAGAGAAATACGTCACATGATTGAAATATCCACTGTGACTTGCAGTTTTGTGTAACAATATTAATAAAAATATAGTGGCGGTTCCCAGCCGTACTGTCTGAACCTTGACTCTGTTCTTTCCCTTTACAAAAGCACATGAGCCAACATGCTGCATGTACAGTCTGCCTTTCCAATCGTCTATAGCATGCGCTTACCACTCAAATTGGCCATGCTTACCTAGCTCCTCGAGTTCAGAGGTCATTGACTTAGAGCGCATGGACAATGCAGTGGTCGGTGCCCTCTTTGGAGGTGGAGGTGCTTCAACAATAGATCAGAGACAAAGGAAAGGGTGGGAGATTTGGATTTAATAGACTGAGGTGTATCAATCAGCACAAAATCCAGAAGCAATGCAGCACTGCTCTGCAGCTCCTGGACTTCTCCACGTAACACCTCAGACCAGAGCTCCTAAAGAGGACTGGATCCTGAAGTATAAAACCCAACTACTCTGAGTGAGAAATGCAGACTGTTTCGGGACTGATGGGTAACAGAGGGACCCACAGCTATGTGCTTGTGCAATTGATTACTAGGGTCTTATGCCATGTTCAGGATAATGAGGTAAGCTCCACCCGGCTCCAGCACCACTAGAAGCCTGCAGCAGCACTGTGAAGGCACAGAAGTTTGCCTCCAGCCCAGGGAGGAGGGTCCAAGCTGGACGCTGGCAAGACAAGGGCCTGCTCCCAACAGGCTGCGCTGGCACAGGGAGCTGGCACAGGCTGGCATCAGGAGCTCTGGCAGGGGCTCCAGCAGATTTCCCCCCAGCAAGGGCCAGGCTTTGCCTCCAAAACCCCCCTGTTCCTTTACACTGGGATCTCATCCAAGGCACTCAGGGAAGACAGCAAGCCATGCACAGCTTTTATCACGCATCTGTGTCATTACCATGCCCATGAAATGAGCTAAATGACTAGCGTGGGGGCCTGGGACAGCCCCTGTGTCCCAGCTGATTAGTTGGTCATTCAGTCGGCCTCAATGTGCTGCAATGGACAGAAGGATAAACAAAGCGGGTGGATAGAGGAAGGCTGCAGTCCTGCTGCCCACTCAGTGCACGAGGGCAGGCATTATGACCCGGGGGACACCAGCCACGGCTCCACGCCGCACGTTTACCTTTTTTCCGAGCCGTGTCCTCTGGGTCCAGATTCCGGCTGACCGTTACCACTTTTATAACCAGGTGGTTGCCCCCCTGCCGGATCATGTTGACAACCTGCCTGTGGCCGACTTTCACCACATTGTCTTGGTTGACCTGAAACACCAAACAGAGGCAGGGTTTTGTTGTGTCATCTTTAAACACATATTCAACATCACTTTCAATGGACATACAGCTCTGGAAAAAATTAAGAGGCCACTCTATATTTTTAACAAATCTGCATTGTTAAATCCTGGTTTAATCCTGGTTCTGCTGGCAGAAGGCTACACTGTGTGGTAGGCTGCATCCAGGCTCAAAGTTTCAAAGAGGTCAGTACATAAGAAACAAGGTAAAGCAGGAGAAACTGGCAATGACCAGAAACCTGCCAGGTAGAGGGGGGAAGTGACTTTCTAATACAAGAGATGACCATAAACTTATCCAGCAGCGCCTCATGAATCGGAGGACATCAAACAACATATTTTACACAGATGCATAACCATAAATTGAGAAATGATTGAAACAAAAATGTGCTGTGGTCTCTTAATATTTTCCGGAGCTGTATGTTGTATCTAGTTACTATGGACAGTCACGCGTATTGGTTCTCAGAGTGGTGATCGGCTGCTCAAGGATGCTGTATGCTTGATGCCAGTGTTTTGGGGTCTCATGAGGGCTGCAGTTTACCAAGTCAGTGTCGCCAGAGCACTGCGAGTGCAAAGTAACCACTGAAAGGTTAGTTAGAGCACTGACCAACTGCTAAAATGCTGGAGGTCATCTTTCTGTTCCCAAGAAGCAGGTCAGGCAATGTTTACCGATTTTAAAACCACACATCTGTTATTTTCCCCATTTTCACAAACATTTTCTGTTATTCTGCAACATGGGTTCCCAAAAGTTTCAGCCCACGACCCCCAAAAGCCAGAGGGGAATCCCCCTCAGATGATTTTGATGACTGCTTTCAAATTTTTAGTAACTTACTCTGGAAATAATCTCATGAGCCCCAAGTGGTGTTAAGATAATGACATAAATCATCCAGATGTTTTTTGCAACACTTATTAAATAGAGTATTACATGTTACACTCATAACATGAATGTATTACTGCCTTTTATATTCTAATCATCCTGAACAATCCTCACTCCAGCTTGCAGGGGCCAGCTGAACAGCAAGAAATACTGGCGTCAAACAAGAAAATCCCCAGTTATGCTACCATTACCAGACTGACAGCAGTGCAGCTAGTGCTCAACTGACCCCCCCCCAAAACAAACGATTCCATAAAAATATAGTCAACATCACATCAATATTTAAAATGAATGCAGGGGGTTAGGGTATCTGTGGAGAGCAACGGCATGTAAAAGGCAGGGCCATGCGGGGGCCCCTTATCTGAGCTGAGTGACACTGCCGGGGTGATGCAGGGGGCCTCCAAGGCCCCACTGCACGGCGAGAGGGCAGCTAGGCTCACTGCAGCACGGCAGGAACAGAGAAGCCACCTGCCGAGAAGGTGGCCACTGCAAAAGCAAGTCGGCACTGGGTGCAGTGAAGAGAGGGAGCGGCCTCTTCCAGCAGCGTGTGGATTCACATCCTACTGACCGAGGGGCTGATTACGGTGGAGACTGACTACTGACCTGCTCATTACCAGCTGTGTGCGAACTGGATTTCCATTTTATCATTATACCTCTTGGACTGCAGATTCTATATTAACACAACTAGCTGAACACTACACATTAACTTGGTTTGTCAGGCATTCATTTATTGCACAAATGTTATTTTCCAAAATATTTCTTTTTTTTAACCTGTTTTAGAAACTCACAATTGCTCTGAATTTTGTTGGCTATACGCATCTGCCCAAGTTACGCTGCTGTCTAATGTGCCTGTGTGTGGCTATAGCAGGCCGGATGATGGACATATGCAGGGATACATATTTCTTGATATCATGCCTATTTGGGCAGATGATTTCATAATTGGACCCTCCTCAGTGTTCTGTAGCCACAGCTGCAAAGCAGCGTATTGATTAAGAGAATCAATTTTGGCAGTTATAAAGAGGTTTCCAGAGCACCTTAGCAATGGGCCTGTAATGTTTATGAGATAAAGGGTAGATAACGCCAACTGTGTGCAAAAAACACCACATCTATTTCAGACGCTGTCAATAATCCCATTTTAGAAAAGAACAAAACACAATAGGCTTATTTCAAATCAGGTCGTCATCAAAGGGAATTTTTGCACATATACCCAGTATTTGAGAGGCTTCACCTGCCCACACACACACACACACACACACACACACACACACACACATGTCTTAGTGAAGACTGTCCATTTATTTCTATGGGAAAAAGCCCTAATAATAAGTAACCAAACAAAATTCAAGACTTCTGGCATTTTCACTTTTTTGACTGCATTCACAGATTTTTATAAAATGGAGTGAGGACTGAAAAAATGACCTAACTAGCCACATTTTTTGAGGATTTGCTATATATGTGGGGTCCTTCAGACCTCACAAATATAGCAAAACCTGTATACACACACACACAAAGAGTGATGGATTGGTCTAAAACAGTAAAAAGACAAGGTCAAGATATCAGAGAGGGGAGGACATGTAGGATGGACAAAAAGCCCTTGTACGCCAGTAATTGAAAGTAAGGTTATGTGAATAAGGCCAGATGTCGTCGGCCACAAGGTAATGTAGGAAAGGGGAAAAATGCTGGTTTGTGCAGCACTTCTGGTGTGTATGTGCATGCGCAGGTATTACGGTTACTCTCTGGGTAAGTGCATGCTCAGGCATTATGGTTACTCTCTGTGTATGTGCATGGTCAGGCATTATGGTTACTCTCTGCGTATGTGCATGCTCAGGTATTACGGTTACTCTCTGGGTAAGTGCATGCTCAGGTATTACGGTTACTCTTTGGGTATGTGCATGGTCAGGCATTATGGTTACTCTCTGCGTATGTGCATGGTCAGGCATTATGGTTACTCTCTGCGTATGTGCATGGTCAGGCATTATGGTTACTCTCTGGGTAAGTGCATGCTGAGGCATTATGGTTACTCTCTGGGTATGTGCATGGTCAAGCATT
>JAODKL010000087.1:25783-41162 GCA_026780765.1 Petrocephalus schoutedeni
CGGGGGGGGGGGGGGGGGGGGGGGGTGTGCCTAACCAACCCCCACCCCACCCCACCCTCTATCCACAACTTTTACTACGGTTACCCCCCAAACCTCAAATCACGGTCACACTGCAAACTAGGCAGATCTGACAATTTGAATGCTGATCTTACTTCAGTTCTGCAAGTTCCGCCCGGTACGTGTTGATGTCAGTCTCTGTCTGCCACCTGTAATCCTGTGCCTCCCGCAAAGCCTTCTCTAGGTGAGCATTTTCAGACTTCAAGCTTTCAACTTCTTTTAGCTGTCCCGGAAAACAAAACAAAAGTTAGATTGAGAACAAGGTTCGACTGATAAAACACAATTTTACTTCGTGATTTTAGCTAAGGATGTAACGATATCTTGAATTTCAGAATATTGCATCATGGGACTTTCACGATATCTACCAGGATATTACATGGTTATTTTGCTAGTACAGCTGCGTTCTTGGTTGAAAATGGACTTGAACATTGCATTGCTTTTGTTTGAACAGCAGAGGGTGCAAATCAAACTAAAGCACTGATGATCCACGGTGTGATTTATTGAGATTAGGGTTATGAGATTAAGCTGGTATAATATTTTACTTTTTTGTACTTTATAGAAGGACTGCTACTACTAGTGCTGTATTGTTTTTGCAATTGCGCATACATAGTTCAGTCATTCCTTGTTCAGACAATCCATGCCATCTTTTGCACATGCTTAGGTCATGGCTGGCCACTTTTATATTATTAAAGAAGGAAAGCAGAAGCAGTAAGTTAAAAAGGAAAACTGTATTCATAGAAATAAAAAAAAAAAAATTTTCAAGTGATCATGTTTCTTTATATACTTAATATTGTGATGAATATCACACCATGAACTTATCACAATATTAATGTACAATTCATTTTTGGTATCGCAACATCCTTAAGATATGGGAAAAAAGGTGAAAAAAACAGTGGTTCATGCTGCTGACCATTTATGACGCATGAAAAATGATTCATAAGCAAGCCTAACAAACTGATATAAAGACTTACCAGCCTATCCCTCTCAGTTTGGAGGACATCAAAACTGCTATTAAGATTAATCTCCTCACTGCTCACAGGTGTAGCTGTACTGGCACTTGTCCCCTGCCTGGACTCAAAACCCCTTTTAGCTTTTGCCAGTTCCTGAATCAGTCGGTCTCTGTCATCTTGAAGACTGGCCATTGACCCAGAGAAGGCCGCCATTTGCTTGTTGTACATGTCATTCTCTTGTGAAAGCCTGTTGAGCTCGGCTTCCTTTTCTGAGATTATACAACACAGCTCATCTATTTGTCTTGTCAACTGAGAGTGAGTATTGTCACTTTCAAAAGCAGATAGTTTATGGATTAGAATATATCTCTCTTTAGTTACACTGATCAATTCAGATTTTGTGTCATTGAGTTGTCGCTCAATCTTGTTCATAGCTGCTGTGGTCTCCCTGAGTTCAGCGTCATATTTGTTATGTAAAACTTTGAAGTCCTCAATGAGATGGTCTCTGTCATCCTGTAAGGCAGCCATAGCTTTTGCCAATGACTGATTTTGAGCCTCGGTTGTCTTGCACAGATTCTTTGCTTCGGACAACAGCTGTTCGGTTTGCATTAATTCTTTAGCAAGTTCTGCAACCCTGTTTTCCGCAGTTTCTCGTTCATTTCTCATAAGGTCCACTTCTCGTTCAAAGGCATTGAAAGCATTATTATATTTATTACTGGCTTCTGCTAGGTGATTTCTTGTTTTGTCTTCCAGTTCCTGCATCTCTCTTTTTAGGTCATCGGTGGCCATTTTTTGTGCCAATAACTTTTGCTGCAGATCATTACATTCTGCAGCTTTAGCAGCTACTTCCTCTTGTAGATCAGAAATTACTTTAGCTTCTTTCATTTCAGCTTTCTGCTTCTTCATGGACAATACCTCAGCTTCAAGTTCCTGAACTTGAGAGGCAAGATTTGAATTCTGAACGTTCATCATATTATTGGCCTCTTCTTTTTTCTGGAGATCCATCAAGGTCTCCCGAAGTTGATTTTCAACAAATGTTTTCTGACTTAGAATGTTTTTCACTGAATCCTGTTCTTTCTTAATGAGTTCTTTTAACTGGTTGTCTTTAAGGGATAAGACTTGATTAAGATCTTCTCTGTATCTAATCAGTTGTGCTTTGAGCATAGCATTTTCTGAGTTTAGGTCATCAACCTGATAAATAAGAGTTTTGATCTCATGCTTTAAGCTGTCTTCATTGAGGTTCTCCTTTTCTAAACCCTTGGTTTCCCATACTAGACTCTTATGTGGTACTTCCAATATTTTGCTATCAGAAAATGAATGTTCCTTCTCGGTTTGATTGAGAGAGGACATGAGAGAGCTCTTAAAAGATTCCTGCTTTTCAACTAGTTTCTCTTCCGGAAAGTACTGCATTTTACCTCGTTGCTTTTTTACTTTAGCCTCTAACTTCCTAGATGTCTGGTCTGCTTTCTCCCTTTCATTATAAAGGACATTCAACTGAGCTTCATAATCCTCAATTTGAGCCTCGTGATGTTTCTTCAGCTGCTCTAAATAATTCAACATCTGCCCATCACTGGAAGAGAGCAGCAAGGAGATCTCAGAGTCTTTGCTATGAACAAGTGATTTTAGCTGCCCTGCAATGGCTTTTTGTTTCTCAAGATCAACACGTAGTTTGTCATTGTCAGCTTGTACCAAGAGGATCTCAGACTCGGAATCTGATAACACCTTTTTAAGTCTCACAAGAGCTGACTGCATTTCACAAACTGAATTCTCTTTGTCAGCAAGTCGTGCATTCAATAAATTATTATCATGCTCCAACTTTTCAACTTGTGCGTTATGGCCATGCATTTTTATATCTAAAAGCTCCAAATTTTGACTGAGATCAAAAGCATCACGTTTTTCCTCCAAATGAGATTCTACATCCTTTGTCAGTTTCTCTTTAAGATGTTCCCTTTCAAAATTAGTGTTTGTTATTCCATCTCGAGCTTCACTTAGTAGAACTTTATATGACATTATTTCAGTTTCAAGACTCCTTGTCCTTTCTTCAAAACCAGAAATTTTATCATTCATCTCCTTTTCCATGAGTTGAGCTTTTGACTGAGCAGCCTTTAAAGAGCTTTCCAATTCGAGAATCAGTTCCTGATATGTAATGCAGTCATTTTGAAGTTGGTTGATTTCTTGATGTTTCTCCTTTAAGAGTTCTTGCAGTTCCCTCTTAATGCTTTTTGAACCCTCACTTCCTTTCTGAAGTACCTTCAGCTTTTCCTCAAACTCCTTAAGTTTCTGTTGTTGTTGTTTGTTGTCTCTGGATTTCTCTTCTTTGCTTGTGGTTAGCTGGGTTGAAAGATTCTTATTCTGCGCTTGCAGCATGCCGACTGCTTCCGTCAACTCATCAAGTTTTTCAGCATTTTTGAGGAGCATAGTCTCCAGATATTCTTTTTCATTTTTCACCTTCTCAGAAAGCTCTTGTACATTCTCGAGCTCTTCTTGCAAAAGCGACTTGTCATCTTCTAAAATTCTGATTTTCTCATTAAGGCTGCTCATTTCCTGAAAGCTCTCATTTATTTCTTTCCTCAGTTTTGCTGCAATATTATCTTTCTCTTCCAAATGAGCATTACGATCTTTCAGCAAATTTGCAATTTTTTCATCCAGATTTATCTTCTCCTTTTGCAAGAATTCAATCATTTCAGTCTTGTGCACAATGTCTACCTTTTGAGCCTCAGTCGTAGAAGTCAAGGTATTATTCAAATTAAGCGTTTCTTCTATTTTTAATTGCATATTAAGCTGATTTGTGTTTGATTCACTTTGCCACCTTTCTAATAAGTCATTTGATACTTTAAGTTCTTCACTTAAATTAATATTATCAGCTTGAAATTTGTTCAGTTTGTCTTTGGTTTCAGTTAAATATGTTTTCAGGCTGTTATTTTCATCCTCAAGTTCACTGTTCTTGACAGTCAGATTTTCAACTGTATACTTCTGTTCCTCAAACTCTTCCATCTGCTTTTGCATCTTCTCCTTTTCTACTTCCAGATCCTGAATCTTCTGTTGTTTTGATCTGGTCAACTCTTGCATCTTTTCTTTCATTTTTTCAGTTTCATTTTTAGCTTCAATCACTTGTTTCTCCAGCTGTGTATTTTCTGATTCAGTCTGTAGTGCTCTTAAAAGAACCTCTTGCTTCTCTCTACGGGCCACCTCTAAGAGCTGTCGCATCTTGTCCATTTCACTGCTAACATTTTCGTAGGCTTGTAAAAGAGATTCATATTCATGCTTCAGTTCAGTGTGTTTTGATCTCCATTCTGATAACTCAACAGTTTGGGAGTCCTTTAAGGACTCCAACTGGCATGAAAAAGCTTGCTTCTGGTGAGTGATATTCTCTATTGTGAGTTTAAGGCTTTCACAGGCAGCTGAGAGGTTATGGTTGTCGCTTAAAATCTGATCAACTTCTAAAATGAGTTTATCCTTCTCTTTGCCTAGAGACAGTACTGAACTTTCCAAGTGTTCCTTCTGCTGTTTCAATTCTGTGATAGACTTCTCAAGGCTTGCAGATGATTTACGAATTTCTTCATTTTCAGACCTCAGTGCTTGTATTTGTTGTTTGAGAGACTGGTTCTCTTTCAGGGCTTCTTTTCGAGAGATCAATGCTGCCTGTAGCTTCCTTGCAACCTGTTTACTCTCATCAACCTGCTCTCTTGGTCCGCTGGCATCTGGAGCTTCTTTGGTTTTCTGCTGCAATTCATTAACAACAGTTTTCATTTGTTCCATTGAAACCTCATGAAGATGAACCTCCCTTTGCAGTTGTTGTTCCAAACTAGTAATGAGCTGTTCTTTTTCCTTAATCAGTGTTTGACAATTTACTAAATTGTCTTCTTTTTCTTTAAGGTTTAATTCCAGTTGCTTAGCATAGGACTTTAAAGACTGCAACTCCTCTTCAGAATCCAATTCTAAAGCTGCTTTATCTTCAATTACACTTAATTTTTTAAGTAGCTCTTCCCTTATTTTTTCTGATTCGTTAAGCTTTGTCTTTAGAATGCTAACTTTGCTTTTGACATTCTGCATATCAGTAAATGCATTATGCTTCTCTTTTTCTAATGTTTCAATATACAATTTATTATTTTCAATCTCAGTCTGTTTATATTCTGAGTCAGCCTGTACTCTTTCTAGCTCTTTTTTCAAAAACTCCCTCTCTTGACAACATTCCACTGAGTTGTTCTGTACTGTCTGAAGTTGAAATGACTTCTCAGCTATTGTGGAATGTGCTTTATCAAGCTCTTCCTTGATCTGAAAGTTGGCATTATTAAGTTCTTTATTTAATTTTTTTAGTTCTTCACACTGAGTTTCCTTTTCAGCTTTAATTGTTTCTATGGCATGTATAAGGTCCTCAACCTCAGCTTGTGACTTCTGAAGGTGATTACGCAAATCAGCATAGTTATCAATTTCCTGCTCATCATATTTGTGTTGTGCGTGAGCTATATTAATTTCTTGTTCCAGTCTTAGAATCTTTTCCATTTTCTCCATCATCTCTATATGTGCCTTTTCTAGCTCTGACTGTGTCCCTTTGAGTTGAAGGCTAACCTCTTTGGAATGCTCTTCTAGCGATAAAATCAAGACATCTTTACTTGCCATCTCCAATGTCATCTTTTCTAGTTTGTGATTAAGACATTCGATCTCTGCTTGATTTGGTGCTTCTACCTGCCACTCTCTTTCAGCCATGGATATACTGAGACTGTTCAGTATTCTCTCTTTTTCAACAATGAGATTTTTAGCAGAGTCCAATTCATCTTGAAGTAAAGAAAATGAATGTTGTACATTTTCCAACTCCTTCATCTTTTCAGCATATTTCATCTGAACAGTATTAAGTTCATGTGCTTGTTTGGAGTGCTCTTCTGAAAGTCTGTCAAATTCTTCTTTTAATCCAGAGACCTCCTGGGCATGCCTTATATCACTGTCTCTATACTTTTTCATTATTTCCTTTCTTGCTACTAATGCAGCATGTGCCTTTTTTTCTTGAAATTCTTTTTCTTGCTTTACTAAAGAAAGTTCATTTTCAATTTCAGATTTCAAATTCTCTTTTTGTTCCATCTCCTCCTTCAGAACATTTATGTCCATCATCATCTTACAACGTTCATGATCATGACTTTCTTCTTTTTCAGCAATACTGAACTGGAGACTATTAATACTTTCAGATTTTTCACAAAGAAAGTGGAGGGTCTTAGTCAGCTTTTCCTCTTGCTCATCAAATTTTGTTTGTAAACAATGATTGTTGTGACTCATCTGTTCAAGGAGGAGATCCTTTCTTGAAACACTCTGTGTAAGTTCACTGATGACTTCTTCTTTCTGCATGATCTGTTGTCTTAATTCATCAGTCTGAGACTCATGATCTTTACTTATTGTCTGAACTTGCAATGTCAGTTCTTTCAATTTATCTTGCAAAACGGAAAACTCCGGAGCAATGTTCTCATTTTCCTTTATTTGCTTTTCATACCCATCAATCTTCTGTAACAGGTCCTTTCTAATGACCAGAGCAGCTTGCAGCTTTTTCCTCATTACTTCTTTTTCTTTGCATAACCTGTCATACTGGATTTTTAGCTGATCATTTTCCATGATTACATCCTTATTCTCCAAGTCCTTAGTTTGCATTTGCTCCTGATAAATACATAACTGAGTTTTGCTCTCCTGCAACTGTGTGGAGAGTTCCCTGACTGAGCAATTATATGCATCTTCCAAGCTTTCCAGTTGGGACAGCAGCATATTCTTTTCCTCTGTATGTTTTACCATTTCATTCGATGCGGATACCATTACTTGAGTGACTGATGTATCTTTTTCTTTTAACTGCTGGCTAAGTGACGAAATCAGTTCTTTTTGCTGGGTTAACTGGATATTTAAGCTACTAATTGCATCATCTTTTTGTTGGATCTCACAAAGAATACTAGATTGGCTAACACCTGCCTCTTCAAGATTTCTGCTTCTTAACTGCGCTTCTTCTTTGAGATGTCTTACTTGGTCATGCAGTAAAAATAATTGTTCATTGTTATCACAATGCACTTTATCTTTCTCCAAGAGCTCACGCTGTTTTTCCTGCAATAACTGCGCTGTCTCATCTAACCGCTTTTTCAAAGAACATACTTCTGACTCCTGATCCAACTTCAACCGTTTAATTGTAGTTTCGAATGAGTTTTTTTCTCCCTCAAAAGCAATTAACCTTTTAGTCATGGTTTCTGAGAGTTCTTTAAAATCTCTCTCACAGGACTGCTTACATAAGTCTAAGTTCTGAAATTCATTTTCCTTATGTTTTAATGTCTGAGTCAGTTCAAAAATTTCATTTTCTTTTTTGTGAATTGCTGATAAAATTTCCTCTAAATGGTTTCGGTTTTCAGACACTTGTTGACCAAGTTCAATAATTTGCAAGTCCTTGCTTTTCAACTGATCTGAACTAATGTTAAGTGCTGACATTACCTCTACACATTTTTGCTGCAAAGTATCTAGGTCCTGTTCCAAAGCCTGAACTTTAAGATCTTTTGACTTCATCTCATTTTCTACATGTCTCAGCTGCTCAGTGAGAAGATCTTTTTCCTGTATTTCTTTATCAAGGATAGACAACCATTCTTTTTCAGACTCCTGTAGAGTCAGTGTCATTTTCTGAATGTCTAACTTTAATCCAGTAATTTCTTCAATCTTGGCACTAACCTGCAGCTGCAGATGCTCCTTCTCGGTCATCATTTTCTCCACGGCTTCGCTCACGCTACCAAGATGCTGCTGATGTCGGAGTTCAAACTCCTCTTTCAGCATTTGCAACTGGTCGCCGTAACTTTTGCAAAGTTCTTCTTTCTCTGTGACGGCTTTCTGAAAATACGCTTTTTCACTGATGGCTGCATCTAGTTGCAGCTGAAGATCATTTGTTAGACTGAGCTCTTCCCTTAATTTCTTACTCTCCTCCTCTAATTTCTGATTTTCTGAAACAAGGTGTTCTCCATGTTTGACTTGGACAGCATACTGACTGTTGATTTCATGCAAGGCCAGTTCTCTCTGCTCTAGATTCTGTGTCAGGGCATTTACCTGTGCAGCAACTTGTAAGTGTTGTGCCCTTAACCCCTCAATTTCTACCATTAAATTAGAGGCATGTACCTGGTGGGTGGTGAGAGCTTCTTCCTTCTGCTTTGAAAGTTCAGTGTGAGATGCTTGTATATGCTGAAGTTCATCCCTAAGCCCGGCCATTTCACTTCTGAGTATGTCTACAGTGTTTTCGGCAGCTTTATTTGAGTCCTTAGAATCCATGAGAAACTTGTTGAGATTGTTGACTTCTTCATTTTTTTGAGAGAGCTCTTCTAGATGTATAGCATATTTCTGTTGCAGATCTGATAAGGCACTTTGCTTCTCTTGTGCATACTCACTGAGCCTTCTACATTCTAAGGAGTTTTCCTGAACCTGTCTCTGCAAATCTGACACCAATTCTGTGCTCTCCATGAACTGAGTTTTGAAAAGTGCTGCCTCATCTGCTTTTCTCTGAAGATTCTGAAGAGCTTTAATTTGCTCCAAAGCAGTAGTCTCCTTTTCCAAAAGTGTTTCTTGAAGTTTGGCCATTTCAGAAGACTGGGCAGATAGGTTATCCTTCAGCTTAGATACGTCGTCCTGTAGTACCGAGACCTGTTGTTTTAAATTTTCACATTCAACATCTTTAGCTTTGTAATTTAAGTTCAAAATATCACTGTTCGAAAGGGAGGTAGTCTGAATTTCTACAAGAGCCTCTTCCTTCTCTTTCAACATTTTCTTAAGCTGAATGGACTCCAGTGATAATAAATCCACTTTATTTCTAAGCTGTAAATCCATATCTTCCAATTCAGAATATTTTGCCCGTAAACTCAAGTAGTCATCCACTTTATTCTTTAGGTGGCTGTCTTTTTCTGAAATACTCATATTTAGCTCATTATTCTTTTCTAACAAGCTCTTATTCTCATCCTGCAGATGGCTGATAGTCTCCATGTTGGCACTAATTTGGGTTTTTAATGCATCTGATTCAGTTACTACCTTCTCTTGGAACTGTTTAAGCTTGGTCCCTGTCTCTTGTTCGGATCTCTCCTTATCCTGTATAGTTTTTTGCATGATCTGAATCTGAGACTGCAGGTCAGTGATTGCATCCATCTGACTTTTTCCCTCCTTCAACTGGTCTTTTAACTGTTTTATAAACATTTCTTGCTGACTCACGGACTGAGTTCTCTGCTGCAATGACAAATGCATCTGTTCTTTCTCTTCCTCAAGAGCCATTAGCTTCTTCATCAATGAAACTACTTCATCTTTTTGGTTAGACAGTTCTGACTGGAGAACAACAATTTCTTGCACCATTTTGGAGGCCTCTGCTGTTAAATTGTGATATTCTGTTTTGGTTTTGCCATTTTCCTCATTTAAAGCCTGAAAGCGATTATCAAGTTCTATTAATTCAGTCTGTTTTTGTGACAAGGCCTCTCTTAGCATACAGTTATCAGAACTTTGTTTATCTAATACACTCTTCATGTCCTTCTCAATCTGACTACAACATTCTTTCTGCTGTAAGATTTCACTCCTTAAAGACCTCAATTCCACATCTCTCTGCTGCAGCAAAGCATCTTTCTCCATAAGCCCTGACTTTAAAGCAGTTCCTTGCTCCTGTAAGAGGGACAAAGTCTCCTGGAGTTGTTCTTGGTTTGAATTTTGATCTCTAATTATTTTATTATTTTCAGCTACATTAACTTTAAGTTCTTCTATTTGAGCATTCAAAAGAGCAACATGACTGTGTAAACTTGCTATGTTTTCCTTGCTCTCACCTAGTAATTTTGTTAGTAGATTGCATTCATTTGTTTTCTCAGACAAACTCTCTGAGAGGAAAGTTTTGTTTTGTTCAGTGTTTTCAATCTTTTCAGTCAGTTCTTCTTTTTCTTTCATTAGAAGTTGAATAATTTTTCTGTTTTCAGATATCTGTTCAGAAGCCATACTATTTCTTTCATTCAAATCAGTGACGAGCTTTGTTTGTTCAACAAGTTCTCCCTTCTCCTTCTCAAGGGCAGCATGAAGTTGCTGATTTTCTTCATTCAAAGCTTGCAAGTGATTTTGAAGACCTTTAACTTCAGTTTGACTCAGAGAAAGCTGCTCTTTCAGCTTAATGTTATCAGCAATTTGAATTTCAAGTGATTTTTTAACATCAGCATTTGCAGATTCCAGCATTAATATTGTTCTGCTATTTTCCTCTCTCTGACTACTCATTGACACGGTGGATTGAGTCATCTTATTATATTCATCCAGATACTTTTTGTGCTCCTGAGCATAATTTCTGAGATTTGCTTCTTTTTCTTCCAAACTTTGACTCAGTCGCAGGTTTTCCTGCTGTAGTGATTCAGACTCAGTCTGAAGTTGAGTAGTAAACTGTTTGTGCAGCAGAATTTCATTTTGTAAGGAATTTCTTTCATCAGACCTCTGCTGCAGCCAAGACTCTTTTTCCATAAGCTCTGCCTTTAAAGTAGCTATAGTCTGTTCAAGCTGACTTTGCTGCATTTCACAATGGATATTTTTATCTAGAATGATCTTCTCCTTCTCAGCCAAACTACCCTTCACTTCTTCTAATTGAGCGTTCAATTGAGAGACCTGGTCGTGTAATTGGGTTGCGTTCTCTTTACTCTCACCAACTAATTTTGTAAGGTGACTACACTCATTTGTTTTCTCCAGCAACACCTCAGACATTGAAATTTTATTTTGCTCAAGGACTTTTTCAAGTTCCGCATTTCTTACAAGTAAATTTTCTTTATCTTTCTGCAACCCTTCCATAGTTTTCTGGCTCTCTGAATGGTGTAGTTCATAAACTGACATTTTACTGTTTAGCTCCTCAGCTAATGCCAACTTATTTTCATCCATGTTAGCAATGTCTTGTTGCAGCTTTTTGTTTTCTTCTACAAGATCAGCGAATTGTAATTTCAGGTTTGCATGCTGATCATAAGTTACAGAAATTGTCTCATTTAGTGTTTCTATAAGCTTCTTCTGATTACTTAGTTCTTCCTCCTTCTTCTCAAAAGCAGCCTTGAGCTGCTGATTAGCACTGCCAAGGAAACTCACATCCGTTTCAAGTCTTGAGATGGATTCAGATTTTGCTTGGAGTTCCTGTTGAAGTCTTTCATTGTCTGAATCTCTTGCCTTCAACTTCTGATTGAGATTATTTTGTTCATTTTCTGCCTCTTCCTGAGTAAATTTGAGCCTTTGCTCTAATAAAGATATATTTTCCAGTTTCTCACTTATTAGATTCTTAATTTGTTCCTCACCCTTCACAGCTTCAGCAAGAAGTTGGTTGTGTTCTTCTTTTAGGCATTTCAATTCTTTTTCATGCTTCTTCTCTTTATCTTTTAGCATGAGTTTTAACTTTTCATTGGAAGCATTTGTTTGAGATAGAAGGCTTTCTGAATCCTGCAGTTTTAGAGAAGTTACTGTAACCTGCTCCTTCAGCGATGAAATCTGAGATTCACACTCCAAAATATGGCTTTGATGGCTCATAGTCAACTTCTGAATTTCCGCACAAAGATTTTTGATATTCTGGTCATCCATCTGAACTTGCTTAATAAGTTCTTCAGCTGCCTTGGTCTTCAAGTTAGTTTCCTCTTCAGCTTTATCCAGCTTGGACTCTGTTTCTTTAAGCTGTTCTGTGAGCTGTGCAATCTTGGTGTTCAAGGTCTGCTGGTCAGAAGACTGGGAGTCTCTCATTACCTGAGCTTCCCGCTCGGTTTTTGTCAAGGCAGTTTCAATGCGTACAAGATCCTCTTCTTTGAGTTTGATGTCCCGTTGGAGCTCAAGAATCTGCTCCAAATACTCACTCATGTTATTAGAGAGGACAGAGATCTCCTTGTCTTTGTCAGCCAAAATATCCTTAAGACTGTCTATCTCTCGTTCACAGCTTTGAAGGTCATGAATTAATTGAGCCCTTTCTTCTAAATGGGTGGAGTTTAATTTGTCAAGTTCATCATTTGTTTGCTCCAGATCATTCTGTAGTGAAACAATAGTGACCTCTTGTTTCTGTGTCTATGATTTTGGAAAGGGGGAGGGGGGGGAGAGAAAGTGGCCCACAAGTCAAAGACCTGGTAAATCATTTTTCACAAATAAAAAGTGCCCAAAATACATGTAATGGCACTCTCAAATGCATTACATTTTAAACACTTTTTCCAAAGAAGATTTTACCTTATCTTTCAGTACACTTGTCTTCTGACTTAGATCTGCAACTGACTTTTTCAAGTCAGAACATTGCTTCTCATAGGTATTGCATTTCTTTGTAACTTCAGCAAGCTGAAACAGAGAATAAATCTACTGTCAACTGTGACATTTCATAATTCCAAAGAATCACCTCAGATGCTTATTTCTTACATTGTGCTCTGCTTGCAGCAGTTTCTCTGTTTCTTCTTTGTACTGGGTCTCCTTCTCCTTTAACGCATTTGTCAGACTGTCGATGAGCTCCAGTTTCTCGGATGTTTTTGCTAATGTCTGCTCTTTCTCCATGAGTGATGTTTCAAGGCACTCTTGTGTTTCACTTAAGCTTAATTAAATAAAGAAAATTTTAATTACCATTAAAACATGCAAAACAGAATATAAAAACTTTTTGAACAATAAAAAAGGACATTGTTCCATTGCCAGTGTTTTAAGTTTCGGAAGCTAGATTATTCCTTATAATGCCATTAAAAAAAAAAACAAGGTGAAACAAGGTCTGGTGGCTAAGGATACATAACAGACATCTTCCGTTTCAGATTATAAGTAATATATAAGGGGATATTCAATGGCTATAACTAAGTGTAGTGACAAACAGATTTTTCGGTAAGTGTAACCAACTGAAATTGCAATGCATGAGCAGTTGCTGTGTGAGCTCACCCTTTGAGCTGCTCGTTAAGGCTCGCAACCAGCAGCTGGTGCTTTTCGGCTTCCCGGCTCTGCTGGCACCGAAGGCCAGCCAGCTGTGCCTGCAGCCGCTCAGTCTCTGTCTGGAGAGAAAACCGGCGCGTGACTCTCAACTGCCATGACAGCTGGACGGCCAAATACTGAACTTCACCACAGCAACGCCCATCTCAACCAAGTGCTCTTCAATGCACACCATGCAGCATAAAAGGAGCTTGCCATAGCTCTCTCAGGTCCCATGAATTTTAAGTGATGAATTGTCTGCATGTTAACTTTTTTTGTTTTTAACAGTTTTATTTGCTCCTTTTATGCTGCCAAAGAAATTATTAATGTAACACGCAATGGTGAAGTGGAAGCACAAATAAAAATTCACCCAATTATTATAAAAGCAAGGAAATGCACCCATATGCAAGCAAACACAAAATGCTTTGAGAAACAACACTGCAGAGTGAGCCATCACCTCTGAATGGTGCTCTCGAGCAAACAGACACAAACACACCTGAGAAACCCAAAATGGCAGCCCTTCTTCATCTACATCAAACGTCACCTGTATTAGAAGGTTTTTTACTAAATCATAGATTCCAATTTCTTATTCCTCGGGCAAGATATGTATTGGTTATTGATAAAGCAAATTACATGCTGAGCAATTTGTGCAGAGAATTAGTGACAAGCATTCCATCATCACTTGCTGGCAGCAGAAGGTCAGAAACTTGAACGGCTATGAGCGAGTTCACAAAGAGAAATACCTGTAGGGACTCGATGCGAGCCTGCATCTGCAGCCGATCCTCCAGGTCCTGACATCGCTCCTCCAAACCTACAATCTGCTCCTGCAGCTGATTCCTCTCCAGTTCCAGCTCCTCCACCACTGACCGCAGGCCTGATGCAGGGAACCAATAGAATAGATGAAAATCTTTACATTATGTGCCTCAAAAAAGGCACTTTACTTGTATGGTAATTTAATATTATAACAATGCTTTAAACGCATTTGTCAAATTGTGATCTGAGAAAGCCAGAAACTGCAAAATGCATGGAAACTCCATGGTGGCATTAACTGGTTACCGTACCTATGAATACATCGACTGTTATATGGATTCTCTGATTGTAACTGGGGTGGCACTGTGGCTCAATGGTCTCCACTACTGCCTCACACCTGGAGGATTAGGGGTTCGAGCCCCACCATTGTCGTGCAAGTTCGCTTCTGGGAAGTCTGCTTTCCTCTCACCAAAAGATAGTCAAGCTAAATGGCATCTCTAAACTGCCCACAGTGTATGGGTGCATGAATTTATATTAGCCAAACCCTGTAAAGCACAGGCTTCCCTGTCAAAGCTTGTGCCCTACACTGCCTGTCAAAAGTAAGCAGTTAGGAGACAGCTAATTGGATGCGTTTATGAATGAATTTCAGGGGACAATGCATTGTTTGTTTCATTCAGACTGTTGCTTGTTTTGCTTAAGTCCAGGGCTGTCTTTTATATTTGGCCATTCTTGATTGGCGAGACAATCAGATAGAATAAAACCCATAAACAAGAAGCACTGCAAGTCTGATGGATGTCACTGTCGCAACAGGCAGAAAGCCAATCAAGGGCCCCATTCTTTTGTTTCCCGAAGCATAAAAACCCCTTTAAAATAAAAAGAAGAAAATTAGACTGTGGAACTCTGATGCATTCAACAAGGAGCATGAACTACAAAACCAGAACTAGGCAGTTCATTCAGCACGCACATGCTTAAAAAGAATATTTACCAAAGTAAAAAGCAAACACAAATGGGGCAAACTAAATGTCAACCACACACCGTGCTGACAAAGATTAGAAAAAAAAGGGTGTTAAACAACTTTAACTGCAAGAGCAATCAAAACAGACATGGGACAAACACTGTGCATGCCACAATAAACTGACTAGTTGGTTTCACACCTGCGTCAGAAGTACTGTACTCTGGCCACCAACCTCCCATGTTCTCTCCCTCTGTGGAGGTGGTACTGTCCAAAGCATTTTTTTGGTCTGAGTAGGTCTGCTTCTCAAAGTCAAAGTCCTCCTATAAAAAAATGGGCAATCAGCTAAATTCCACACCGCTGATGAACATCAAACTAAGTGCCAAGCAAGACGTACTTCGCCATATGCAACCTGCTAATAACAGCAGTGAATCCAACACCCTCAACCCATAAAGCCGTAAATGTTCCCAACAGAGTGGTTGCTCTGCTGAGAAAATCGGAAAGTGCTTTCAAATGCGGTATGTATTCTATAAAATGTTGGAGAAATAATAGTAGCTTTTTGGTGATTTCATGTTTGTCGAAGTTTCTGCTTTTGAACAACTGTATGAAGTGATTTTATATTTTAGAGAAATCCACCCAGGTAAAATAATTGTGTACTTTTATGTGAAGTGAACTGTAAGAGCATCATTTTCAGCGAAAGCTTTTGCGTTGTTGCTCCGACAGATATTAAATGAATATGAGAAAGCATTACCTGTCTCACTTTTTATATCTTTTCGAAATAAGA
>JAODKL010000087.1:52540-80524 GCA_026780765.1 Petrocephalus schoutedeni
CGGAGGAAACCCCACAACGGCACGGGGAGAACATGCAAACTCCACACACATGGAACTGGGCCGGATTCGAACCCTGGGCAATCGATAATAATAATAATAATTATTATTATTATTATTGTTATGATAATGACGACTAGATCTGCAGAGCAAATATAGTGGGGCCCACGCCCAGGTGGGGTACCCATTAGGTGGGGACCCCCCACACATTTGGGAAGCAGGACGCTCAGCTTTGCAGGTTGGCTTAATATCGGTTTGTGGCGAGTGTGTGTTTTGATGTTTAAAAAAAAAAGTAATAATCAGGACAAACACAATATGGATCTATTGGCTATTGCTGCTTGGACCCCTAATAAATAATAATAATAATAATAATAATAATAATAATAATTAATTATTATTATTATTATTATTACTATTATATGGATTCTTATGTTATTCTCTTTATTTAATAGTCACATGTTTCACAAAAACTTGTCAAAAAATGCCGGAAACCCTCCAGCTTCCTCTGTAGAAGGATTGTGATCTTGTATAAAGACAGAAGAAAGAAATGTCACCCTGGACATTGCAGTGTCAATTTCTCAATTTTTGCAGTACCAGCCCAGAACATTAGAAGGCAATAGTGGTTAGAGTGGCTCGTCAGTCATGGTGTCACAGGACAGGTAGCCTCACAGATGAGATCTGCGTCTCCCAGCCGCAGTCTGTTGAGCTCTCATTACCTTACTAATGTTACAAATTTGGAGAATTCTTAGTGTCCATGTTTAATACAATAGTTTGTGAAATAATTAAGCCCTTTAAAGGAGCTTTGTACTTTTATGCATATTTTCAGATATGTTACAACAAAATTAATAACCACTTCAGAATGCTGTGGAGGTGTATTTCTGATACCTTGGTATTTGACAAATCATTTTTTCTTAGTTGAAACCAACTTCGTTTTTTTATGAATATTTATAAATTATTTAAAATAATTTGGAGGGTTTTGTTTAATCTTCAATGTATGGTTTTTGAATTCAGATTCAGTATAGAATTGAGCTTGTTTATTCTAGACCTGGTCTTGGCTAAACAGCTCTATAGTGATGGTCCTGCTGGACTCCCCTTGACTCAGACTCGATTTGTGAAAGATTTGGACTCGAACACAACTTCCTTGCCTTCATGTAATAACTGGAAAGAAAATGAATCCCAAATAAATAAAATGCTGTAATATTTCTAGTGAAAAGCAAATTTACAGAAATAATAGTAATACACTGAACTACTTTTCTGTTCCAATATTGTTTTTTTTTAATACTTTTTTTGAAATACCATAAAAATGACCCAAATTGATTAAATAACTATGGCATGCATAATCGTGTCGTATTAATGTCACAGGAAATGAAAATGTCCTGTACTATTGAAAATTGAAAATGGGCTAAATTATTTATGTAATTACTCAGTCCAGAAAAAATATTGAGCTGGCTAGCTGAAATCTTATTTAAACGTGAATTAAACAGCACAGTGAAAAGTGTGTTTTTTTTTCAGTGAAGGCTTGGTTATGAAAAAATAAGTCGGTTCAAATTGCATTTGTTGGTTTGGTTGCCACCACTGTGATTGACTGAGCTTGGCATCATTATTTTGAAGATTATTTTCAGCTGGAGTGCATCTAGATCTTAGTAATTCTTGCACTGTAAGCAGGGGTCCAAAGTCCAGAGTGATTGAGGGACATTGCATTATAAACCATCTGCACATTGCAATATAAAAAAGGTTTCTTTATTGTCAGCAAGGTTTACTTGCACTCACATTGTACTGACTGCACACCCACTACCATTTCCAGTCAAGCTGGAGCCACCTTGCACACTATGGCCCAGAGTCTAGCCGCATCACAATTCCCCACTTTGCTTTAGATACTGTATGTAAGTCATTGTAACATTTTAAGTATTTGTATACATCTTATAAATCTCTGCTGATGACATCATTAGAAAGTTTGAAAATTGACCAAGTGTCCTATCTAATTCATCAGAAAGATTCCCTTTTAAGTCTCTTGTAAAAATGCTTTCTTTAGTCTTGCAGTATATTCTTATGTAGGTGAATTACAACCATGCAGTATGGAGCTGTGATTTAACATTTAGGATCTGGTTTTGCGGTGCTGTGCACTTTGATTCTGTCTGCCCTACATGAAAGGAAATAACTGATGCTGATGGGCAATGCATCATCATTCTCTGTGGGCTTTACACAAATTTACCTTTTCTTCTTTTTTTTGTAATTCAGGTAGTTTTTGTATGTAAATTTCGATATTATTTTGATGAACATTTTATCCCTCCTTGATAGGATTACCCTACTTACTTGAACATTTGTTTTTCATATTAATCTGTTTTTCGCAAAACAGCACTTTATCCCTTAATATTCCAGTTCTTTGGTGCTGCAGCTCCTCATACATAAATGAATATAGATATACAGTTGCATTTACTATTTCCGCCAGCACAGTTTTAAATCACAGGGCTTCATAAGCCGCAGAAAACTTTTAACTCCCCAAGCTCAATTGTCACTCTGATCCACCAAGTATTCAGACTGCCATGAATACATTTATAGGAATATCTTAACCTTTTCTTCTGATCCCTGAAATGCCATTGTGCTGTGGCATGTATCAGAAGAAAAGGTGGCATTTACTTGTGACTATGAAGTAGGATTGACCTTTTCAGGTTCTTGGTGGATAGAGAGTTTCGAAGGAGCATTTCTTCCAGCCAAGGAAGCGAAAGACTGAGAGCATCCCTTGGCATTCTTTTAAAGTGAATAAACGAATAGGTTCCTTTTGCCTGGCATAAATAATGAAGAGGCACAAAGGCAGGCGGTGAGCAGTGCCGGGAGGTCAGCGACCTGGGGAACCGGAGGGCTCAGCTGTACCCAAGCTCAAACCGTCAAAACTGACAGCCTTATAAATGCTCCATTTCCAAACCTTGTAGTGAGCTCCTTGCGTACACCTTTTACATGGTCCTGGGCAGCAGGAAAGAGGGTGTGGGCTTTGCCACTTGGCAACCCTAGTGGCTGAAATGACATGTTTAGTAATATGCTGTGCTATTCTCAGTTCCAGGCACAACTGCTTTACTTCTGCAACACGTTGTTTATGAAAAGTCCATTTTACACAAAGAGGAGCAATGCAAGTACACAGTTTGGAATAAACAGAATAAAGGAGAAATGTTAAATAAGAATCGGCTCGGCGCTCCCACATCCCTGTGATTTCGGGAAATGGAAGCAGCTGACTCTCAGTCCAACCCCCCCAGGACGCTGAACCATTACCCACCTGCAGACCAGCTCACTTGACCTTCTTGCTGAGCCTGGGAGCACTAATTGGATTCATGCTTTTCAATTCCTTTTAATGTATTTATGCAGCATATTAATGAGGAACAAATGAGGAAGACGGTGCTTTTGCTGGCAGGTTGCGGTGGAGGTTGGTTAGCAGACACAGGCTGATTGTGGCGCTTGGACACCAGTCAGCTGGCAGCCTGTTCAATTCAAAAGCGATTGTGCTGCTTGAAAAGTGATCAGTGACTTGCATTATTATTCTTGGAAAGAGTTCACTCCAGCTAAACTTTTAATCAGATTATATTTTACCTAGTGGTAAAACTAAGGTCACTTTCACTAAGGTCAATATTCCGACAAAAGACATATAACTGATTAGGCATTTTAAAGGGACAATCAGGATTGACAACACAGAACAGAAGACCCCCTAGGAGTGAAAGAGAGTGAACAGCCACAAAGCAGGGTAAGGAGCAGATAAAGGAGAAGATAGATGATTGGAATTGTTTGAGTTTTTCGGAGAAAATGTCTCTGTTTTGACCTTTGAACTATATTTATCCTCAATCTGGGCCAGTCAAGTTATTGATTTTTTACTGCTACATATATTACTTCAGCCTATGCCAGCACAAAAGTGGATTTAAATCCTGACAGAAGGGCACTTTTAGAAAATGGCTCTTTTTACCCATGAGGTCCTTTGATCTTTTCCCTGGGCACATAGTTACATTTGGGAGTTCAGTAATAGCCTCAGTGTTACCTGCCCGTAATGAACGTAATTAGCGGCATCACGGTAGATCGCACTCCCATACCATCGGAGTGGCCTGAGGGGGGTGGGTGAGGGGAACTGCAGGGGTAGTTAATTGATCGCTGAGGCCACCGTGTTTGTGTATGTCTCAATCACGGTTGTTTTTTTGCCGGCGGCTGGCTGTGCCCGTGCTCCACTGGGAGTCGTCGCACCTGTTAGCAGTGCAGGCACGGAGATGCCTGTCAGGCCGCCGGGCCGTCCACCCGCACGCCCGCCCGCCAGCCGGCAGCACTCCAGTCAGGAGCTATTACACCTGACTTATGAGGTGGCTCCAACGCTGCAAACATTTGTTTGTGCTTGTAACAATTACACCGTTCTGGGGACCTTGGGGAGCTCCTTTTTCTGACACACTGACACACATATACACACACCAGACAAATGCAAGCATGGGTATTCTCATGTACGCATGTGTACATGAGAGGGTAGAGAATAATCCACTTTATATTTACTCAATAGTATTTTATTTGACATTTACATTTATTGTATTCCCTGGACCTGGAATACATATGGTTTTGAGCCCGGTCCTCCACCACTGCTGACACTTTGAATATTAAGACGATAACTCAAAAACATTTGATGGATCTTTTTCAAACTTTCCAGAGCCGTTGTATAGGTGACAAACTGGAACTGATTAAATTTTCATCTCAAAATTGAAGCATGCCCGCTTAGGGAAGGGTAAAAGCAGACGACATTAAACCTTGTAAATGTGATAAGTCAAAAAGTATTTGATGGATCATGTTACTACTTCACACAAACATTATATGGATGAACATCTAAACCTGGTTTCATTTTCAGACAAATTTCCTGAGAGATAAAGCAGCAGTGCTGTGTTGCACAAAGAAAGGAAACAACAGCTGTTTTCAATGCCAAGAATGCAGTAATCGTATTTTGCCTCCCAAGAACGAACATGGGGCGCAATGCATCATGGGATTAGTCTTGTTTGGCGAGGATGCAACCAATATATCCTTGATATTTGGGGTGGGGCAAAAATGGCATCTGGGGATTTTTGATCTTTTGTTCTTAGTACTGGAACTGGCCTTTGGCAATGGAAGATGACGTAAAACAGGTAGTGTACAATAGAACTCAAGTACAGTCAAGTACGTATATTGGGAAACACATATATTACACGTATATTGTGAACACAGTAACACAGTAACAAAATTATTTTATTTATCAATCTTGCAACCACCATCTTGTGAGCTTAGCCATCTGCTTATTGCATGGATTATTTTTGCAATCTTCCTAGGAAAACTAGATAGGCCAGTGATTCTCAAACCGTGGCCCATGAGATGACTTTCTAAATATTCTATAATAAAGTTCATATTGTGTTTTTTGTTGCTACCCTCCCCGTATGGCAAATTTTATTAGTAGCAGTCTGGTAGCTGGACGGCAGAAGGTATGTTGGGGAATTTGGCAAAATTTATCATGGAGGAATATAATCGTGTCACGTTTATTTTCAGAGGTGGGGAGAGCGTGAAAGGTAGGCTTTTAATGCTTTCATTATACTGTTGGCATTTTGGTTAGGCAGTATTTATCCTGGGTGAGTGTCCAGCTTTGAACCAATTTGGGACACATTGTGTCTTGTAATTTAGAGTCGCGCAATCGAGCCCCCTGCCAGCAAATTTTATCGTCATGGACCTAGAGAGGTTAGGGGTGACCGCCCTTATTTCTTATAATCAAAAGTGGCAGCCTTAATGAAGACTGATAGTTTGATTGACTCTATGTGCAATTAATGAAGAGGTGTAGTTTCAGAGTTACAGTACATGACTAGTGTAAATACACATTTATTGGCTTTCACATTTCCAATTGACCCATCCAGTATTTCAAGAAATTGTAGAGGTTTACAGTATGTGAGTGTGAGGAGTATGGATTAGATGGGTGGAGCAGGTGATGGAGCTGCCCAAGGAATACAATGCTGTCGCTCTGCATTTCTAGTGTATTTGGTAGATGCTTTTATCAGATATTACATCACAGTCATCAATATTAGCACTGAATGCACAAATCAGCATTCATCTTGAGGTCTCTTGCAGTCTGTCCTCCATACTCTCTTTATAAAGACAAGACGGGTTTACAGTGGTAGGTGAGGCTGAAGAATCTTGTTTTTGAGTCAAATCATGGGTCGAGATGTCAGTATCCTACACATTTTTAAAATCTTTTCTTTCTTTAGTTATTCTTAATAATCTGTGTACAGCTGTCACTTGGTTTTCGGTGGGTGGATGCTGTGGATGCTGTGGAAGTCTGTTATATATGATAATATTTGCATATAATCTATGCACATCCTTATACTTTAGTGTGTACAGTACAGTGTGGCACTGTACTGATTTTATTTTCCAGACACAATCAACATTTTCTAAAGCATTTCTTTGCACAGAATATGCTTTGATGACCCTAATGAATTCATGTAGATGTGACATGACTGAAGGTCACGTTTGGAGTCACAAAAGATAATGAATAGTAATGGCCTTTATGTGACTAAACACAGGAACGTAAGCTGAGTGAAACAAGTGAAAAGGAGACCTTTGTTAAAGTCTGGCAGCACTCAGAGGGTGCTGAGCGAAAAATTGATAATTACCACCTTTCAAGCCGAAATACTCCTAGCTAGCTAATTCCAGCACAGAAATAGTGAGCAGTGGAGTGGCACTCATACTGGCAAGAGTCATCATACTAGCAGTAGCATATTTTACTGATGACTTCTCTAATTAAGAGCAGGGCCTAGTCACACTGCAGAGCAGAGACTGAGGTGTAATTAAGCAAAGGATTGGGGTCGCGTCGGGCCGTGGTGGCAGGGAATGCTCCGGGACTGACACAGTGACTGGGTAACTAGCACCGCTGAGTTCTGTCTGATTTGTAGAACCTGGTCCTGTGGAGCTTCTAAGTCTTGAGGTCTTGTCAGGATGCCATCGCTGTTTGACTAAAACTGGAGCACTGAGCTCTTTCAATAAGAAGCTGGAGGTGGGCCGACTGCATTTTCAGGTCCCACCCATTGACGAATAATCAACGGAAAATGGAATTTATCCACGGTGATAATAGGCACTCCCACTGTGACTAAATGTGGAGCATTTAGACAAGCAAGCATTTGGAAAAAAGAGCACTTACATCTTCCTGACTGCTTTCATGAAGGAGCTGAATTATTTACAGGGGGTGGAAGAGAGAAAGCTCCTGACTGGCTGATGGGCCATTCACATACCTCCACTGGCAGCTCCACTCAGGCCGGCTGTCACAAAAACATGTGGGTTGGCATGCGAGGGGTGACAGATGGGGGCGTCAGGGAGCTCCACAGGTGCTGCTTGGCTGATATCGAGCACACACTGAGGAAGACGCAGCGTCATTGGAATGCCGAATTGGCCCTACAGATTGACAAGCCGCACGCAGGTGGGCAGTGTGCCTGGCCCCTCACCTGTCTCACCTTCTCACTCTGCCCCCTATTGTAAGCTATCTCAATACCTCGGAGAGTTTAATTCCAGCCAGGTGTGCTGTGTTAGACAGCCCACGCGGTGGTCGGCAGTGTTGGAAGCACAGCTGTAAGCGCCTGCTTTTGTCTCCCTTGTGTTTCAGAAGGCTATGTGCTAACTATCACTGTAAATGGAGTACGATGTGGAGTCCCCGTGCCGTTGTTTTTGCGTGATGTGGCAGCACTGTGCCTCTTCAGCCTTCCAACGTGCTCTCTGCCAGGGCGATATTTGCATTTTGCATTCTCTCAGTAATAAAGCGGGGTAGCAGATTTCACGAGTTTGATCGCTGCTGGAAATTTATTTTTGATTAAGCTAATGGGTGCCAATATTTCATTTGCATATGGTCAATTGTTGAGCCTTCTATACATGCTTCTAAGTGTGTAGACCTACCATAGACTGAATATATGTGTGGAATCAGTCAATTGCGTAAGCAGTGAAGCTCAGCTTGAAATTATATTTAGAGTAACTTTGTATCTCTCTGGTGGACAATAAGCACATTAAGACATAATGCCTGGTAAACAGTAACAACATTGGAAGTTAGAATAATTTTTGTGCGTTACATGGCTACAGTACAAAAAATGTTTTCATATATTTTCAAAATGACAGATATTCTAGGTGACTGTTAGGCTTTATTAAAAAGTAATTACGCATTATGCAAATTCTGTGAGACTAAGGTAGATCCGTATCACAAAATAATTATTAATTAGAAAAAAAAAACAAATTAGACGCATGGATCGTTTTTGATCGTAATCGGCAACCGTATTTTCAAGCAGGAATTATATTAAGGGGTTGTTGATTTACAAAAAGCGTTCAAGGGTATGAAGAAGTGATAATTGGATTATGAACTGTAGTGCAGGAGAGGCAAGCAAACTCCACAATTAAATCACTTTAGCTTTGGAATCATTATCCAAAGACCCCGTATAAAAGATGAGCATTGATAATCGCTCACTCTTACCTCATCAGCACTGATTAAACTCTTACTAAGTGTTTACCTGGAGGCTCCAGGTACGACATGACATCACTCTGTTGTCTTGCCAGTAGGAATAAGATGAAATGCTGTGCATCACAGTACATTAGAGCTCATCTTTTCTTCTCATCTGATTGAATGTGTTCATGCAATGATCACCCCAAGAGCAGACTTGTTTTTTTATTCCATCTGTAACTATACCAATTACAATTATAGCAACGCATCAAGCTTTATGTGATATTCTCAGGGTGGGTTTGACTGGCTCTGAGGCAGTGGAATTTATATTGGGATTGGATTTCTGCACATTGGCTTCACCTCACCCTGGTCTGGTCCCCTAATATTGTGAATTATGAAGCAGGACCACAAATGCAGTCAGGACAGCATTCGATGGTGTTACAATTCAGTGTATGGCAGTGTTTGTTTCTGGTATTGATAACCTAATCAATTGCTCAAAGAAAACTGCCTAGATGCTGATAACTAAAAATGTGGTGTGTGGGTTTCGTGATTTATGACCTGGAATAACAACAGTCTGTTCATGATTTTTCTTGTAAGAACACCTTTTGCTTTTTATCAGGTTGGTCACAATAGATACGGCATATATATTACATACAGTATATAGATAAGATACAGTAAGCCTTTCATTTGCCACAATAATATTAATTTAATTTCTTCTCATACTTCTCATCCCACCCTAGATCTGAAAAGAGTCTTTGCTGTCTTGCTCTCTCTGTAAGGTTATGATCCTTTTTACCCCACAATTAACATATCTAGAATAGCCTCTTCCTGGAACAAGCTGAGCTTATCTGTTTTCTAAACAGGGCTGCCCTTGTGCTCTGCACCATTGATCACGCTTTGGACTGCAGTCCAGTCCACAGTGTAACCATGTTTTAGACAGAGAGGAAGAGAGGAAATAGCCTGTTCTTGGTAAATCTCCAGACTATCATTAACACACTGCACCTTATATTACCTATACTCTTTACTAAAAAGGATTTTTAGTGCTGTGAGTCCTACTTAACTTGCAGATTTATCTTCTAACTATATCCTTGTTGATCATCATCAGTGCTGATTTTTTTTTTCTGTCATGCTGTCATAATTAGCCTCATAGTCCAGGCTACAACTTCAGCCTTAGTGGTGCTGTTTCTCTTTGATAATGATCCTTCTCATGCCCTGCCTTTCAAGCATGACTTTTGGGGGCATTAGCTACTTTTCCAGCAGGTCTGACAATTACACACTGTGTGTTTGTGTTATGCTTGTGTTTTCACCATACTTGACAATTGGCTTTCGATAAAATGGGAGGACTGCTATGGCGTTCTTTTGTATGGGTATGCTATTTTTATGCACCAGCTGTGTATGTGTGGTGTCCACATGCTTTGAATAGATAAATGTTTGGTTAAAAATCACGTTTGGACTCTATTTTACTAGTGTTACAGCACTAGTGACAGTGAATCCCATGTCTGCGTTTCTGCCTGAGTGTCACATGTATACACCTGTGTAGTGATCCTCTTGTGGATTGGCCAGTTCAGTCTGAGTCTTCCTGGAGGCCTCAGTTCTGTCCCCTCTCCTGTGGTTGACACAATTGTATGGCTAATGGAATAGAATAGTGCAATACTCCTTCTGTTCCATATTTGTTCAACAGATTAAAAATGTATTATTAAAAATAGTAAATGAAATAGTAAAAAAATATATAATCTACTGTTTGTATACTTTTTTAGCTTTTGTCTTCTTTTTGGGGGCATTTTTTCAAAATTTATTATCAGAAAGATATACCATAAATACACGTATATAGCGTAAATACCGACGGGCTTTTTAATGGATGCTTTAGAGGTAATCAGCTTCTTTCCAGAACAGATTATGTGTCTGATCATTTAGAACAGAAATTCCTGCATCCAGATCTCAGTGCAGTTTTTCCTCACGTGCTTTAATATAGAGCCCAAAGCGTGAAATGTTGTGGGCGACAGTCTCCTTTGACTGCTTCAAACCACATTTTGATGGCCTATAATAAAGTCCGTTGATCCTCTGTGCTTCTTTTAAGCAGCATGTAGGACCCTTTTAAATCAGAGCCGTGAGGCGTGAACCTGTCCCGGCCATCAAAGCAAAACATCCTCTGAAGGATATTTAATGGTCTTCAAGACAGGCACATTTGTAACACCATGACATGTCTGGCATAAATGACTTTGCAGCTCGCTTAGTAAAGCACCAGAGTCTAATCAAATACCCCCCGAGTCAGCACCTTGGGGCTCTAGCTGTCCTAACAGGCACCTTCTATGGACTTAATGCAGCCTCAGGCTGAGTACCTTAGTGGTGAAGAAAGTGCTTGAACATGAAAAATGTTGAAGGATTGTGTCAATGCAAACACCCCCCACAATGGTATGCCATTTAACCTAGTATAAATATAAGTAATTATATGATAAATTTACTTTCTAGATGGTAGGTGTATAGCCTGAGCTTTAAAAAATACAAGTACAATTACAATACAAGTAGTACACATACATATTTTTTTGTTTTATAAAAATCTATTTGGCTTCCGGGATAGGCTCCGGACCCCCCGCGACCCTGAACAGGATAAGCGGGTTGGAAGATGGATGGATGGATGGAAAAATCTATTTGTTATTCCATTCAGTTTAAAGCCCTTCAGTGTTTTTTTTTAATGTAGCAAAAGCAATGCTGTTTATGAGACCCTGGTGATGGCCTCAGAGAAAACATCAGAGGACAACTGGATGGCTCTTAGTAACTGTTTTCTGGGGTTGTTTCCTGTCATAATATTCTGGGAGACAGTCTTTGTCCATCCATCCATCAATCCATCCGTCTTCGAACCACTCAGTACCAGGTTCCTGGGACCTCGAACCCCATCCCATACAGCCAGGGGTCCCGCTAGTGATTTTGGGCCTCATGACCGTATATCATATTAGCCCCCCAACCCAGACCAATCTAGTTATGTTCCAAATTTTTTAGGACCCCTGTCCCTCAAGAAATCATCCAAACTTCCCCCTGTTATGGTCCGTGGAGCATAGGGCAGGAGTCAGGGCAGAGTCCTGGACAGGATGCCAGTTATGCTTCCAAAACATCTGCTAAGTGTTCTAGGAAATTGTTTCTCGGGAGTGATGGAAGCATTTTTAATATTTTTCCAAGTAGAAAGAATGCAGTTTTTTTTTGTTCTCTACCACTAATATAACCATCCATCTCATCCATCCATCTTCCGTGTGTTTCCAGTACAAGGTTGTGATGACTAATTATGCGTGGTTATTGAACCATATACTAATCGCCCTAATGGATTGGCTCGCCTCCCCCCCTTGATTTGAAAGACTTTAGAATATTCTTTGTTTAGCTAAGACAGCAGAAAATATGTGCGGCCGCATATAATTCCCAGACCCAGTTTCAGCCGGACATGTGTTGCGTGTGCTTGGTGCGAGTACCGCTTGACCTCTGGTTCTTGATGTGGCAGAGTGACTTTTGTGCTCCTGGGAGCAGGTAATAAGCTGTGCCTGTCCAGGAAGCGCACAGGCTGTTTGTGCTGGCTGGCGATGCACACAGGTGGTCCGTTCTTCACAGTGTAGCAGCTGTCGCAGCTCTTCCTCTTACTTTGCTGTCATTCTGCGTGTTTTTTAAAATGCGGAAAATCCTTTATTTATATATTAAGGTATTAATGTCGCATGGAGCGGCATACTATCAGCTGGCTTGTAATATTAATTGAGGATGAAGTGGCGTAGCCGGTGTTTCCCTCCCAGACGACGCTGGCTTTGAGTCCCGCGCTCTGGCTCAGGCAGCTCCTGTGCCACGAGGAGGCCTGGCAGGCCGCGGTTCAGACTCTCTCGGAGACAGACAGCGTCACAGATTGATAATGGCGGGAAGCTGGCGTAGGGACCTTATAATATGGTTTTCTCAGCTCGAGGTGATAATGTCAAAGGGATTCTAAGTGCGCGGTGTCTAACCGTATAGCCAAAGCACGGAGAACTTGGACGCCATGGCGGGCTGATAGCATTGTGCTGGCTTTGATGAATGACCCTGCTTGCTGTTTATTGTTCATAAAGTCTCCCTAGATAAAATTACAATGATTTGTGTGGTGGGCTGGTGTTACACCTAAAGGTATTATGTAAGCTAAACAGTTTCTTTCTGGTGTTTGTAAGAATAGTTCATTCAAGGCTGTTCTCTTGAATAATTAATGCAAAATAATGGCATAATATTGTTATATAGCAAGGTGAACTGTATTTTTTACATTTCCATTTATATTCAATCCATCCATCCATTTTCTGTACTTGCTTTTCCTATGCTGGGTGGCGGGGGTCTGGCACCTATCCCAGAGGCTGTGGGCACAAGGCAGGGATCAATACATCTATATTATAAATTATTCTGATTAAAGTTACGTTATACATTATAGGCATTCATTTGTGCAGAAATGTACTTTATCACAATTGTGATGTAAAGCAACACAGTGTTTGTAAGTGGTTTTTAAACACGCAGTATCCCTGCAGTACCAGGCACAGGTGAAGGAGAGGCAGGCAGCACTAGGGTGCATATTGGCTCCTCATCAGAAGCAGAAGCTCCACCTCTAAGACCTGGTGATAAAGGACGCTCGCCACTTTCGGGTGCTCACTGTGTGCCTTGTACGCCCACCCGAGACGCGCAGTGCTCAGCTGAAACGCGACCCGCCGAAGCTTCCCCTTAACTCGGGTGTAGAGGGGAGCGCGGCCCGGCTCCACCTGTACCAGCTCAGACTTGTATCCATCAGGAAGCTTCTATTTGTCAGGCCGAGGAGCAGGGAGGGATGGGAGCAGCTCGGTCTGACAGACACGCAGTGCCTTCCCTGGGATGTCACTGCAGTGCATGTATCATTGTGTCAGATTATGCATAGCCTGACAGTCTGCACTTTATCACTGTATACAGTTATCGCTGATACGGGAGACTGCAGGTCGTAATGGACTGTTCACAGGTGTGTGCCACGTGGTGAGCGGCTCAGTAGGCTAAGCCTCTGTGCCAGTGACCAAAAGGTGGCCAGTTTGAGCCCTGGCTTCCGCAGGATAGTCACATGTCCATGGGCCCTTCAGCAAGGTCCAGGGGCACGGTGTCCTGCGAATCACCTGTCTGAGTGTCTCGTGGAATAGGCAAGAAGACTGCTCATATAAAAACAAGTGACAGGAATTTAATTTGCAAAGTTTTTGTTTTTTTTTCTAGCTTAATTTGTCTTTGACTGGCTGAGCATCCATGTTATTGACATGAATTGGGTCCCTGATTTAGACAGATTTTGTTTCTATGGCGGAGGTGCTACCATCCAGGTTCTCTGCTTACTTTCACTTAGAGAGCTGATTCCTGGGACAGAGAATTTAATCTCAGTGAATGTCAAAGACATTGCCGACACAGAGCTGTTTCTGTGTTTATTCATTAGATTACTTTAAAATAAAGCAGACAGGTAAACAAATAAAAGCCAACATCTTGATAATTTTTCCCCATTTCCAGCTTGCACATTTTGCATATAATGTCCTTAAATTTTTGAATTAAATATCTGTTCAGTTCTCTGTTTTTCCCCTCTGTATTCTGGTAGTCATGTATAATCCTATTAGCAGTATGGTGTTTGTATCCTTTTTATAAATATGGTTTAGATATGGTCTGTTCACAAAAAAAAAAACACCAACAACAAGCGTTAAGCTGTTGACCTTGAGCATTTGAAATCTGAGCCCCTCAGCAATGCAGATGCTGGTTTATACTCCTCCTCTCATCAGATACCTGGGCATACACTTCAAATTCAGGGTAAACACAGCTTCACAGTTGTTGTTTAAACAATATGTGGGCTTCCGATTTCACTCAACAGTTTAAGTGCTAAGAGACACTTTACACGTCAGAAATAAACTGGCCTTGTCACAGCTGGTTTGAAGGAAGCTCCAAATTGTTCCATTATCTGTTTCTTTTTTTTGGATTTTTGGATTCACTGTATTATAGCACTGAATCCTGGAATAAATGCCCCGTAAACACGACTTTTTGAAATGTTTAAATAACTTGCTGTCAGGGCATCAGGTGTTCCATGGTAATCGTTATTATTACTAAAGAATAATTGTCATCCACACCAGTTGGAACTGATTCCTGTTTCTAAAATCCTTGCTGTCTTTCTGTTCCCATGTCCCACAGACTTAGAGAAGGACCATCCCAAGGCGGAAGGTGGTGTGGTTTGGCGGGTGACTGGCGGCCTGTTCAACATGACCAGGGGTGCTGTGGGAGCCACTTTGGGGGGCGTTGCCTGGATGGGCAGCAAGAGCTTGGAGCTGACCAAGACGGCAGTGTACAGCGTCCCAGCCGCGGGCGTGGGTCTGGTCAAAGGGAGCGTCTCCGTGGTAACAGGAGGTGTGGGGGTGGTGGGCTCTGCGGTGGCCAGTAAAGTCACACCGAAGAAGAAGGACAAATCTGACTAGGATGCTCTACCTCTCGGATATGCTGTAGCTTGGGGGCGGGGGGGCTTGTAAAGGTCGCTGCAAAATCATAAAGGGGAAAGGGGCGATGGGGAAGGGGGCGGAGTCTTCACTCTTCCAACATAGGACTAGGGAAGAGGCATCACTGTGCTTCAGTGACAATTTCCATAGAAAGCAGAATGAAACAATTAACTCCATCTCAAAGTAATTTTCAGCAGACTGGCATTCAGCCTTGGACCAAATTAAAACATAAAGGCCTGACATGATAGCACTTTATGCTCCGTTCATCCCGTCTTTGATTGGAATTGATTGACTAGTACAAACATTTCCTAGACGGCCTTTCCATCTCCAACCCGATGAATTATTTATGTGGGGTGCTGCCCTGCTTATTTCATATACTGTAGCATCATATTGGAGTGGACGTGCGCTGGCGAGTTTTGGCTTGTGTGCACAGCGTGTGCTGAACAACGATATAAATAAACAACGATAATCATCTTCAGAATGGAAAACGGTTAATATGACCAAATCTGAGACCAAATCAGAACTTAGGTTAATAGTAAATACTAATAATAGCGACAATGAGAAAAGGCTTTGTTATTATCTATTTAATTGGTTGTCCTATGTGGACAGCTTTGAGATGATGTGAGTCCTCCAGGGAGTTTGGACCACATTTGATGGTAATGAGTAAGTTTTGCTCAAGCACAGTGGAAGTCCTAAAAACAGTCAAACATCAGTAAGCAACCAGAAGCAGGTAGATCGACAGATTCCTCTTTTAAAGACAGGTTTCTGTTGTGTATTGTTTCATGTATCAAGATATCCCGCACTTAGGTTTTTTGAAGTTAAAAATAAACATTTTCCCATAAAATTTTTCATTTCCTTTCTCTAAATTAAAAGTCACGCATCTTTGAAATTGATGGGTTGTTGTTCCATGGCACACTTAAGCCTAATTTGACATAGTCTGACAGGGTTATTTAAAATACATCTTAGTGCAGATTCCTAGCAGCGATCATACTTCAAAAATTAATTATCCCTCTTAGTGGTTATTAAGTGCAAGCACAGCCAGCTTTAGCGTTTCTGAAGGGGAGCTTACGGAATTGGGGCTAGGATTTTGGGACGTTACTTTATTTAGCAGTATTTGCTTTAGCTCTGTTTCGTTGTGACTGTTTGCAAAAACACTGTGGAATCCATGTTAGTCACCATCTTTAAGATTAATTGGCATGTGACCTTTGGCAGGAGGCACACTGGACAGTGTTTACCCTGCACAAAGGTGTCATTAACCAAAAACTCCATGTAAATTTGCCTGTGTTGAGAGAGTAGAAACATTCTGCTTCTACCTAGTTCTAAAAGAAGCCTGGACATTACATACTGTCCAGTGCTGTCCTCCAGTTGCTCTTCTGTCATGTTAAGCATTACAGAAAATGTGCTTTTCCATCTTATAACTATATATTGTTATGCTAATAAAAGTAGACAGGCTTTTTTCTCTTTACTTTACTTTACAGAGACAGCAATCTCTAATCATTTTTCTCTGTGTTCATTTTCACAAGTCACTGTGAGTTTTTCTTTGTAAAATGAACCTTATAACTTGGCATGAAAAATTCGTAAACTGCATGATTTAGGCAATAGGTTGCTTGAGTAACAATAAGTTGTATCAGAAATTATTTGTATTTCATTTAGTGCATTTCTCGTCTTTTTTAAACATTCTGCTAGGTATGTAATGTATTGGAGATTCTGTACTGTACAGTAAATCAAACCTAAGACATTTAGATTTTGTTTTATAGAACTATTTTTGCAAACTTGATGCTGTATTCTATAAATAAAGTAACTGTATTTAATGTTAAACTTTATTCATTTTTATTATATGCAGATCAATCTCTGCATTTTAATGGATTAGCATCACAGTATAATTGAACTTCTAGTAAAAATGGGATTCCGTGGGAATTCAACACATCAGCACTTGAAACGTTGTACTAAATGTAGAGAAGAACCACCTTCCTACACCCCTCCATTCATCCATCCATTTTCTGTAACTGCTTATCCTATTCTGGGTCACGGGCCTTCCCACATCCCTTCCTCAATATTGAACATTTCTGAACAACTCTGTAAACCATCAAAGGCTCCTGTCCCTCTTTATTTCATACCATTTCTTGTTTCCTGCCAGATGGGCTTTCTTTGCGTCTTCAGAGTCATCTGTGCACCTTTCACTTAAGCAGTACCCTGGAGTAGCCCCTCCCCCACCGGGCTTGCGCCGGCTGCTGTCTTCCTGTCTGCTCATCAGCTGGATTTATTGCACCTCTGCTGTCGGGGCCTTTGTCCCCTGCTGGTCCTGGCAGTGGCTCCCTGCTCCATCTCTCCACCCCTTCCTGGGGGTCTTTGTGATAAAGACCCTCCAGCAAAGCGGGACGGCCTTCCACAGCGTTTCCATTGACGCAGAACCTCGAACAGTGCAGCAGCATTAAGTTTACGGTATTAAGCATTAAATACAGAGAATTATACAGCATTAAGCCTTTCACATACACCTTTGAGAGGTTCCTTGTCCATATACTTCCTGCTGTGAATTCACAAAAGCCCAGGTGAAAAACGGCCTGCCAGCATATCTCAACTGGCCAGCGTGCCATCAGCAGAGATTGAATGAGGAACAATGCATAGGGCCAGCTAGGGTATAATGAACACCTTCCCATAATAAACAAAATGCTTTAGAATTCATTTGTGGCCAGTGAAATCTGATAGACATGTTTGCCTTTTCTCCATCCAAAGAGGAAGCGTAAAATCTGTCATGAACAGAAACTCAGTGTAACTGATAGTGGCAAACTAAGAAATGTTGATAGATAACACACATTCCACCATTTCTTTCCATGACAGGAAGAAGGGATTATGAATGTAGATTTACAATGTGAATGTCGTTTCATACTGCATATCACACTCCTTAGTTAGGATCACATTTTGTCCATGGAAGGGATGCCAGAGACCGGCATACTCGAGTCACGCAAGGCCACGGACGAAATATGTCGCTATCCATGGAAAACTGAGAATGACGATGGGGGACATTGGGTAAGGAGAGAGAGGCTTGTGCTGCCCAAATGCATCTACTACCTTCCTTCGCACAAGGTGCACTTTCCCGCTTCTGTCTCCCAGACCAAGGCTTGCATAAATAAAACCATGAGTTTCCACCAGGACATCAATAGACCCTCAGTGCACCGGTGCATTACCAACAGCAAAGATAGTGTAGTGCTGCCAGCCCCAGCTGAAATGAAGTCATCAGCAGCACAGACTGTTCCTTTCCATTCGTACAATAACTCTGCTGCTTAGTCATAAAGATGACTTTCAGAAATAAACAGGAGTGGATGTGTTTTCAGTGAACAATTCCTGGAATGCGGTGGGTTATATCCATCCTTCAGAATCCTGCAAATGCAGCGTCAGCGGCTTCATAGGCAGCGGCCTGCACCTGACAGAATCCAACTTCAGTGCCAGGTATGTCTGAAATAATCACCTTTTTGGAACATCCGAGTTGTCTAGAAAGAGTCATCCCGGACGTCTTAAATAAACTCCCCCAATGTTCCAGGTCAAAGGAATGTCCGACAAACCCATTCACAAGGCTCAAATGCCAGACTGGGGAGGCACTGGTGTAAAGTAATCAATTTTTAGAGCCACCTAGGGAGGTTCTCTACACAGATATGCAAGGAGCAGGAGGGTGGAGGACAGGGTTTCACTGGACAATTTATCGAGACAAAAAGGACTTAAGCGTAAAGGTGCTGGGAACCACTTCAATGACAAGTGGGGTCTAGAGGTCTCCTCAGTGGTTGGGTGTCACTGTGCACCTTTATTATACAGAGTAAGAGTTCCTGATAAAGGGGGTTTTATTAGCTTTCTTTGCTTCAGTTTGCCAGGGTGACTGAAAATGACCAGGACCGCACATACCTCATCTACTCCTGGTCCATCTAAACACAAACATACAACAAGTAGCACTGTTCTCCGCACTTGAACGGCAAGCTGATACTCACTGATAACCGAGCAACTGCATTTATAATACAGTGAAAAGGTCTGAAAAAATATAAACGCACACAAAGTGGGACAGCGGTCTTATTTCTAACAATGTAATTTGTTACTGTAGAGTCACTTTGCGCCTTCACATTTTTGTGTTGCAGGACTTTCAGAACTGAGCAATTACACAAGAGATATTACGTATCCTGAAAGTGCTATGCCCACTTGGAAAGGTGAAAAGGATCATTTTTTTACCGGCTAGAGATTTTAGGGGTCAAATTCAGGTTGCCATGCAACAGCTCTTTTGCTCCAGTGTTACTTGTATACCAAAGGTTACGGTTACAGTCCATGCATGCTCCCAGGTAGTTGAACCCACAACCTTTGTATTAGTAACCATTGCTCTACTTGTTCAGCTATACTGTACTGTATAAGTGAATGTTTCACCGCTGAACCACCAATGCAAATATTCAGTTCTTGGGTACAATAAATGAATTAAACTATATCTAACAAACAAAACCTTCCAAAAATATGCTATTGCAATAAGATGAACATATTTCTTTCCTTAATGTACTGATGTTTTTATATGACCTGTTTAGAAGATCTTCCACATTTCCTACATCACAGGCTTTAAAAAAGCAAAAATCATGCCCCCCCCCATCCTCAAAATAACTAGCCATTATGTTGCACTGTAACATTCACATTTTTATTGCACAGTTGTCGTACACTTCATAAATTCAGTCACAGGTAATAAGTACATTTCCTAACAATATTGTACTGTAGATCCAATTATTTCAGATGGAGAAATGGCAACATTCATTTTGTCAATGCAACAGCCAGTGTACACTAATTTTTTAAGAGGGACGGTGCTTTAGGTTGATTCATGTCACTGAAGTAAACATGATGGTCTCTTTGAAATCACTAAACAATGATTGAAATCTGTAAACAGCATTATACATTTAAATTTATTGTGCTGTTGTTAAGTTGGGGTATCACCCAGATTCCTTCATGGTTTTCTTTAGTGCAAATCTGAAAGAATTAAGGCAACATTTATAAATATATCAAAAATAGTTGTCCACAACTACCTTTGTTACAAAAATGGTACAAAAGTTCTGTCTTGCACAAGTGTGAGAGACATATTTTTGAGTTCCTCAGAGGAATTGACCGCCTTGTAGCCCAGCTGCTGTAGGACTTGTGGACACACAGTCTGTGTGTACTCCACCATGTCGTATGACAGCTTTAGCCTCCAGCTTTCAGCATTGGCGGCCGAGTCCCTCACTGTACCATACTTATGCTTTGCAGATAATTCATTGCTGCCTCGAGTGTTGATCTGTATCCATTTGATCACATTTTTGTCCAAAGTCATGCCCAGGAACTGGTAAATCTCCTTGGTCTTTTCCAGGGGGTTCCTAGCTAAGTCCTCGTACCTCACCAGCATGTATTTCCCCTTGAGCCAGTGCGGTCTGCTCAAGGCCATGGAAACCGAATTGAGGAAATCCTCACAAACCACGGTCAGCTGGGTCAGATCCAAGTTATACGGTTTCCTACCTGTTGCCCTCCAGATCCGCCAGAGTCGGTAGGTGTCCCTGAAAGTCTCGATCCTGGATGACAAGATACCCCGTGGGTCCCTCACCAGCTGGATGATCTTCAGGTTGAGTCGTGGATCTTCCACTAGGGCCTTCAAGTCTCCGATCTCTGGCACCCGCACAATCTTGATGGCGACGTGCCGACGCTCCTTGCACGAGTCGGTAGCTAGGGTCATGTTGAGTGTGCCACATTTTTTGACACAGTCACCTTCTTCGATGTTGACCTCGCTTGGGCCAAAGACATCGCAGACTGGTGGGGAGCAGAGTGCTTTGCTGGCACCCCGGCGAAAGAGTTTATCCGTGGTGTGGTTTACTGGTGGAGGCTTGACGTAGCTTTCCAGAAAGTAGAGGTCACACCCATATAGGCTTCGCAACAGGTCCCTGCTGGCCCCTAACATAACCCTCCGGTCAGCTGTGCTTTTGCTGTGTGACAGGCGGGGGATCAGAGTAGTTTGCACATGATATAAGGGCTCAAAAAGGTAGAATACATCTGAGTGTTGGTTAACGAGCTGGCCCACAAATGAAGAGCCACTCCTTGTGGTGGCCAAGATGAGGATGTGGGTCTTTCTGGAGACATTATAAGTGAAGTAGGGGTACTCATCACAGATGCGCTCAAAGGCCTCCGTCTCCTGGCCCAGGCCACAGTTCAGAGGGTTTGGCACTGGACAGATGTGGAAGGGCTTAGCTGTGAAAGTTCTGATTGCCGTGTACTGGATAGCTATGGATGCCAAGGCTAGCAGAATCACAGCCTTCCAGGAACATTGCATGGCTGAACAACTTCATTTAGACACTGCAGTCTGTTTTGATCCTGTCTGTGATGCAAAAAGAAAAAATGTGATTATGGCGCTACAATGTAAACACAGCACAGACCCGCCATTCATACTTAACAGTAAACAGAGGCAGGAGATGGCAAACAAACCTGCAGTCTGTTAACCTGCAGTCAAGTTAAACACGGAATATGTATTGGGGCTTCAACATTAAAGTCATGGCCTATTCCGGGTGCAGGGAAGGAGAGCAAATGTCAATATAAGTTTGTTCAGAAATAAGTAGCCATATAAAATTATATAAACTTGACAGTAGTTCATAAATATGACATGCAACAAAAACATTACCCATTTAAGGAAAAGCCATATTTGAGTAGTTATAAATATATTTGTAATACAAAATCAATTTATGGCCATTTTAGTTACAAATTCAAAGTAAAATACTATAATACAATTACTCCTTCCATTTTATAAATAGAAGCATCATTAATCATGTATAAGGTTGAATAATATGTTACATTATGCTTTAGGAACCGGGGAAATACTACATCGTTTCTCGTATACAATTCTTATACCAAAATAAAAAACACGCATTCCATCAGAGGGACACTGGCGTCCCAACTCAGAACATACACCACCACGATCTGCATTATTAAAGAAGTGTCCAGCAAATATTTACATATTGTTTTAAGCGGTAATGAAAATCCCGAACGCCCAGACACTCCTACTATCTGAACGACAACCAGCACAGGGCTGCAGCGTCGCTCTCGCGTCTGGGGAGACGCGTGTTTCGCTTTATTATGCCGCTTTTCAATATTTAATGACATCCGAGCAGCCGCGGTAATATAGGCTCCACGCAGGCTTCACATCCCCGCCCATGCGAGCAATTAAACACCGTTTAAAAGCGGGGAGAATGACGATGTGTTCGTTTGCATTGCGCTACGCTTCCGTGCGGACAAAGTTACTTTTTGCGGCGCGCGGAGCGCCCCGGCGGGCTTGGGGGCGCGCGGCGCCGGCTGCAGACGCCCCCGCGCGCTCGCAGACTCCCGCCACCAACTTGCGGCAAGTTCGCGCACCTGTAGCGAAAGTGCTGGTGTCACGCCGCGCGCGCCCGCCCGCCCGCCACGAGCCAGACGCACGTTCCGCCCGGCCGCCAGCCCGCACGCGCTAACGGCTCGAGCCGGCGACGCTCATTTACTGCAGCGCGACGCAAATCCGCTCCGTTTAAGGCGAGATCGGGCTACAGAATAATGCGGTAAATGGAAAAACAGCGGCTGCCTCTTTTCCCACGGCCGACAAGCGCACCTCCATCCGCAGTAAAACGTGTTTCGCTCGTTTAATCCGCGAATCCCGGTAACTGAATATACTTGCCTTATTGACGAATGTATTACAAAATCTCAGGCGAGGACCACATAGAAGGACTGCAAATTCGCGGCTCAGTACGGTAGTTCCAGTCACAAAGGTTAGGTCCCATTTCCTCTAAGAGGAAAATCCAGGGGAGGCATCTGCCCCGAATTCCCTCCTCTGCCATCTGAATAGCGAAGAGAGAAAAAGAAGGAAAAAAATCTCTCCAGAGAGCGGAGCGCTGTTACTGCTGGGAGGCGACCGTGTCCGTAGGAGCCGCTTGTCACGATATGCGTAACTGTGGGGAAACTGGGAAGCGCAGGAGAGGAGCGACCGCAGCATCTAGGTCCGCCGAGCAGATTTTCATAAATAATGTGCGTAGGTGGTGGAGTGTGAGGTATATGTGGAGCAGCCAGTTTGCTCAGCCTGGACCACCCCCAACCTCCTCATCCCCCTCCGTCTCTCTCTCTCTCGCTCTCTGTCCCCCCCTCTCCCTTTGAAAATCTCTCCCCAGCTCCCCTCTTTCATTCGCTTCCGTCAGAGAGGCGCGCGCCTTTGCGTCGTGATGTAGCATCCTTTGGCGAAATGTACCAAAAATAAATTGCAACCCGAATGCATCATTTTTGCATCATGCATTTTTGTACTGGCCGCTAAGAAACGGCTGGAAATCCTATAGAAGCGGCACAGAAAGGCGAAGCAAATATACTGTTCTCATCATTTATAATGTACTCTGTGCCTGCTATCCTTAAAGTCCTATATGACACTTCACCGATCACCACAAAGGGAGAAATTACTGATACTGTTTCAGTTATTGAGTGTTGAAATGAAGTATATGAACTTTCAATTACTGTAATTCCTATGCCATTAGTTTCGATTTAAGGGTAAATATTTTTAAAGGAATGATTTTAGAAAGAATAGACATCGATGTCATTCAAATCAGTGTAGCACAGTGTATTATCTTTAGGGCATTTTAGGTTTCCAGAGACCACAAGGCAAATGTGTTCCGTTCTGAACACCTCGTTTTCTATGAGAATAGAATCGGGAAAAAATGTATATCGATGCATAATTTAAGGACACTCGTTTATATGACCAAGAAAAATAGCGATACTGCTTCTGTTACTAAACATCCCAAAGGACCAGTTTAGACTGAAAGATGTTGAGATTCTGCATTTCGTGAAACGAACTTTGAGAGCAGTGCAGTAAAAGGTTTTACATTTACATTACATACGACGGGAAATGTTCAGGACCAAAAAATATATATACACACCATGTCCCTGAAGATTATTAAAAACAATACTGTTAGATTAAACAAGATGAGTTATAAAATCGCACTATTTTCAAGATTTAGACCGCTACTTATGGTAAAACCCCAGATCTCTCAGTGACAAATATCCAGTGCACTGTGCAGAAACTGCACAGAAGTGCAACTTTTGAGAATCACTCCGGTGAGAATAAACAATCTATTTATATTTCTGAGGGTGGTGTGCTAATATATATTAAATGACATTGCAGTAATGTGGAGGTTATCCAGAGGAGCCCGAAATGAAGAATCTGTATGTAAAATGTTGCATACAGCAATATTCATCTATAAAAATAATCTAAGTGTCATTTAAGAATTTTTTGCAGGTTTTGCATTTCTGTTTTGTTTTAATGCCAAAAGCATAATTAAAATGAAGCACTAGCCACAAGGAAAGCTTTATAGAACATTGAGAAATTGATAATGTTTTCAGCCCAAGATGTTTTTGCTGTTAGCTTAAATCATAAATCATATCATAATTGCTGTGTCGTTCAGTTCAAGTTAAATAGTTTTTTTATTTATGGCAAAGTCTTTCCATTGTTAGAAAAATGGGTAATGCATTTTTTTCTATTGATTGATAAATGGCAGTTCAGTGAAAAAAATGTTACCAGTTTATTCCAAAGTAACATTAAGTTGGATGGCATCTAGAAGCATGAGTCTCTGAAATGTGCTCTGAATTGTGAATTTCCAAAGCAAAAATGAAGTAGTAAGGCACTCCAAAGAGCCTAATTAGCAGAGCCTGAATTGCAGGTGCACGCGGAATAAAAACTAGGAAAATTATTTTATGTGGCAGGGAGAGTAGTAATGAAAATGAACACAGCATTTGGCAAAAATGAACACCAGGCATCTACGAAGAGGAACAGCAAACATGCGTCGACTCTCGCTGATAGAGGCAGATGGGCAGTCAATGCGGTATTTGCTGTACACTGCACAAATGAGCTTTGCATATCTGTAGTCTTATCAAGTGTTAAACATGGTGATGGATTTGGAAAAAAAAAAAAAAAAAAGCTTTCTGACTGCTTTGCTTGAGCGTATGACAGCCAAGGACTATGAGGCAGTTTTGCTGGATGAGATGTTCCCTGAGGCATAAGCCCTGTTCCCACAGTGTTCCCATATTCCAAGATTCTGCTTGGTGGCACCTGTGGTGTTAGGCGTCCTTGTTCGCCTTTCTTCAGAGACCAGCCTATATCCTAACCCCTCCCACTCTCCTACCTTAAATCTGACAAGTTATAAGCAAGGAATCCGCTTTGTGATAGAGGCCTCATATCAGTATGATTTGCCATTTTGTAAACACAGTGTAACAAATGATAAATTTAGTAAGTAGTGCAATTGCTTTGGTCCTCTTTCTGGAATAGTAAAGCCGGTTTATTCGTGGAAAAAAAAAAGCTGCGTGAATTTTTGGATGAGTACTTCAGATAACATTCAAGTTCTGAAAGAAGGTGCATATTCAAAGAATGGTATTCTTCATTATGTAGTTTCCTTTAAGCCACAGAAAAAGGGAACCATTCTTATTTGCCCAGTTTAGAGGGTGTTGACTTTTACACATTACAAACAAACAAATGTACTTAATTCTCTTTGTGGTGCATGGTCATTGTCATTCCCTGACAATCAGCTGCCAGTGCAACTTTGACCACTGTTTATACAGGCAACCTCAAAAGATCACAAAATACAGACAAAGAAAATAGAGTAAATAACAGTACAGTCAAACCTTCCTTATCCGCACCTCCCTCTACCAGGCAGCTCAAGGCACACGCATGCACAAATTACTTTTACACAACCTGCAGCTGTTGTTACGAGCCTCAGTCTAGGGTTGGGGCGTAACTGAGTGAAGGATAGGGGACATGGAGTAAGGGGAGGATAGGGTGCGATGGACAAGGGAACACACGTGGAGAAAGGGGTATTTTTTCTATATATATTTATTTTTTTGGTTTTTATTGACACGCCACGGACGACAGAACAAATAAACCCGGTGCAAAAGGACTCAGGAGTGACTATAGCGAAAACAAACAAAAACTCAGCTTCTGTACGCAACCCAAAGCTAGCACCTGACACACACAGAGCATACACAGAGATCAAGGCGTCAAAGTCCGAGGGGGGCGCAAAGACATTAACCAAAAGCCGGGCGAGAGTTCGAAACCAAATTGCAAGTAAACCAAAGTGAAAGTACAGACAAGGGCAAAGCAAAAATCTGCAAAAAGCAGCTGGTTAAAACTGGATGACCAAAGCAAGAATAAAATGGGATGATTCGCGAGCTCAGACTGAAGTGACATCCTGTTATAAGCCTTGCACGTCACAAATATCATGTAGTTTGTATGTGTACACATGTACGTTGTACTGTACAGTTCATGTTACAGCCATTTCTTACGGGCACCCCTTGGTCCCATTCTGCCCGGATAAGGGAGGTTTCACTGTAGTTGTTTTAATACAAATTCTCTTCACATCTGCTCAAATCCTGTTGTCTGCTAGAAATTCTAAGTAGGTATTTGCCCACCACTATGTTAAGTGACAGCTAGGGCAGTGCTAGGCATCTGCTGTATTTGAGCTGAGAACACTTAAAGCTGGTAAGTGATAATACCTCCATCAACCTTGTCACATACTTATTTGGTATCACAATATACTAGTTCACCCAGTTACCCATCACACTTTCCCAACAGCCAGTGTGCAGATAAGTTCTATATGAATTGTATCTGCATACTTCATTGCAGTGGGATAGTATCACACTGACTATTTATGCTTCAAAGCCTGATTGACATGAGAAAGCTAGTTTTCAACCTATTCCATCTTCTCATATACCTTCTGCCAATTAAACATTCGCTCTGAGAATTTGTCCTCAGTGGCCCAAAGACAGGTTTACATGGTGTTCTTGAATGCCTGATGTGCAAGAATTCACCATTAACCAAGCACTGGGCCATATCAGAATAAACATGGTAAATATTATTCAGCACAGCTTGAACTAAAGGGTGGAAAAATAATGAGGCACAAGCTGAAACTAAAAGCAGATAGCATATTCATAAACTCAAATGACAAAGGGCTCATTTCTGATGATACAGCAAGATCATCCAGTGCAGAAATATAATTTAGAGTAAATGAAATATATCAAATATATTTCAGTCACGATCCAAAATCACAAGATCTTGTTTGGAAAAGCCCCTTCCTGTCATTTTTGCCATCTCATCTAATTATCAGAAGGAAGAACTTTGCTTGGTTCAAACAGTAAAACATTAAAAACAAGTTTGGTCAGAGGTAACTTCTCTCCCTGCCACACCTGCAAAGCCAGAACAGGATCTGCATCTATTTGGTGGTGACACTGCACTGAGTAGATCAAGTTTTATGCGATCAGAAGGCCAGCACCTCTCTGCTTTGACACAGATGGTCCTAAACCTGCATCGGTGATATGCACCATGACAGGACGAGGCTGAAGTTGGCTCCTTATTCGGATTTTCCGGTCCACCTTAAATGCTGTGCAACCAATTGCAATTCTGCTCTTGCGCCTCTAGGAGGGCATATTTACAGAGGCTTACATTCAGAAGCCCAGTATTTCGATTCGTATTCACTTATTAAATGCTTTGAGCCAAGGAAAACACGTCAGAAAGACATAATATGATGTCTACAATTGATTTCACTAGTTACCAGCCTGGCTCAATGTTTTCACCTTCAAATCCACCTGAGAACATGGGTCACATACACATTGCTTATTTGATGATTTCCAGGCAGGTGCTCAAGGGGTTAAAGACTGAGCCAGTGAAAACTCACTGCAGAAAGACAGTATATGATGTTGGCTAGTTATATCACTTGTTACTTGCCTGGCTCAAAGTTGATTTTACCTTCAAACCCACCAGGGAACATAGCTCACATACACATTGCTTGTCATGTGATGATTTCCAGACAGGGGTTCAAGGTGTTAAAGGCTTTGAGCCAGTGAAAACTCACTTAAAAATGACAGGATACAATGCCTGCAAGTGAAATCACTTGTTTCCTGCCCGGCCTTTGGCTTCAATCATGCCATGTTATGAGATTAAAATCATTATTTTGTACTCCAGTATTCCTCTCTACCATGCCAGAGTCCATTAATTTTTGCAGTGGATGAACCATTTTATACTTAGTAAAAAACCAGTGTAAATGTCAGTTGATAGTTCCCAGG
>JAODKL010000087.1:92926-103882 GCA_026780765.1 Petrocephalus schoutedeni
GTCCGCGTTCAAGTCTGTTTTCCCCAGTCCAGTCATTAAAGTTACTCGTGTTTTCCTGCATGTCCTGTTCTGGAGTCATTCCTGTTCGCCCGTGTACCCGCCACACGTAACACATATTATGAACAATTCTGCCCATCTGCTTCAGGGGGCACTATCCTGGGGCACATTTAGCCACCAGCTCATTCCACCACGCTGTGCTAAAAAAACACTATTGGTGATCGCGCCTGCCAGCTACCATCAGACACCGCAATGGCTGCTCGCTACGTGGCACTTCCCACCCACTGCCATAACAGGATACCATCTAGTACAGTAAAGGTCTCATACTATTTGTTTGGTAATTGCACAAATGACATTGCTAATTTATTATTTATATCTTTAAATATTTAGTAGTACTACAATATTCCATTTTTTTGTTTTCAGGATACTTTATTTGTGTACTGTGGTTGCACTATATTTACTTGTTTGCACTAGGTGTACAGTCTTTGTACCTTGTGTTTGGCACTACACATATGTACAGTATGTTTGTCTGTGTGCTCGCTGCACTAGAATCAATAAAATGCATTTTAACCTTAACGCAAGGAATAAAAAGTCAACTGGCAAAGCAGATGAATTAGACACTTACACATCCCATACAGATCAAAGAGACATGCCAGAGATGAAACACCTCAATTCAAAGGTGAATTTAACACAATTTCCTTTGGATAGGCAGGACATTGTGCAGCAACTGATAGCACAATTTTCAAATGCAGCTCCCCATTAAGTGCTGGGGAGCCATGTTTGAACTATTTGGCCACTCATAAGTACCGGGCCTTGAGTTCAAACATTTTGCTGTTTTGTTATGGCATTGTAGCTAAATTATTATATTAAATTATACTGTGACAAAAAAGTTAAGCACCCAGACAGAGTAGTGAAAATGAAACGAATTTACACGTGGTGAAAGGTTGTGTGACTGTATCGTAATGATTATAATATCAGATCAAACGCACAATACAGTTGGCAATATGGGCATACTGCTGGTCCCATGTCAGTAGGGTGTAGTACCCCCCCAGGCCTGGATACATCCTCTCCTGCAGCAAGTCGGCCCACAGCTGTTGTAACTGGCTCTCGAGATCCAGCAGATTGGCACTGGGTCTGAGTTGATGTCCGAGCTGATCCCACACATGTTCAACTGGAGAAAGATCAGGGGACCTGGCTGGCCATGAAAGGACCTCTACATGGTGCAGGCAGTCCATAGTCACACGTCCCAGGAGGGTAAGAAATGCGGACACAGGATGTCACTGATATAGCGCAGTGTCGTCAAGGTCACCCAAATCACTACCAGAGATGACCTGAAGTCATGCCCTATAGCTCCCAACACCATGACGTCAGGAGTAGTGCCGGTGTGTCTCTCTACAACATTGGCCGGATTGGTCCTCTCCCCTTGGTGCCGCCATACGTAAACACGATGGTCGTTCATGGCAATGCAGAACCGAGATTCATCACTGAACATGGTACGGCGCCACTCATCATCAGTCCATGCCTCCCGTTTATGACACCACTCCAAACACAGCCGTCTCTGCACTGGTGTTAATGGCAGCCTGCGCATGGTACGGTGAACCCATAGTTCGGCTGATGCCAGTAGTTGAGACACGGTGTGGGATGACACGGGGTGTTGTAGAGTCCAATACCCGTGTCTGGATTTCAGGTGCAGATGTCATGGGGTTCTGTAATGCCTGGCATACAATGTGGTGTGGTCTTTCTTGGACAACCAGAACCTTCACGATGTGTGTGGGCGCCCTCATGTACCCACTGGTTCCAACATTGTGAGACTCTGACATCTGCATGCCCCACATGCCGGGCTATTTTATTGTCTATGATGACCACCCAGCCTCATGCAAACCCACATTGCAATCCCTATCAAACAATTGCTGGTAATGCTGTCTAATGCGTCTGCGAGGCATGTATACTAGATGTGCCAGCTCCTTGCAAATCTAATCATTTACATACCCATCATTGGTCTGCACATGTACCAAATTACTCCCAAATCGGACCATTATTTCTGGGTGCTTAACTTTTTTTGTCACTGAGTGAAGTTACTGAGAGATGGCTAATGACTGGCACTCCTGGTCTGCTTACTTTGTGAATTACTATATTGTACCATAAGGTGTTTAGGTGTGCCTTATCTACGTATATACACTAGTCAGCCATAACATTACAACCTCTTGCCTAAAATTGCGTAGGTCCCACGCAAACTGCCAAAACAGCTCTGACACATCCAGGTATGGATGCCACAAGACTTCTGAAGCAGATTTTTAAATACCTGTAAGTTGTGATGTGGGGTCTGCATGAACAAGAATTCTTAGTTTGGCACATCCCACAGATTCTTGATTGGATTGATACCTGGGAAATTTCATGGCCAAGTCAACACCTTGAACTCTTTTTCATGTTTCTCAAACCATTGCTGAACAATCTGACAATGTGGCAGTGTGCATTATCCGGCTAAATGAGGCCACTGCCATTGGGGAGTACTGTTGTGATTAAGGGGCGTACTTGGTCTGCAACAATGTTCAGGTAGGTGGTATGCGTCAAAATAACATTTACGAGTATGTCAGGACCAAAGGTTTCCCAGCAGAACATTGCCCAGAGCATCACACTGCCTCTGCCAGTTTGCCTTCTTCCCATAGTAAATGCTGGTGCCATCTCTTCCCCAGGTAAATTATGAACACAAACCCGGCCATCCACATTAGGCAACAGAAAATGTGACATCTTCCATTGCTCTTTGGTCCAGTTCTGACACTCATCTGCCAATTGCAGGTGCATTTGGTCATGGACAGGGGTCAGCATGGCCACTCTGACCGATCTGTGGCTACGCAGTAAATTGCGACCAACTGTGTGTTCTGACACCATCTTTTTTTTATCATAAACAGCTACATTGGCTCTCCTGTGCGATCCGACCAAATGGGCTAGCCTTTACTCCCCATGTGCATTAGTGAGCCTCGGTCACCCCTACCCCCATTGCCGGTTCACAGGTTGGCTTTCTTTGGACCACTTTTGGTAGGTAGTGACCACTGCGTACCATGGACACCCCACAAGACCTGCTGTTTTGGGGATACTCTGACCCAGTCATATAGCCATGACAATTTGGTCCTTGTTAAAGTCACTCAGATCCTTACGGTTGCCAGTTCCAACATCTCAACTTTAAGACTGATTGTTCCTTTGCCTAATATATAATGGCACCCTTGCCACTTCACCACAATTTTTTTCCTCTATATTGTAACTGCAAATAGTATTTATACCAACCTTACTAGTGAGATCCAAGACAATAATATACCATTTCTACCAAAAGTAGATTTTGCAGACATCTAGCTGCCTCTCTATTAGTTATGCTGGAGAAAGAAGCTGGCAAAAACTGACTTCCTAATTGCAATGGAAGGAAAATTAAAATTCAGACCACAGGCTGCAGAACAGCACATGACTTTGCATGCAGCTCCTGAGAATTGAGGCTGGAATGGGAAAGTGACAGTGATGTGGTAAGAGCTGGGCTTCAGCTGTAACAGAACAGCAGAAGGCTATAACAGGATATAAAGGCACGTCTTTAAGAAACCAGGATACAGGGACCAAACTGGCTTCCCAGGACATACATCACACAAAGGGATCACATATACTGTACAAGCATGGAAATGCTCGAGATAAATAAGTAGGAAACACAAATTTCCTCTGATGTTTTGGCTCCATACTCCGTGCTCTCACATCCGAAAGACTGCAGACAATTAAGTCCCACGACAGTTAAGGCTGGTAATTTATTCTCAGGCAATATCAACATTTACATTACATTGCATTTATACTTTTAGCAGGTGTGGACAGCCTGGGGACTGCAAGAAAGCTGACGCAGCCTCCAGTGCCCAGGAGCAGCCGGGGTTAAGCGCCTTACTCAAGGGCCACACCCTGTGACTAGATTACTCAGGCGGTCACACAATGCAAACCCACGAATATCCTAAAATGGGCACAGGTTCCTAACCTACCCAAGCGACACCATCCATATCAACTGAAAATTCATTCTAAGCCAGTATTTCTCAACCTGGTCCTTGGGGGCCCCCGGCAGTCCACAGTTTTGCTCCCCCCCGGCTTACGGTAAAACGTGGACTGTTTGGCAAGGAGTTGGGAGGGAGCAAAAATGTGGGCTGTCTGGGGATCAACAAGGACTGAGAAACACTGGTCTAAGGAAATGCACAACATTCCTTTTGAAACATTTCTGCAGGACAAGTAACATGTTACAAATTAGTTTTTTCTCAGTAACATTTAATTAGCCATCATACACAAATACAAATACCACAAATTCAAGTCAAGTGGAGCTTCTTTGTCACACTGACCATATTTAGCACAAAATACACACAAAATAACATTCCCCAGTACCACGCTGATCCTACAACAAAATGCATTAAGTCCACAACAAAGTGTGTTATCTTATCTCTCCCCAGGTCACTGGAAAGTGCATTAAAGGGACGTAGAGCCAGGAGTGACAGCAGCTAATGAGGGCCAGGCTTTGATAACAGCCCGGCCCTTAAGTCAAGGAAACGGGCACATGCATGTGTTTGGAAATGGAGCCTGTCAATCCTGATGGATGTCTGCTCATCTGATCGCCCAGACTTAGATATGGACACAACCATAGAAAACCTTGAAATTAAGAATGCTTGTCACATATAAAATGACTATCATACTTAAAACATCAGATGCTAGTTTAATTGTATATGATTCAATATTTTGTGTCAGGTTGAGCATGTTATTCAATGTATTCATTTATCATTATTATTCGAAAAATGTCCAAAGCAAATATTCTCTCTAATGCAACTTAAATGTGAATCTAATGGTACTTTTGTTTAAAAGCAGTAGGGGGTGGCGCTTAGTTAATTTAGCACAGGCCCCCAGAAAGCCTGTGCGTTACAGCACCCTGTCCACATATAACCTCTTACCCGAGTCTATCCATCACTGGCAGCTTGGATAACAGTGCTTCTTGCTTCACCAATGGAATATCTTGCTGCACTGCATGAAAGTGATTACTTCTCTCAAATGTCACTTCTATCTTAGTTATGATTTAACAGGGTCAGTGGCACTTTCACAGAAGTAACATAGTATCAAATAATCAACCTATTTTGATTTTAATATCTATTAAAATTGACCTTTGAAATATAAATTCACAATGGGTCAATTACAACCAACAGGAAGGGTGGTATGTTCTGGGGAAGAGCGCCTAGGTGGCATGCAGCTTCACACCAAATAAACCTGGAACCTTGATACCAGTTGCAACCGACTTAGTCACAGAAAAAAGTGCCCACCTACAGATCAGTGTTTCTCAAACCAGTCCACAGGGACCCCCAGATGGTGCACCGTTTCTGCACCCTCCCAACTCTCAGGGAACTGGGAGAGAGCAAAAACCCTGGACTGGTTTGAGAAACACCACTATAGACAAAAAAGATAGCAATTACAACTAAAACAAAGGAACAGTTGCTGCCCTCTACATAGACTAAACTCTGCATCACAAATTCTGACCCAGGGTTCGAATCACACAGTGGCTATCGGCGGAGCCTTGCTTTCCGGTGTGAACCATGACTTGCAGGTGCAGTCAGATGCAGGTACGTACATATAAGTGCGCAGCAGTCAAAAACAGATACTGCAAAACCATTCTACTATTACTACTGCAGGCAGTTAATGCCATCAGTAACATTTCATATGGGCACAATAACAGCAACATAAGAATCACACAGAAAGTTTAATAGCCGAATCAGAGCAAACAAAAAACTAAATCACAAAGCAGAGGGACACAGGTGATACACACCCCATCAAGAACAACACATCCCTTGAACAAAAAATGCTGAACGTTATTCAACGTGTTTTGAACCACAGCGAAATAAAACCGCTGTCTGCTGCTCGCAGCTCCCTCTCTCTCCCTCTGTCACACTGGCAGGTTTGTCGACATTCTGACTACCCTTGAACAGCCCGGAAATACTGAATAAAAACATTATTTGTTTTGACTTTGTGTCAAACGAACGAGCAGTTGCCCGGGGAGTACCAAATGAGACACATATCTGCATTGTAAGCGAGCATCAGTTACAGTGTTCTGACAAACCATGCTGCCTTACGATACGCACTCCCAAGCTGTTTTAAACATTAAACATATTGCTTAAACGACACCGCTCCCATCAATCTGTGCTTCCTTAGTAGAAATCTGAAGTAAAATCTGCATGTACTGGGAGCATGTTTTGATAAGGCACAATTGTCAGTTGAATTATGCTTCCATACAAGTTGTGAGCCGCAAACTTAATAATAAATTATAAATAAGAGAGAACTTACATTGTCAGCGAGAAGAACATCGTCAGTGGGGAGCATATTATGTGACATGTTAGCACTTCGTTCAGCTACAACGCTTACCATTAATAATGCCCATCAATAATATAATGTTTCACTTAATTTTATCATAAATTTGATTTATATTTACTTTAGACAAAGGTTAAGAAGCATATGCTGAAATGCAATTATAATAATCCCTCTTCAACTAGGCCTCACTGTTTGAAAGCCATTACAATGGTGGGTTTCCGGTTTCTGTTGTACAGATTTCCAGTGATGGACTTATTGAGAAGTATCGTGGGACCTTAATTTACATTACAGTTGCCAAAGCAAGTATAAAGCCATTTCGGCAGATGTTTCGAGTACAGTATCCGTTAAATCAGAAGTGGTGTGCGCTTGTTTCAAGTTCGAGATTTTTTCCCTTAAAATGGGAAAGCAGGCTCCACTGTTATTACAATAAAAATCTAAAAGTGGATGTTGACTATATAGAAAATTGCCAATGACACAATATTGACATATTTATCCATTTTTCTTTATTTCAGGAACCTTAATGTATGTAAAATAAAATATAACCTATAACAGAAAAGTAGGAAATTTTTTAGAGCTATCCCTAAACATCTCAGGGGAGCTTGTTTCCTTTTCACTGTTTCACTATCTGTATATTTTAAATCTTAGTTGAGTTTTCACAGACAGGATTTAGGAGCTTACTGTGTGCAGTCAATTTATAAACGGTAGCCTACCAAACGGTCAAAAAAAGGTTTGCATTGTATTTGTTAGCATTTTTTATTTTAGGACAGTTTTATTAATCAGCATGTTTATTCTGTCCAAACATTTTAACGAAGCTTTTAAGTTTATATTTAAGTTATTAGAAATTATGTACAAGTACAGGGCATAATTTATTATTCGTCATGAGTAATTGGCACAAAATTTACCAGTATGTTCAATGTTGGAGGAACAATGAAGGTTAGTCTTGATATCCTGGAATAAACTATTCTCTAACTTTGATCCTAAGCGTTATCAATATCACAATGATATTTTCACATAAGTGTAAAATTATTTGAGGGTAGGTATTTAGTAGGGATTGGCATTTCAGACAGAATTGCTAGGGAGTTGTGCCAACAGACAAAGCAGTGCTGACTAATTACTTTTACTCATTATCTTTTCACTGGAATGCAAAATATTTCCATACATGCAAATGCCTTCTGGTGATCAGATCTTGTTTGCCTCACTCATTGTTAAATTTCTCACAGACATGCCACAGTTTTTAAGCTTTTCCACTGGTATACAGCAACCAAGCCATACTGACCTGTATGGCAAAAAGAAACTAGTTGGCTCCAGTTCACTTCAATTTTCCAATGAAGAAGGGTCAGCTCAGTAAAGGCGTTACCGGATTTGGGGAGTGACAGTGACGTAAAATCGAAGAGATGTACATCAGAGGTGCCCAACTCCAGTCCTGCAGGGCCAGAATCCAACACAGTTTGCAGATTTCCCTACACAAACATACCTATTAAACCTGGTAATTAGCTGATTAAGATGTGATGAACAGGGAAATCTGCAAACTATGTTAGATTCTGGCCCTCCAGGACTGGAGTTGGGCACCCTTGGTGTACATCATTTACTTTGTGCTAATGGTGCTATGACATCTGTGAGAATCGCTGTGTTACGCTAGCATCAAATGCTAGCAAAATTAGCATTAGTTTGTGTCAATTTGCCTTATGACTGCATTTCATTCAGCTGTTCACAAGCACTTTTTAAGTAGGAGGTTGGAAATTTTCAAGTTCTGAGTTATCGGGAATGCATCAATACATTGCGATGTGTGATACTACTGAAAATGAATAATATACATGTTGTGAAATGGCATGGTCAAGGATGATCCACATCCAAAGGAACCACAACAGGTCAAACAAAGGCAGGGCTATAACTACGACTAACTACTAGAACAGAGGTAAGAGACACACTTAGGCTACATCTGCAGTAATATGTTTTCATTAAGAAAAGCTAAATTTTTCTTCTAATTTAGCCCTTTTTTCACAGAAGTGGAGAAAATTTTCAGCGCAGTCCAACAATTAATCTTTTTGTCAACACATCATTGTGGATGTTCATAAAAGTATTTTTTTAAGCTACGCTACATTACTGTGATATTTTGCTCTTGTTAATTAAAATGCATGCATTTACTTAAACGTGGTTTTGTGTGAGATTAATTGAGTCCAGCCCCTCTCCGGGAGTTTGGTTCCAAAGCCCAAGACAGGCGATGAGGTAAGCCTGCCTATATAGTAAGTCATCACCTATCTACCTCCAGCACAAGCTCAGGCTCCTTCCCCACCAGAGAGGTGAAGCTTCATGAGCTTATAGCCAGATTTGGTCGCTTACGATTGGCCCATGGAGGCCCTCGACTGCCACTCGATCTACACTGCACCCAACCCCCACAGCCCCTCCTGCGGGTGATGGGCCCACAGCAGGGTGGACCCATGTAACTCTTTTGGACTGTGCCGGGCCTGGCCCCATGGGTAGAGGCCCAGCCACCCGGTGCTCGCCCACAAACCCCCCTCCCCCCCCCAGACTTGGCTCCAGGGCGGGGCCCCGGTCTCCCCAGTCTCCTTTTATGATAATCCTCATGATCGTGTTCTAAATCACACTAAAATGTCTGGTCTCTCGCCTATATTTACATTTACAGTATCTGGCAGACACCTTTAACCAGAGCAACTTACATAAGTGCTTAGAAGTCTCCATCAGTGACCTAAACCAATTTGCCTTGGGAGACCCAACCAGAGGCAACTGACCCTGACGTCATAGCTCCTAGGATCACAGTGGCACACAAACCCCTCCAACTTAATAAGGTAGTGATTGATGGAGGGGGATTTTATACACATAGTTGAATACTTTACAATGCTGAATCATTCCTAGTATTTAGGTTTGTTTTGCATGAAGTGCACTATAAAAAACTGAAACTGAACTTGTGCATCTGGTTTACATAATTACATTTTTATAACATGGTCTCAAAATAAATGTATTCAAAAAAGACTTGGGTGTTATTGCTGGAAATTGGATTGTGATTACTCTGTGATGATAGGAATTTCCTTGCATTAAGCTGATATAAATGCTTTACAACACTGATAATCTTTGAATTAATTTTATTAATTAATTCGAATTGATAAAAACTGCTGATGTAAAAGCTGTCCATCCATTGCCAATAGCCACACTTTAGGATTGCAGTGAATCATTGGGTCTGAAACAAGATGCATTTTGGTTGGGATACTAGTTACAGACACGTTTATAAAGAAACAGCTTCTACCGAGTAGTCACACACCCACATTCAGTCAGCATTTCTGACTGCATATTGCAAGGGCAGCAAAGTACCTATAACAAACTTATGCAGGCCAACTGCTGGGGCTTGTTTTCAATATATAAGCCAAGGATTACTTAGATAAAATCAAGCTAGATTCTCAATTTTTAATATTTTGAATCACTGAAACAATCATCACCTATGAGGCTACTTTCAAGACAGATCTTATTCCGGACTGATCGAAGGATTGGAAGGGGTATGGCATCATTAAGACTGAAGCAACCAGATTTGTCTCTGACTTACAACTGGGTTCTGTTCTGACAGACAGGTAAAGTTAGACATTTGTTGGAACTGGTATATACAGTATAGTGGAACATGAAAACATGAAAATTTGGTTCCCAGGCTTCAAAAAAGTTGCTGTTATATGTGTTATATGTAACATAATAATCTTGTAATTAAACAGGAGATGGAACCACGAATAATATTCACAATCACATACTGTGGTTTTGGTCTTGGATCCAGAACAATTATGTCCTTAATTTATACATCGTGTTTCCCACAGAATTAGTGGCAATGGCTGACAATGGTCCCGGTCTTTTTCCCCAGTTGGATGGATAAGAAGGCGGAACAACACTTTCATAAATTAATTATCATAATGCATGAATTTCCTGCTTTGTTTAACAGTAGGGTGCCGAACATGAGCAAACTCAAAGAATAAACTTTTTTAGATATATGCTCAAAAGTAATCATTGTCTGTGATGCATTTAATATGCAACATCTTTTACACAGGCTCAGTGGCTATGAAAACGCCTATGTTAACCTGATTAATTTTGTCCTAAGGAACTAGCCTGATTTATCGCTAATAAAGTCTTCCATATATGACAAACCAGCCACTGTCTGAGCAAGCCTGTTGAAATTAACTAGAATGCCACTAGCATCCTATCTTATAATGACATTTAGTGAGCGATATCTGATAGTGTATCTTACTACATACTTTACCGTAAAGCAATTTGCACCGAGCACCAAAGCAGCTTCTTTCCTTGGATTACTGGTCATGGGAAAACGTTAACAATGAGCAGGCTGAGCCAAACGGGATTGGTTATGTCGTTTTCTTACATCTAACCAAAGACAGTGATAGACTATATTTAAATGTCTGTAAGCCTGGTGATAAAGGTTCTTGAAATGATAGAACATAAATAAAATTCCATATATTTTATAAGTATTTTATATACAAAAATACAATCTCTCAAACTATTTTGTTAGAAATTGCATCTGATCTAGCAAAATACAAATGATAAAATACTTAAACGTAATTAAATATGTACTTTAAATACAGTTAATGTATTTTATTA